>QRDG01001689.1:721029-1099062 GCA_012064385.1 Puccinellia tenuiflora | reverse complement strand
GTGGTCGTGAGTTTCTGCTAGAGGAGTACGTACTGGTAGGGGTATAGACTCATTTTCCTATATATACATAATCCTTTTTGACACCTAGGGTGCAGAATAAGTTATTTTGCACCTATCATTTTTTTTACGTTGTTAAATCAATAAATTATGTTACATATCTAAATATTTACGTCATGTTGACCCATAATAGAAAAAACCGACATAAAAAATGAGTTAAAATGACGTAAAAGTCACAAAAACAACATAAATACATGTATTTTTGTCGTATTTTTTACAACATCACGTAAATAATTTTTTTTATCGTTTATATTTTTTCTTACGTTCTCCTTGACTTAATACATAAAACAAAATTTACGTCACGTAAAAATCATATGCGGTTGAAAAGATAGAGGGTGGGTGTAGAATAACTATTCTACTCCCTGGGTGTCAAATAGCGCGTCACAACCCATTGTAGAATAACTCAGCTATTCTACAACCCATTGTAGAATAACTATTATACAACACTTTTAAACTTCCCGCATCACAACGGTTAACTCCACATGCTGTAAATATGAATTTCCTGACGGAACACACTGATTATCCACCTTCGCGGGAAAATTTTCTATTGCGATTTTTGATCCGCTTATCGGAATGATGCATGTGATATACTTTTGTATAGCTATGGAAATTACGAAACGTTTTCATTTTCACAGGTTTTCGAAATTAGTTATGGTTTTTAAAGAATTTCAAATATACTAACATTATTTCGCGACCGTACAGTATTTTGATTGTCATTTTCAAACCATTTATCGGATTGATGCAAATGATACGCCGTTGGAAAGCTATGAAAAAGCCACAACTTTGTTATCTCACACATTTTTTCGAAATTCCTTTTAAGAGCAGTTTTAAATATATATAATTCTGTTGTTTTAGAATTCTCGTTTTTTCTGAACTTCCCACTTCGCATCTGTGAACTTCTTCCCGACACGTATGTGAACTTCTTCACGGAGCACCAGATGAACGTGCTACGTCATGTTTTCGACTTGTTTGATTTTTTTTTACCTGTTTGATTTTCGTAATCGGACCATTTCTGAACTTCCCTCGTCACGAAAGTGAACTTTTATGTGAGACATAAGTGAACTTCCTAACGAAGCATCAGACGAGCGTACTATGACATCTTTGTTACATACATTGAACTTCCAATTTTTTATATATGGACTTCACGTTGTCACAGTTGTGGAACATAACTTCGGGTCATTTAATAAGTGAACTTCACGTTGTCGTACCGAATTTCACATTTTTTTTGCAAATTTTCGGTTAACCATCATTTTTTTCTAAACTTCGTGCATCGCATAAGTGAACTTCAGAAAATTTTCGTTAATGAACTTCTCGGTGGACAATCATATTTTTTTAACTTCTCTAGATACACATGTGAACTTCACGGTGATTTCGCAAATGAACTCACTTGAAGTTAACTTCACAGGAAAAGCAACTTAACTTCATACGTATGAGAAGAAAACTCGAGGAACGGAGAGCACCGCTGGTCGCCAGCATCCAAGAAATTACACGCGCACTCGATGAAGTAATGCCACGGAGGCACACTTACGATAGAAAAGGGACGTCATAATTTCTGAACTTATGTTAATCAAGAACTGCACTGCCTCTATTAGCACAATTGTACTGTTGTAGATAGAGAAACAGGGGGAGAGAGGAGAGAAAAACATCAGAATGTCCAGTACCACACTAGGGGCTTCGCAGTGTACTGTAGGTGTGCACACTACTGCAGAAATGCTTATAGCCACCAGGTGGTTAGTGACGGGCAAAACTATGCACGTCACTAGTAAGCAGTACCAGCGACGGGCAAGAATAAGCCTGTCACTAGTAGACAATACTAGTGACAGATACATAAAAGTGACTGTCACTAGTAGTTTTTAGGAAAGTTGTCTGCCAGGGAAAATTATTTAGTGACAGGCGTTGATAAATGCCTGTCGCTGGTAACGATATGATCAATGACGGGCTTATAAAGTGTCTGTCACTAGTTTTTATGACTGTCACTTGTATTCCTATTTTGGACAAATCATTTAAATGTTATGCAAGAAATAGAATAAAAAGAAATTGAAACATAATAAAAGATATAAAACCGGCTGAGCCAGTTGGGCCAAGGCCCAACTGCGCTCAGCGCATATGCCCGGGACGTAGGGGGAAGCCTCGATCGCCCATGTTGGAAATCGATAGAAACACGGATTGTGCTTGTCTAAAAAAACACACGGATATTGTGCAGTCCGGCTGCTGTAGAAATTAGGAGTCCTAATTCTAGTAGGTTAGCTACATTTATTGTGCTATATATAGATGTAAAAGACCCCCTGTAATCGGTACCCAGAAAGATTTCCAGTGTTGCCTTGGTCTACGGTTATGTACGTGAGGAGAGCTAGCTAAACAGATCGATCACCACATCGACGTGCTTGTGTGGTTAGCTGATTCAACGTGCGCATCTTGCCGGAATACAACCGGGGAGCATTGTTGATACGTACTCATACGGTCGGTACTCAACGTCTTTTTTCTACTCCGTAATAAAAATTCACAGATTTCCTTTAAATATTGCAAAATCCATTATAAATCAACCATAGGTCCAAAATTAAAATTTAATATACCGTTGGTTTCAGAAAAACATATCTATCCAAATATGCAATCCAATCTCAGTAATTTAAAATTATAATTTTCTGTATTTTCAAACTCTTGAGTTGCTCTTGCCAATTAACTTGAATTTTCATGTATTTTAGGGATGGATCGGAGTTGGATGTACACGGAAGACCGCATGACACAAAGTTTCCATGATCATGTGAACGAGTTTCTTGATTCCGCGGATCGAGATATGTTGCAAAAGGGTGGCACGAAGATATGTTGTCCGTGCAGTTCTTGTCGGAACTTAACGTTGTTTGAAAGAAAATCTGGGTCCTTGCACATGCACCTACTACGTTATGGTTTCATGGAAGGTTATACAAGGTGGACAAGTCATGGGGAGGAGGCTGAGGTTGTTGCCGATGACGCGGGGTTAGATGACCAGGCACGACATGAAGAGTCAGGAGAAGAAAATATGACGGAACCCGAAGATTTTGTACATGATGCAGAGGAGACCTTAGCGGATTCAGATGATTTGGAAAAAATGGTCAACGACCCTCATTTGCAAGAGCAGATTTTGAACGACACGAAGAACGACAGAGTGACTGACAGAGAGTGTGCCAAGTTGCACACGCTGGTGAAAGACTCAGAAACTCCATTGTATCCCGGTTGCGACCCCGAGTATACCCGCCTATCGGTGACACTCGAACTTCTAAGGCTGAAGGCGGTCCACAATGACACGGACGGAAGCCTCGATGATAAACTAGAGTATCTTGGAAAGGTCTTGCCGAAGGGGAATGTGTTGCCTAGGAGTTGCGACGAGGCCAAGAAAATTGTGTGCCCTCTTGGATTGGAGGTGATTAGATACCATGCTTGTCCGAACGATTGCATCATTTATCGTGGGGAGCACAAGAAGCTGAAAAATTGTCCAGAGTGCAATGCATCCCGGTTCAAACGGGGAAAGAGCCCACAAGAGGGAACCGTGGAAAAATTGATGAGCAGTGCTCCTGCAAAGGTTGTATGGTACCTTCCAATCATTCCCCGTTTGAAGCGTCTATTCACCAACAAGAACGAGGCGAAGCTGTTGCGTTGGCATGAGGAGGAACGAAAAGATGACGGTGTGATGAGACATCCTGCAGATGCTTGCCAGTGGCAAGCAATCGACAATGCATTCCCATTGTTCGGAGAAGACCCTAGAAACATCAGATTTGGTATGAGTACGGACGGAATAAACCCTTTCGGCAACATGAGCAGCAGGTACAGCACTTGGCCCGTTGTTATGTGGATGTACAACCTGCCTCCATGGTTATGTCTCAAGCGGAAGTACATACACCTATCTTTGCTCATTCAAGGCCCGAAGCAGCCTGGGAATGATATCAACATGTACATGAAACTATTGTATGAGGAGTTGGCGACACTGTGGAAAGGGGTCGAGGTATGGGATGCTTATGGAGAAGATAGCTTTAACATGAAAGGTTTGTTGCTGACAACAGTCCAAGACTATCCAGCCTTGGGATATAATTCCGGCATGTGTGTCCACGGATACAACGGATGCGTGCAGTGCATGGATGATACAACAAGTTGTCGCCTATCGGGCTCTCAGAAAATCGTGTATATGGGACATCGAAGATGGCTTCTAGAAGATGACCCGTGGAGACAAGAAAAAGAAAAGTTTGACAATACAGTTGAGACCCGGTCCACACCACGTAAGAGGAGCGGGGAAGAATTATTTGAACTGCTGAACTCTTGGGCCGAGTGCCCTAAGGCAGGAAAGAAGCAGAAGAAGGTAAAGCCGTTGGAAGGCGTGTGGAAAACAAAATCTGTATTCTGGGACTTGGAATACTGGCCATATCTAGACACACGACATTGCATAGATGTCATGCATGTCGAAAAGAATGTGTGTGAGAGCTTGCTCGGTCTCTTGCTCCACTTGCCAGACAAGACAAAAGATGGGCCGAAAGCAAGAGCAGACTTGGAAAATCTCGGGATACGAAGAGAACTATGGGCAACAGAGGAGAGGAGCAATGAAGGAAGGGGAGTTACGAAAATCAAGACGGAGTGTCCTGCCGCTTGTTATACTCTTAGTAAGGCGGAACTCGATAAATTTTTCAAGTGCCTTGAAAGTGTGAAGGTTACTTCCGGCTACTCGGCAAACATACAGAGACATCTTGACATGAAGAGTCACAGACTAATCGGTATGAAGTCGCATGATTGTCATGTTATGATCACACAGCTACTTCCGGCTGCAATTAGGGGACTGATGGAGCCATGGGTTCGGAAGACAGTGTTGGACCTATGTAACTTTTTCGACACTATCTCTCAGAAGTCAATTACGAAGAAGCGTTGCCGACAACTGCAAGCAGAGATCATTATCATACTATGCGAGCTGGAGATGTACTTCCCCCCCTCGTTCTTCGACATCATGGTGCATCTCATGATCCATATAGTCCCGGAGATAATCGACCTAGGTCCCGTGTTCCTACACAACATGTATGCGCTGGAAAGGTTCAATGGCGTCGTGAAGCGCTTTGTTCGTAACAGGTCCCATCCAGATGGAAGCATCGTCCAAGGTTTTCTATCAGAGGAGTGCGTCGAGTTTTGCACGGATTTCATGAAAGTAGACAAACCTATCGGTGTACCTGCTAATCGGCACCTTGGCAGGCTTGGCGGTGAGGGTCACCGTCGTGGAAAGAAGGATCTACATGTGCACAATGCTGCAATCAGTCGATCAGATGACTACGATAGAGCACACTTAGTGGTGTTGCAACACACTTCAGTGGTCCGGCCTTATGTTCGTATGCACATGGAAATGTTGCAAAAGCAGAACCCCAAAAAGACAAGTGCCGCACTTATGAAAGAGCACAACACAGAATTTGCAAAGTGGCTAAAAAAACACTTTGAGGAAAACCCATGTTCAAAGGATGACGAGGAGGCATTAGATGTGTACTATTTGGCACAGGGACCCTTGGTCAATGTCGTGACATATCAAGCATATGACATCAATGGATACACATTCTACACAGAGGCACAAGACCAGAAAAGTGTATACCAGAATAGTGGTGTGACGATAGAGGCACTAACTGGGAAGAAAAAAGATACATACTATGGCAGGATCGAAGAGATATGGGAGTTGGACTACACCATCTCTGTTATCCCCATGTTTCGAGTTAGGTGGGCAGAAAAAATCAATACCGACGAAGACAATTTCACTACCATGGTCATACCACCACCGACAACTATTGGAGAGAGAAATGTGAAAGCCATAAGCGCCAAAAAGGAGCCATGGGTATTAGCTAAACAGGTGGCACAATGCTTCTATATAACCGACCCACAGTCGTCAAACCGTGTAGTCATGAGAAGAGGAAAAAGGAGTATCGTCGGCGTGGACGGTGTCATTGATGAAGAGGATTATGACCAATTCGATGACCCGGATACAGATGAAGATGACGAAGCTACCCAAGACTCCGGGCGTACCAGAAGGCATCGAACTACATTAACCGTCACTCGTCCCTTCAAAAGACGTAGTCACTCCGAGGGTCTAACGTATACCAGGAAGAAAATCAAGACTAGTGTTGAGAAGATTGTCCGACATGACGAAACTGAAACATAATTATTTTGATGCACGGTGTTATGAATTTTCCTATATTTTCATATTTTTCCTATGTTTTATGGAGTTTTATGAATTTTGCATTATTTTTTCTGATTTTTTCCGTAAATTCTTAGTCGTACATATGTGAATAAAAAAACTAGGCTTAACCAAATATCTTAGCGGGAAACAGAAAAAACTCGCGGGATGTGCCCAAAAGAATTTGCGGGAATGGCTAATTTAGTGGACTAATTGGCCACGATCTGCCTAGAAGCGTTATCTCCCGAGCCCTCCTGTCCCTCGCCGCCGACGCCGCCAATCCCCGCCGCCGACGCGCCGCCAGTTTTCCCCGCTGCCGCCGCGCCGCAAGGCCTCTCCGCCGACGCGCCGCCAGTTCTCCCCCCTGCCGCCGTCGCACCGCAAGGCCTCCCCGCCTACACCGCCGTCGCACGACCCCAAGGCCGCCGACGTCGCCGCCTTTCCTCCCCGCTGCCTACGCTGCCGTCACGGGGGCTGCTGCTGGTTGCCTCCGCCGGGACCGCTGCTGGTTGCCGCCGCCGTGACCGCTGGTTGCACCTATGTCGCCATCGACGGGTACGTGATTGGTTTACCGCTGCTTTTCCTTTCCTCAAAACACGCACACACAAAGATTCCAGTTTTGCCCGGTACATGCATATGATTCCAGTGCAGATCTGGCTATGTTAGACTGCACACACGCAAGCGTTATTAGTACTAATGCTGGTCAATGTTTTGTTGGCTGGAAATATTTATTTTCGCAAACTGAGATTCATAATGATGCATTTTGCTAGTCGTTACTGATTTCTGCCTAGATTTCATGGAGGCTAGTTACTCCTGATTGTTCTTTTGTAGCAAAATGCAAGTTCTTAGATTCCAGATCCTGTTTGTTTTATTTACACATTAGGTGCTGAATCTAGTGTTGTTAGGACGGGTTTAATTGACTACTGCCAGTGAGCACAACCGAATATTTTGACTCTGCTCATTGGTGTTTTGATGAATAATAAAACCATCCCAACGGATAATATTTGATGGATATAAACAACAACCTATACTTGTCCGTTGGTCATATTTTAGTTGTTTTTTGTTTGTTCAACTGTTTGTAGGAATGGGAGAATCTTCTGACAGCTACGACTCATCTGCTGATGATTCCGATTCATCTCCTGCTGCTTCTGTAACTGAAGAAGGAACTGCACAAGAAACATCACAAGAACAGCCATCGAAGGAGAAAAGGGCCCGCAGGCCTAGGAAACCAAACAAGTTGACCAACGACACCTTCAAAATCACTAAAATCGATGGCAGAGGAGTTCCTGTCAGTCCTGTTAAGCATGCCAAGGGTTTCAGTAATGCCGTGAGAGGAGGAGAGACAGATCCACTGCCCGCCTGCAGCTTGAATTCGACCAGCGGGTGGCGGCGGTTGCCGAGGAGACGGTGAGGCGTATACTGGCGGAACAAGGACGCGAACCCATGGATCCACAGTCGATCCCTTGTGACGTGCATACGCAGTCGCCCAATATTGATGGACGGATCACTACCAGCGCGTCTGTCTTGCGCATCCCAATGGGGTCGCCGAATCCAATAGATGACATAACTGTAAGCCTATAGATGTGAAAAGTATTGTGTCAACAACAGTATTTTAATTCTTTGTAATCTGGCATTCATTGTTGCGACTTATGTCTTGCAGGACCTTACTCCCTGCCATCTCTTGGCACCCATGATGGGTGGGAAGATGGTGACGGTTGCACATGGGCGAGTGCATCCTATGACCAAGGAGAACAAGCTGCATTGTGTGGATTTACCATCAGACATGGCAAAGGTTGATGTGAACAAGGTGCTCGACCCCTTTGTCGATATGGATGTTGATGGCCGCCACCCCGAGCCCGGTTGCAACAAACTAGGAGAATGCAAGGGGTATGTCATGAAGTGGCCAAAGGATGCGATAAAGTTGGTGGGCAAATCCACTTGCACAACCCCGCAGTACTCGAGCAAGGCAACCACCCCAGCAAATGAAGTTGGTATTGGTGCACCTCTAACATATGAGGACTTGAATGGCGCTCAAGACAAGCAGGATAAAATGGACCATGACCAAGGGGTTGGTTCCAATTCATATGTGGCCCCCAAGCATTGTGCCACAAAAAAAAGGAACTCACCCGATGAGGCGACATCTCCAGAACCACAACATGTAAGAAGTAAGAAGAAGAAAGACAAGGCGGGGAAAAAGGAGCAAAGGCTAAAAAAATCATTGTCCTACGGATCAACGAACGCAAAAGGAGAGCGAGAAAGTGGTAACTGGCGGAAACATCATATCCGCGGTGAGCGCTTGGTACCAGAGGATGAGTTCGATAGCCTTTCTGTCGATATGAAGGATCTGCACCA
Source organism: Puccinellia tenuiflora (assembly GCA_012064385.1). Classification (NCBI taxonomy): domain Eukaryota; kingdom Viridiplantae; phylum Streptophyta; class Magnoliopsida; order Poales; family Poaceae; genus Puccinellia; species Puccinellia tenuiflora. Next base: position 1,090,487 of record QRDG01001689.1, on the reverse strand, counting down.
GAATATTAGAGTGTTGGAAAAAAGTCATGAAGGCCATGCCTCATATTACACGGCCAGGGTCCCAGAGGATTACCAGCACTTCGTGACCAAATATCCCACAGACAAGTTCTATCTAGAGTTTCCAGAGATCTTTAGAATGTTCAACCTAGATTTGCTCGAGTCCTCCCTTGTCAGACTATGGGCTCTGTACCTAGTCAGAGAGACTAGACAAAATAAAGATCTTGCCAATGTCGGAGTCGCTGATCCTATTCACATGCACGAAGACAACCTAAGCTCCGACGAAGGTGTTGAGCTTATTTTGAGTCAGTGTATCTTTCCTGCATTGCAACACAACAAGGACAAGAAGTACATACTAGTGCCCTACAATCCAACGTAAGTTCTACTCTGTCTTAATTAATCAGATTTCGTGCATTCCATCTAGTTTGTAACTTTGCAGTGAACTTAGGTTATTTATAATTGACGAAGGATTGATGAGCATGGATTGTTGACATGTTTGTGCAGGGGTCACTGGGTTCTGATAATTCTCATGGTGAAGGAATGCAAGGCTTTTTACTTGGATTCACTTAAAAACCGGGCAAAAAGGGATTACAAATTGTTGTCACAGATTCTGGATGATGCTCTCTATGAACATAGTTACAAAGGTGGAAATGTGCGAAGAAGAGGTAAAGGTCCTATACAATTTAAGCATTATACAGATGTTAGTTGCACACAACAACAAGATGGCGTGTCATGTGGCTACTATCTTTGCTACCATATGGACATATTTGTGAGGTCACAGAAGACATTAAACAAAGGTGTAGATATTCAGTTGTTCGGTACTAGTCTGGAGTCCAATCCATTTGCATGGAAGAAAGAGTTTACACGCATCCAGAACATTTTCGCAAAAATCATCAACACGGAGGTCGCCTCGGAATCTGGGCTTTTCTATGGCGGTGATGACTCGCTGGAGGTTCATGATTCACGCACAAAGGTGGTTGCAACCCAATTGATCAAGCATGCATGATCTTTGAATGAGGTATGGGGCATTACTGTTTGTTCATGACTGAAATACCAGTATATATGCTTGTTGCTGTCACTTGCCAATTTAATATAAGACGTGAAATACATTGACTTAGAAGTTAGAAGTATTACAGTCTTGGTTATGTGGAATGAAAAAATCTGCTGCTTATCATCAACAATTAATTCCTCTCTTTTATTGTTATTATTTGAGACAGAGAGTGATTGCTTTATGTACATACGAGTAGTAGCTCTTGGCTTGTGCTCATGGGAAAGATAGGGCTCGGGTGGCCTGTATACCAACTTGGTACCAAGCAATGCAACATTACCCTGGCCTTCTCCTCTCCATATTTTTTATGGCATGCGTTAATTTTCCATGTTTGTATGGCAGCAAATATGTCTGATTATTGAATCTGTATGTATTGATTGGCCTGCTAGGACTATATTATTATCTTTCTAAATAAATTGTTGTTTAATTTTGTGTGTCGGGTTTGCTTGATAGTTGATGAATGTAACAACTAATGTGTCTTGTACTGCTCCAGAATTTTAGCAGCTGTCCATGATTTTGACCTTACATGGAAATTTTCTTTTGATGCTATCCATTTTGTGATAAATTTATAAATTTTAAGTGATGTATTTCACCAAAGGATAAACTATTGGTCTCCTTTCCAGGTGTGTCGCTGAACTTTTCGTGGAGGACCCTATGCATAATCTAAAGAAGGTTTTTATGTTCTTCCTTGCTCTTTGAAATACTTTCAAAGTTAAATCTGAATTATTTCGGACTTGGTACTTTTCTAATATAGAAGTTGAAGTTGACATGCCTGGTATTCACTTCTGAGCAATATGGAAGCATCCTAACATAATTTACTTGATGCCTGGTATTCTGAGCAATATAGAAGCATCCTAACATTATTTACTTGATACAGGTAGAGAAGACACAGGAAAATTAGGATACATGACATGATGATAAGTGGCTGAGCAAATGAACATATTCAAGTATCCGGGGAGAAAGGCATTGAAGGACAAGCTACAAACTCACCGAGAGAATCTGGGGAGAAATGACAACAAATTGTTTTGGATATTGTGTTATCGATGTTAATTCCAGTGTAGTACTTATGATCATATTTGTGTTACATATGATTGTTTGTGATCATATTGTGTTATAGATGTGCAAATGCAATATATTTTTTATTTAAAAAATATTTTTTTTATTTATGAAATATATAGCAGTGACAGGCAAACTACCAAACTAGTAAAGGACCCGTCGCTACTAAGATCGTACTACTGAACCGTGAAAACTAACTAGTGACAGGCATAAATAAATGACTGTCACTAGTAAACAAATACTAGTGACGGGCACTTGCCTGTCACTAGTAACCTATTACCAGTGACTAGTTATCGGCACCTTGCCCGTCACTAGTGAGCCTATTGGGCCTGTTACTAGTAGGCATTTCTGCAGTAGTGACAGGAGATCAAGGAAAAGATCCAACGACCTTGGGATCGTGGAGATGGAGCAGGAACTCCGGCAGCGCGTGCGATACCAGCTACCTCGGGACGGGGGCAAGAAGTAGCAGCGCGCGGATCCAGGTCGCCCGGGATGTAGCGAGCTGGTGGAGACGAGTCGCCGGGGAGCTGGGACGTCAGCGGAGGAGGCTCGGTCCGCAGCAGGGGGCGTCGCCGGCGATGGGATCCTGGCCGGTGGCATGAGAGGAGGGGTAGCTGGGGCGTGATGCGCGTCGGGGGTAGGGGGGATCGCTCCCCTTATAGCGCCTTGGCGGCGCGGTGCCCTGCCGGCATCGGTGAAGGCGGCGCGGCGCGGGGCTCCTGCCGGCGGCGAGGAAGCCGGGGCGGCGCGCGGGGCCTGCCGGTGGCGAGGAAGCCGGGGCAGCGCGCGGGTGGGTGCAGGCAGAAGGTCTTTAGGATGGGTCGGGCTCGAGTTTAGAAGGTGATTAGGAGGGGTTGTAGAATAGCTATTTTACAACTCTTAAGAGGGGGTTGTAGAATAGTCCTGCTATATATATATATAGAGAGAGAGAGAGCAGGACTATTCTAGAACCACCCTTAAGAGGTTCTAGAATAGCTATTCTAGAACCACCCATCCTAATTACCTTCTTATCCCGATTACTACCGATACTAATGACCTTCTTAGCCTGAAAAGGACCGTACCTCAGAAAAAAAGGACCTCCCACCACCCCGACCCCGATTCCCCAGCCCTCGACCTACTCCCGACCACCACCGATTTCTGCCGCCGGCTGCCTCCCACCGTCCCCTCCCACCGTTTTTCCGGCCGCCTAGCCTGCATGCGAGACCCCGCCGCCGGCCACCTCGCCTAAGGCGCGACCCCGCCACCGGCCTCGTTGCCTGAGCGCATGACCCCGCCGCCGACCTCCTCGCCTGAGCGCGGGACCCCGCCGTCGGCCGCCTCGCCTGAGCGCGCGACCCCACCGCCGGCCGCCTCGCCTGCGCATGAGACCTCGCCGCCGGCTGCCACGTGCAGTCCCTCCCAATCCCAAGCGCGCTCCTGTTCGTCGACCTGCAGGCCAAGCGCGCGGCCTCATCGGCTCCGCGCCGCCATACTCGAACGCCGCCTTTGGACGTCTCCCCTGCGTGCGGGCCGCCGCCGCCATTGGAACCTCCCGCTGCCACGCCCCACCGCGAGCGCCCCCACGTCTCCAGCACATCGCCGTCGTTGGATTCCCACCATGCCGACGAGGTCTTCGTTGGCCCAAGACGTCCTTCGCGGGATGACACGGCCCTGGACCCCACTAGTAGAAAATGAGGCTTTCGGAAGGGGGCTGGAGTGGCATTAGTCCCGGTTGGAACACCACCCGGGACCAATGCCAGGCATTGGTCCCGGTTCGACCTGCCTCCGCGCCGTGGGCCAATAGTCCCGGTTGGGCTGGGGGCATTAGTCCCGGTTCGGGCTACCAACCGGGACTAATGCTCTGCCGGAGCTTTAGTCCCGGTTGGTAGCCCGAACCGGGACTAATGCCCCCAGCCCAACCGGGACTATTGGCCCACGGTGCGGAGGCAGGTCGAACCGGGACCAATGCCGGAGCATTAGTCCCGGTTGGTAGCCCGAACCGGGACTAATAGTCCCCTGCCTATAAAGCCAGCAGCCAGCTTCTACTCCTCTATTTTTTTCTGCTAGGAGGTGTGAGAGGTGGGTGCTAGTTTTTTTTTCCTTTGCTATGCACTAGAGGTGTTCGATGAAATGCCCGAGCCACATTTCAGTTCACACAAAATGATATGAGGTGCCCGAGCCACCCTTAGGCTTTGTCCTCTCTCTTTCCTCCGATCGATCGAGGTTAATTAGCAACGTAGCTTTGTCTTTTAATTTCATCTGTAATTGATACAATTTTGCATGTGTCGATATACGGTGGTCATTTCAGTATTGAACATGTATTTTAATTGTATTTGATAAACTTAATTATATGATATGTAGATGGATGCCCGGTGGCGATGGATGTACGGCGATCGACGCAGTTCCGATTTTCTTGCAGGTTTGCATAAATTTATCCATGTGGCTGAGACAAACAAAGAGGATGGTTTTATGCCTTGTCCATGTGTGGACTGTCGGAACGTTAAGGAGCACTCTTCCTCGAAAACCCTTCAAGGCCACCTGCTTCGGAGAGGTTTCATGCCCAGCTATAATTGTTGGACCAAGCACGGAGAAAGAGGGGTTATGATGGAAGACGATGAAGAAGAAAATGATGATGAGAACTATCGTATGTTCTCTGAAGAATACGGTGATACTGCGATGGAAGACAATGAAGAAGAAGGAGGTGAAGAACAACGGACGCCAGATGAGCATGCTGATAGTCTTGGTCGGGTCATTTCCGATGTACAACGAGAATGCGATACAGAAAAGGAGAAGCTGAAGTTGGAGGCCATGCTAGAGGATCACAAAAAGTTGTTGTACCCAAATTGCGAAGATGGCAGCATAAAGCTCGGTACCACACTGGAATTGCTGAAATGAAAGGCAGAGACTGGTTTATCTGACAAGGGATTTAAAAAGTTACTGAAAATAATGAAGCCGAAGCTTCCAAAGGATAACGAACTGCCCGAGACTACGTACGAAGCAAAGAAGGCTATCTGCCCTCTAGGATTAGATGTGCAGAAGATACATGCATGCATCAATGACTGCATCCTTTACCGCGGTGAGGAGTATGAGAATTTGGATGCATGTCTGGTATGCAATGCACTGCGATACAAGATCAGACAAGATGATCCTGGTGATGTTGAGGGCGAACCGGGACTAATAGTCCCCTGCCTATAAAGCCAGCAGCCAGCTTCTACTCCTCTATTTTTTTTCTGCTAGGAGGTGTGAGAGGTGGGTGCTAGTTTTTTGTTCCTTTGCTATGCACTAGAGGTGTTCGATGAAATGCCCGAGCCACATTTCAGTTCACACAAAATGATATGAGGTGCCCGAGCCACCCTTAGGCTTTGTCCTCTCTCTTTTCTCCGATCGATCGAGGTTAATTAGCAACGTAGCTTTGTCTTTTAATTTCATCTGTAATTGATACAAATTTTGCATGTGTCGATATACGGTGGTCATTTCAGTATTGAACATGTATTTTAATTGTATTTGATAAACTTAATTATATGATATGTAGATGGATGCCCGGCGGCGATGGATGTACGGCGATCGACGCAGTTCCGATTTTCTTGCAGGTTTGCATAAATTTATCCATGTGGCTGAGACAAACAAAGAGGATGGTTTTATGCCTTGTCCATGTGTGGACTGTCGGAACGTTAAGGAGCACTCTTCCTCGAAAACCCTTCAAGGCCACCTGCTTCGGAGAGGTTTCATGCCCAGCTATAATTGTTGGACCAAGCACGGAGAAAGAGGGGTTATGATGGAAGACGATGAAGAAGAAAATGATGATGAGAACTATCGTATGTTCTCTGAAGAATACGGTGATACTGTGATGGAAGACAATGAAGAAGAAGGAAGTGAAGAACAACGGACGCCAGATGAGCATGCTGATGGTCTTGGTCGGGTCATTTCCGATGTACAACGAGAATGCGATACAGAAAAGGAGAAGCTGAAGTTGGAGGCCATGCTAGAGGATCACAAAAAGTTGTTGTACCCAAATTGTGAAGATGGCAGCACAAAGCTCGGTACCACACTGGAATTGCTGAAAAGGAAGGCAGAGACTGGTTTATCTGACAAGGGATTTAAAAAGTTACTGAAAATAATGAAGCCGAAGCTTCCAAAGGATAACAAACTGCCCGAGACTACGTACGAAGCAAAGAAGGCTATCTTCCCTCTAGGATTAGATGTGCAGAAGATATATGCATGCATCAATGACTGCATCCTTTACCGCGGTGAGGAGTATGAGAATTTGGATGCATGTCCGGTATGTAATACACTGCGATACAAGATCAGACAAGATGATCCTGGTGATGTTGAGGGCGATGACGAGCCCGTCAGGAAGAAGATTCCTGCTAAGGTTATGTGGTATGCTCCTATAATACCACGGTTGAAACGTCTGTTCAGAAACAAAGAGCATGCCAGGTTGTTGCGATGGCACAAAGAAGAGCGTAAGAAAGACGGGAAGTTGAGACACCCCGCCGATGGGTCTCAATGGAGAAAAATCGAGAGAGAGTTCCCGGACTTTGCAGGTGACGCAAGGAACTTATGGTTTGGTCTAAGTACAGACAGTATGAATCCTTTTGGGGAGCAGAGCTGCAGTCACAGCACCTGGCCCGTGACTCTATGTATCTACAACCTTCCTCCTTGGTTGTGCATGAAGCGGAAGTTCATTATGATGCCAGTTCTCATCCAAGGCCCGAAGCAACCCGGCAACGACATTGATGTGTACCTAAGGCCATTAGTTGATGAACTTTTGCAGTTGTGGGGCATACCAGGTGTACGTGTGTGGGATGAGCACAAACAGATGGAATTTGACCTACGAGCGTTGCTGTTCGTAACCATCAATGATTGGCCTGCTCTTAGTAACATTTCAGGACAGTCAAACAAGGGATACAACGCATGCACGCACTGTTTAGATAAGACTAAAGGTACATATTTGGAAAAATGTAAGAAGCTCGTGTACCTGGGGTGTCGTCAATTTCTTCCAGGCAGTCACCCCGTAAGAAAGAAAGGCAAGCATTTCAATGGTGAGGCAGATCACCGGAAGAAGCCTAAGCTCCCTGATGGTGATGTTATATTTGGTATGGTCAAGGACATAGAAGTAATCTTTGGAAAGGGTCCTGGCAGTCATTCTGTTCTGAAAGACGTCGCTACCGGACACGCGCCCATATGGAAGAAGAAATCTATATTTTGGGAGCTACCCTATTGGAAAGTCCTAGAGGTTCGGTCTTCAATCGATGTGATGCACGTGACAAAGAATATTTGCGTAAACCTGCTAGGCTTCCTCGGCGTGTATGGGAAGACAAAAGATACACCGGAAGCAAGGGAGGACCAGCAGCGTATGAAAGACCCAAACAACAAGCATACGGATAAAGGGCGTCATTACTTAAGCAGTTACGCTCTTACGAAAGCAGAGAAGGAAATATTTTTTGAGTGCCTGAGCAGTATCAAGGTCCCGGTTGGCTTCTCGTCAAATATAAAGGGAATAATAAATATGGCAGATAAAAAATTCCAAAACCTGAAGTCTCATGATTGCCACGTGATTATGACGCAGTTGCTTCCGATTGCATTGAGGGGGCTTCTATCGGAAAATGTTCGAGTATCCATTGTGAAGCTATGTGCATTTCTCAATGCAATATCTCAGAAGGTAATCGATCCAGAAAGTCTGACAAGGTTACAGAAGGATGTGGCCCAATGTCTTGTTAGTTTTGAGTTGGTGTTCCCCCATCATTTTTCAATGTTATGACGCATCTCCTAGTTCACCTAGTCGACGAGATTGCAATTCTCGGTCCTGTATTTCTACACAATATGTTCCCCTTCGAGAGGTTCATGGGAGTCTTGAAGAAATATGTTCATAACCGTGCTAGGCCAGAAGGAAGCATCTCCAAAGGCTATGGAACAGAGGAGGTCATTGAGTTTTGTGTTGACTTTATTCCCGACATTAAGTCGATTGGTCTTCCTGAATCGCGGCATGAGGGGAGACTTAGTGGAAAAGGCACGCTAGGAAAAAAGCAATGATATGTAGGGACGGGCATTCTTTCATTCAAGCACACTACACAGTTCTACAAAGTTCCACTACACAGTTTTCTATGTGAAGGACATGAGCTCCAGACCGAAAAAAAGAAAAGATAAGGAAACAAATACAGCACACGATGAGCCAAAGCGTCACATAGTTCTTTCAGGAAAAAACCATCACGGGAGTCGAGGACAAGACAGACATGTCAGCAGACTATAATAAGTTTGATGAAATTCCGCCATTCACAGTGAAAACTGACCCAAGCATCCCGTTAAATAATGAAGAAACTCCATGGTTAAGGCCGAAGAAGCGATCATGATCTAAGTATGAGTGTAATAGTATATAAAACAATTTATATATGAGTGTTCTCAAAACCTTTTTATTATGAGTGTTGACAAAAACTGGTGAGAAGTTCGTGTACAAAACACACGGTATCACCTGCATACAAACCGTATTCGGTGGATGAACTGAAGGATTTCTAGATAGAACAAAACACACGGTATCACCTGCATACAACCCTACTGTGGCTAGAGAGTGCCCGCATATCAAATGCACCGTAGGGCGTATGCAGGTGAAACCGTTTGATTTGTATTCGGTCGATGAACTGATTGATCAGAGCGCCTTGCCGCTGCTTGGATTCAACCTCCTCGGCAATTCATCATTGTGTCACCCTAATCCAGTGGTTGGATTCAACCTACCCGAGGGCTTGTGTTAGGGAACATGCCAGTGGGTAGGCTAAATCCAACCATTGGGTTCGGTGGCAAAGGTAGACGCTCGTTGTGTGCCGTTTCGCTGCAGGGACGTCGCTATTTATAGGCGATTAGAAGGTGTACCTGTGGATGAGGTGGGAGTGCAGATCCAACAGCTCACAAGCGCTCTAAAGAAACACACCCCTGATCCAACGGCTCACAAGCGCTTGAAAGAAACACACGATCCGTGTGCTTCTGTAGTCCCGGTTGGTAACACGAACCGGTACTAAAGGCCCTGATCCAACAGCTCACAAGCGCTCGAAGGAAACACACGATCCGTGTGCTTCTGATCCAACGGCTCACAAGCGCTCTAAAGAAACACACCCCTGATCCAACGACTCACAAGCGCTTGAAAGAAACACACGATCCGTGTGCTTCTTTAGTCCCGGTTGGTAACACGAACCGGTACTAAATGCCCTGATCCAACAGCTCACAAGCGCTCGAAGAAAACACACGATCCGTGTGCTTCTGATCCAACGGCTCACAAGCGCTCTAAAGAAACACACCCCTGATCCAACGGCTCACCAGCGCTTGAAAGAAACACACAATCCGTGTGCTTCTTTAGTCCCGGTTGGTAACACGAACCGGTACTAAAGGCCTGATCACATATATATGTAGGCTTGGCCGCCATTGCCATATCACATCTAAACTCTTCCATGGCTTCCACCGTACTAAGCTACCGTCAGGCGGAGGAGCTTTCCGCCTCGAACTACCCCTGCCCGCCCGGCTACTGCGTCCCCGCCGGCTGGATGCTGAGCGCCGGAGGCGTGCCGGTCCCTCCTGTCCCTCATGGTGTGGCGCGCCGGGCGGCCATCACGAACCACTACTACCTCGAGCTCACGCCGGAGCAGCGCATGGATCCCCGCTGGCATCCCGACTACCGCCCGACTTGGGACGCATTCTTCATCAATTGGCGTGAGAGGGCGCTCTCTAGGTACGAGGGGGACGGCCCGCCTCCTTCGGACTTCAACGAGGCCGGCCGTCAGCTGTGGTGGGCTGGCCGAACTCTCCAGGGCGTTATGAACTACATCACGGCCGGCGATAACCCCCGCCTGCGCTACCATCAGATCCAGTCCAGGCGTGCTCACCCGTCGAGGTGGGAGCCACGAGCGCCGTCCGATGACAGCGACAACGACGACGATTACGAGGACGAGTATTATAGGCCTAGGCAGGAGTATGTCTAAGATTGTTAGGAAAAATTATCCAGTTATGTCATTCCGTATAAATGATTTGTATTTTTCTGATAAACAGATCAAAAGATATTAAATTTATAAGTTTAACTAATGTCTTAATGAATTTATAAGTTTATTACAATTTTTTAAAACTTAATCTCAAACAAAGTTGAATTTGATATAAGTATATAGATTATATTTTTTGAACAATTTGATATATTATTTGTATTTTTCTGATAAACAGGTTAAAAGATATTAAATTTATAAGTTTATTGCATTTTTAAACTGTTTATTAAAAAAAATACCTTTAGTCCCGGTTGGAACCACAAACCGGACCTAAAGGTATTTTGCGCGCGCCTTTTCGGTGCCGCCGAAAATTGCCTTTAGGTCCGGTTGGAGGCCCCAACCGGGACTAAAGATTTTTAAATCTGGCCGGCCTCTTCTTCTTCCCCCAACTCCTCTCATTTCGACTAAGGACCAGCGCGTATAGGAACCGACGCCGACGCCGTCAGGCTGCCCAAATCCGCCGCCGGCCTCCACACGTCGCCGCCCTCCGCCGCGCCTCCTCCCCCGGCCGCTTCTCCTCCTCCGGCCTCGCCTCCACCGCGCGCCCGGACTACTCCGGCCGGCCGCCACCACCACCGCCCTCGCCGTTCGCCGTCCGGCCTCCACGCGCCGCCGTCGGCCTCCACACGCCGTCGGCCTCCACACGCCGCCGTCGGGCCGACCTCCACGCGTCGTCGTCCGGCCTCCACGCGCCGCCGTCGGCCTCCACACGCCGCCGTCGGGCCGACCTCCTCCACGCACCGCCCTCCTCCTCTTCTTCTCCTGGTAATTCCTCTCCTCCTCACATTTTTTTTTGTTAACTAAATTTGTTAGCTAAATTGGTTAGCTTTAGGTAAATGGTTAGCTTTAGTAAATTTGTTATCTTAGGTAAATTTGTTAGAATTTTTAAATTTTATTTAGAATTTTTGAAAATTTTAGAATATTAGAACTTTAGTTAGATTCTTAGTTATAATTTTAGTTACAATGAATAGAATTTTAGTTAGAATGTTAGAATTTTAGTTATATTTTTTTAGAAAAAATTAGAATGTTAGAACTTTTAGTTAGAATTTTTAATAATAATTTTTAATTAGAAAATTTTTAGAATGTTAGAAATTTTAGTATTACTAAAATTGGTTGACTATGTTGTTAATAAAATTGCAATAATTTAGGACGTTAAAAATTATAGAATTAACATATTTGTTAAAAATTATATTGTATTATATTAGTCTCTTATATTTGTGTAATAGAAAATATTGTTATCAATTTTTTTATTAGCTTATATTGTATTTATTAGTCTCTTATATTTGTGTAATAGAAATATTGTATCATTTTGTATTAGCTTATATTGTATTTATTAGTCTCTTATATTTGTGTAATAGAATATTGTATCAATTTTGTATTAGCTTATATTGTATTTACTAGTCTCTTATATTTTATTAGAGAGGGAACTTGTATGAAACTTGTATCAATTTTGTATTAGCTTATATTGTATTATATTAGTCTCTTATATTGTATTAGTCCAACATTGTATGTTCAAGTGATATATATCACGACGACGCTTAGAAACAACGGGCGCAGCAACGCGCGCCTTTCCTTTAGTACCATTTTGCAGCAACACGGCAGAGACAGCTCCGAAAATAACCTTCGCATTTTGCAGAAAACCATGGATCCAGTCGGTAGAGATGAAATGACGAACATATCCTCGAGGATATGATCCGCAGCGACGATGTCGCAACTCAATTCCTGAACGAGTCCGGTGAGGGGGATGAGTCTCTCAACCGAGGTGACGGCGGCCCCGACGCCTGGGAAGAGGCCGTACTCGGTGACTCCGATGAGGGGGAAGCCGACAAGGCAGAAGCCGGCGGCTCGGGTGCCACATTGATCAACACAAACTCCGGAGAGGTGCATATATATATTTATATTAATTAATTTAGCCTCCGTTGTCTATATACACATATTAACGGTCTTTCTTTTTTAGCCCTCCGGATCGAGCAAATCCACTGCGATGACGAAACGAGGACCAACCAGAAAGTTGGAGGACAATGTCCGGTACAGGATCGAGGTGGTCGCTGCAGACGGCGAACCCATTGCTCCAACAGACGTCAAACAGAAGTTTGTGAAGCAATGCGGTGTCGTTGTTAGGGACTTCGTCCCGATCACCATCCAAGAATGGAATAAGCCAAAGGATCGTGATCTTACCTGGCTCGGCGACGAAGGCAAAAAACACATTTTTCAAAAGGTCATGCATAATTTCACCTTGCCACGGCCAGAGGTGGATCCAGAGCAGGGGGAGCCATCTGAGGAGCTGATGGATAAACTTAAAAAAGAGCTAGTAGATAAAGTCAAGGCGTGGGCTCTTAAGAAGATGGCCGAGCTATTTAACAAATATAAGAAGAGATTGTACACCGACTATGTGTTGAAAGGAAAAACTCCGGATTTCGATCGAGGGTACGAGAAGATAAGAGACTATTGGGATGAATTTGTAGCGTACAAGAAATCAGAGCCAGCTCTGGCAAAGTCTGAAATAAATAAGGCAAATGCTGCTAAGAAGAAGTACCACCATAATATGGGGCCCGGTGGCTACGCCCGTTCCATGCCTAAGTGGGACAAAATGGAGAAGGACCTGCTGGATCAAGGGATTGTACCAGAGCCTATTAGAGATGGATGGATCGAGCGGTCCCGAAATTGGTTCTACGGGCATGGGGGCACACTGAACGCTTCTACCGGGGACTGCATATATAACAAAAGACACAAGGATAATCCTGAACTACCCATCGATGACATTAGAAAAGCAGTAAAGGATGTTGAATAGGGACGGTTCCTTCCCGATAGAGAGAATGACGAGCTTGCACGCGCCCTTGGGAATAAAGAACATGATGGACGAACACGAGGCACCCCAGGCTCCAAGCCGTGGGCACATGGGTTTCCCGTGGAACAAAAAATATGGCCCGACAGAAGTCATATGAGGAGAAAGGTAAGGGAGCAACGGGAAGAAGCCGAGAAGGCAGACCGGCTCCGCGCGCTAGAAGAAGGGTACAAGCGGCAGCAGGAGCAAATCGACCGACTTAGCCAGCAAGGCACTCTCGCCCTATCTCAGCAGCACGTCGATGCTACCGCCCCATCGAATCGGAGAAGCAGCGTGGCTTCGAGCAGGCTCGTTCATGATGATGATCCTCTTCGTCGCTACCCAGTGGATGATATCACGGAGACCACAACTTGTGTGCTACATGTGAAAGTGATGAACATAACCATGAAGGTGGCGGTCGGCTATGCCGTACCTATTGGACCTACACCAACTTTCCATTGCTCTCCTGTTCCTCTTGGCTACGCTATTGTCGGAGTGGATGAAGTTTTTAAAGGATTTCAGGAGCTGAAGTTGGATCACCCCGCAGGTGAAGATGGGGAGATCGTTGAACTTGGAGAAGCCAGAAAAAACACCATTCTATGGCAAAAGGAATTAATCGTGCTTCCAAGGCCATCGACTCCTCAGAGTAGCGATGCAGCGCAACACTCTCCAGCGCAACAGTCTTCTCCGTCGTTGCCGCCTCAGGCGCCGTCTCCGCAGCCTCAGTCTCCAGCGCGTGAGTCTCCGCCGCCTCAGTCTCCAGCGCGGCCGTCTCCGCCGCCTCAGTCTCCGCCGCCTCAGTCTCCGCCGCGTGAGTCTCCGCCACCTCAGTCTCCGGTGCGTTCGGGTAGGTTGGGGTTCGATAAGAACCGATCACCGAAACGTACGTTATCACCCCTACCAAAAATACCTCACAAGAATATGGTCAAGAGACCTTACGACCGTACACCGGAGGAAAACGCGGTGTACGCAGAAGCCGAAAAGGTCGCGTGGTTTGCTAAGTTGAAGGAGAAACCGAAAAAGTTTCCCGACACCCCAGAAGAGCATGCCAAAGTCGTAGCAATGCTGAAGAATATGCAGCAACCCCCGCCAGCGGAAGAACCAGACTACAAACGCTCTATTCATATGGCGACGAAACAGAAAGCAGAAAGATCAGTTCCCCAGCTCGGAACACAGAAAAAACAATCAGTTGCCCCGCTCAAAGTGGTCTCCAATACCAAGGCGGGGTCGAGCAGAGTACGACCCGTTGATCCGATCGACGACAAGTCTTGTACACCTGAGATTGTTGCCATGTTCGGAGAAGCAGCCGCTGCTCAGGGCTTGACTATTCATCCGTACTTAGACCGAATAGATTATTAGAAAGTTGCAGACTACACATACAAGCACGGGCGTCCTCTCGTCAAACCTGAGTTGGTCAAAGATCTACCAACAAAAATGCGAAGATTGCATAATTGGTACATGACAGCCTCAAAGAGAGGGGGGGATTGGCTCTACATTAAATATGATAACAAGGCTTTCGGGTCTGGAAATAGAGTGACAATGATTCAATTTTCTGAATTATTTCAGTTGTTCCAACAAAAAGCCCTCGACAAAGCTATCATCAGTGCCTATTGTCTGTAAGTATTATTTCTGTAATTAATTTTCTTGCTAGCTCACCTCGTTCATTGTATTTTATAATCTTACTCATCACTATATTAATTATGCAGAATGAAGATTCTCCAATGCTGAAGAGGATAAATCTATGACATTGGGTTCATTGACCAAAATGTCGTTCATGAAAAAGTTCTCGTTGATCGTCAGTACCAAGATACAGAGAACAACTTGGTAAATGCATTCTTGTTTAACGAAACCAAAAGAGAGATACTATTTCCATACAACTTCGAGTAAGTGTTACTGTCTTGTACACATTATTCTATTTCGCTTAATTTCTCGATGTTAAATGTATAATTGATAACTTATGCATGCGCAGTTTCCACTTTATTCTGCTAATCATTGTGCTGGACAAAGGAACAATACAAGTCATGGACTCGAGACGTCATCCCCTTGAGCACCGGGAGAGCATGCAGATATGCCTCCAGAGGTAATTTCAATCATTATGTCAGTATATCGTAGCAATTAATTAATATATAAGTCCTTTATTCATTTTCTTTGCCGGACAGGGCTTGGAAACGATTCACTAAAGCCGCCAAGGATAGGGGTGCTTGGGCGGAGAAGCTTGACTTTAAAAGATTAGATGTAAGTACTACTAGCTATATCCGTGCATCATCTCTTTGATTCTAGTTTCAATACCATTACAATTTTTGATTTTTATTTTCATTGAACTTTGTTCCTGTAAAGTGCTTGGAGCAGTCAGAGGGGACAAATTTATGTGGATACTACGTCTGCGAGTTCATTCGTCAGACGTGTTGTGAGAAGGGCAGAATTTTAAAACAACTTGAAGTGAGTATGCAATATTCACAATTTTTGTTTATTGCCATCAATTTTGTTTAGTTTCATTCATATATATTGACCACTTTTTTAATTAGATCGAACGGTTGCGAGATGGCCTTCTACCAATGGATCGTGTACGAGCAATCCAGTAAGAAATTGCCGGATTCATAGATGCAGAGGTCCTAAATAAGAATGGAGAATACTATACTGATTCTAATGCATATTGATGTGTTTATATTACATCAAGTAGAAGATGATGTGTTTATATTACAAGGTGATCGAGTGTAAAAAAGATGTGATGACGATCGTGTGTGTAATATATTTGTGACGATGATGTTTAATATATAGTGGTTCCCCATATTGATTCTACATTTTGGTATTTTAATTTCATTTTTTTACATAATCAAATAGGTCTTACTTTTCTGAACATTTTGGTATTTTATTCATATTTTTATGAATTACAGAATAAGCATTATTGATTCTACAAAATTAAACCTTTTTCTAGAATTTGTGAAAAAAAAAACCGGCCAATAGTCCCGGTTCGTATTACGAACCGGGACTAAAGCCCCTGGGCCCGACGGCAGCGGAGGGGCCACGTGACGGCCAATAGTCCCGGTTCGTAATACGAACCGGGACTAAAGCTCCGCGGGCCCGACGGCAGCGGAGCGGCCACGTGACGCCGGCATTAGTCCCGGTTGGAGTCCCAACCGGGACTAGCTTTAGTCCGGGATTGCTAGTCCCGGTTGGGAAACCGGGACTAAAGGCTCTCTCCAACCGGGACTATTGACCTTTTTTCTACTAGTGGTAGATTTATGTCGCAAAAAATATTCAATTCAACCACCTAAAAAAGTTCACAGATTTATGTCACGAAGTTCACTCGCAAAAAAAAAATGAAGTTCACTTGCGTGTCATGTGAAAGGAAGTGAAGTGCACTTTGGAAAACATTATGAAAAATCAAATAAAGTCTAAAACTTCACTTTCGCAATGCGGGAAGTTCATAAATTGTCCGAGTGCGAAAATCAAACAGGTAAAAAAAATCAAAACAAGTCAAAAACATGACGTAACATGTGCATCTGGTGCTCCGTGAAGAAGTTCACATACGTGTTACAAAGATGTTCAGTGTTTTGAAGTGGGAAGTTCAGAAAAAAACGAGAATTATAAAACAACAGAATTATGTATATTTAAAACTGCTCTTAAACCGTAAAGAATTTCGAAAAAATGCGTGAGATAACAAAGTTGCGTATTTTTCATAGCTTTCCAACGGCGTATCATTTACATCAATCCGATAAATGGTTTGAAATGGCAATCAAAATACTGTACGGTCGCGAAAATAGTGTTAGTATATTTGAATTTTTTTAAAAACGGTAGGACGATGGTGTCTATGCGGTGGGGGACTGGCCGGAGCGGGGGGCTAGCGGTGTGAGATGGTGGATCGGGAGGACGATGGTGTCTATGCGGATCCGAAAAGAGCAAGTCCTCGATCTGTGCATCCCGCCTCCAATCCAACCAAATTTACAGGGCCAAACTAACTCCACAAAAGGAACAAAGAAGGAAAAGAGGAAGTCGTGAAACCATCTCAATCCCCATCCCATCCAAGATCCAACCATCCCACATCCCCGTCTCCATCCCCATTCATCTAGATCCATGAAATTGAGAAAAACAAAGTGAGGTGAGGGCTAAGACGGTGGCTGCTCATGACTTCCAAAGCACGAAATAACAGTGAACAAATCCATAGGTAAACACACACAAATCAATGGGGAAAAACGCAAGAACCGGGACAGGAGATCCGCCGCATCTGAATCCTACTGCACTAGTACAGCCATGTCGCTGCGCCAACGTCATTGGCCTACTGTGACGCCATGCTCCCGCAGACGCCGTGGCCGTCGGGTTGGTCGTAATAGAACTGCTGGATCCTGAGGCGGTGGAGCTCTGTAGTTTGATCTGGGGCATGGTGAACATCGCGATGATGCTGTTCAATTCGCCGAGAAGATTGCTGCTTCCGTAGACTGCTTGCTTCGTTACCGACCCGGAATTGGTTCCTTCATGGTTGTGCTCTTCTTTTGAGTGCGCACTTTCCGCCCACTCCAATTTCTGACCGCGCTGTTAATGGTGTGCCCCAGATCTATACATAGGGGATCGGTAAGGGAACTAAATTAGAGTTTGTTTAGAAACACGGCAGCGGCATGCGACGAAACGGAAGAAGAAACGTAGGGATGAACTTACCTTGCGAACTGCGAGGAAGATGTGGAATGGTGTGGAGAGGGTTTCAAGTTACGCTTGGACGCATGGCCTTCCGGCGAGTTACTCAAGTTCGTGAATGAGAGAGAATCTAGCTGCCACCCATCATAGCTTTTCTCGTCAGCCGTGGACCGTAAGGCTTTCCTCACCACCGTATCAGCGAAAACCATTGCGGTGACGGTACGCGGAGCAGGGTGAGGCGGGTCGGAGGACACGCTGGCGTGCTCTTGTCTTAACGGCGTTGTCTGGTGCCGTTTGCTTCGGAATTCTATGTCCAACAATCGTGTGCTCTCTATAGAGGATTGGACGGTGGGATGGTGGTGTGTAGCTACCCACCATGACATCCCACTATTTCCTATATATATATATATATATATATATATATATATATATATATATATATATATATATCAACGCGGATTTGGTGCCCAGGGGGGTAGCTGTGCATAGGGTAGATACCGTCGGATAGAGCGTTCGCGGTCTCCTGCGATGAAGCGTCCCGTGTGCGCAACTTGACGGCGGCACCTCCCCGTGAGGTCAAACCTTCGACGCAGGACAACGGGGCAGCGGCGCGTGAGAAGATGCACCGGCACCGTGCGGGTAATCGTTCGCGAACGGATGTGAAAGACCGCAGTGTAGAAAGCCACTGCACCGACAGCAAGTCGTTTTCTCTCCCGCGCAATCTAAAGAGTACATCCTTGGGAGGGGTAGGAGGTTCCTCAGAGCTCAGACATATCTGCCGTCCTATAGGATTCATAATCGATCTGGGCCGTCCGTTGCTTGCTGTGGGGACATCCGCGTGGGATAAAAGGCAGCGATGAAACCCTCCCACTCGTGAAAACCCTAGCCGCCTCCACCCAATCCCCTCCCGCGTCTCTCCTCGCCCTATCCCCTCGCGCCTCTCCTCCTCCAATCCCCTTGTCCCTTAGCTCCCGCCGCCACTACCACCGTCCTTCTCTTCCACTGTTTGGCTCTCTGCAGCCGCCCTACACAGGTCGAGCTACCATGCACGCAGGAGGCAAAGGAAAGGAGGAGGAGGCATTCGTCCTCTCCCTTCGACGACCGGGCCGTAGGCGGAGCCTTTCACGATGCCGTCATCGTCCTCACCCCCAGCGTGCCAAGCTCCACCATCTCCAGACGTGGATCCTCTTTGTCAAGCGTAGCGGCGGCAAAAGGAGGTGGTGACGGTGGCAGACAGTTCTCCTCCACCGCAAGCCAACGACGACGATGAGCCGAAGGGCCTAGGTGTTCAGGTTAGTACGCGCACATCCCCCTTCTTTTGTTTCTTGCTTGAATCTCTCAGATCTGAGTTGTTCATGCTCTCCTATTTCTAAAGCACGGTTCGGCCGATCTGTGCTTGGAAGAGAGGTTTGGGACGCCTGCTCCGTGAGCCCTCACCAGTCACCATCAAGAGGGCACAGGTGCAGGCCCTGTGGTGGCCGGCGTCGTTCGACTGGTGGACGATGGTGGCCGGCCGCGCGCGCGTCGCCCCGCTCCGCACCTCCTCTTCTCCCATCGTTCCCCTCTTCCTCCTCTACCAAGCGCCGCCGCGGGGCTCCCTCGCGCCGCCCTCACCAGCAAGAGGACATGGGAGGAGTACAGGTCGTGTAGTGGCTGCCTTCTTTTCCTGTTATTTTTTCTCTTCTTGGTCTCTAGGTCTTCTGCTCTCGATTACTCTTGGCTAATCCTTCTTTTTTTCCTTCCATTGCAGGTTTAGGTTGGTCATGTGCTTCTTGGTCGGTCTTTTTAGCCTGCGCGTTCTGGTTGGTCTCCATATTTCTCTTGGGTTATTCACTTCTTCTCTGCCTGCGCCTAGAGTGTTTGTTGAAATGGCTGCCTCTAATTCGCTTTGTGCTGCTGTGTTTGTTTCGCTTGGAACGGCTGTTTTTTTAGGCTGTACTGAACCTGCATTGCTGGTCCTGGAGAACGCTCTTTTTTCTCTCTACGATCTTCCCAGTAAAGGTTCGTATCTTTTGGCCTCCTTGTATCTCCTGCATATTTGTAGTTCTTCCATGGTGGTTCTTTTAAAATAATGCTGGTTTGTAGAATTTTCTTTTTTCTTTGCAGCAAGCAAGTAGAATGATTTGCCCCTATAGTTCCCTTGGGAAGTTTCTTTTTAGCAAATCATGTAGAATTATTTTTTGTAGTGAAACATGTACAATATTCTGCCCCCTATAGTTCCCTGGGAAGTTGGTATGGTTTGTAGCACCAAGTTCATTTTTGAGAAGGCTCTTTTTCAATATTTTGTTCAGTTAAGTTCTCAAGTGATTGAACAGTGTGATAGTTTTTCCTAAACACCGTGTGTGCAGGTTTGAGGAATTAAAGAAAAAAGAAGAACCTGAGAGGGAGTTTTCTGAAGTAGAAGAAGACCAATGTCAGTACACTTTTGCGTGAGGAAATAATTTTCTAGGAGCACAAGCACGCATCGTTTTACATGAATATTGTACTAATATTGAAAGAATCATGGATTCTATCCATCCCTTACCTAGCACAAATATGGGCTTAGTTACTTTGCTACTACCTCTGGCATTTCAGGTGCATTAATACAAATTGCAGTATTACACTCTCCAAACTAATTTAAGGGGATCTGGAAACATATAAGAATCCCCAATTCAACAAAAGCACAACAGAGAACATAGAACCTCGAGAAATCTAATTTTTGAAGGCAAAATCCAAGTAGGAACTAATGCATATAGCAAATATTTGCATGCGCCAACACTAGATTGGAACCAGATTGAATGAACAATGGCGTCAATCACACCCTTCTTGTCACCACACTAACTGCATCTGTACATAACCATCTATTTGTTTTCTCTCCCTCTCTGCTAGCTAGCTAGTATCATCCCCTGGCCTTTAATCCCTGATATTACCCTCATCCTCTTCATGTGATGTTGGTTAGTATCGTGAAATTCAATGTTTCGACTGAGCAATTTTTGTTACTCGGCTGATATCCTATTGTGTATGATTGGAAGTTTTTCCTGTTGGCATCAATCACTTTGTGATCTCTTATGGTCATGTTTGTCTTTTTTTTTGTTGACCTTGATGCATAAACATAGGTTATCAAGTTCTTCAATTAGCATGGTTCAGTTTTTCACTCCACAAGAAAAAGGTAGATTAAGAATTGTTGGTAAAATGTACATGTTTTGTATTTTCCAAAACAAAAGGAAAAAAGGACTGGGATTGTCTTCAGCCTGATTATCAGTTTCTCTTTGTTGCAGCCAATTGTTTTTATGGTTACAACTATTAGATTGTGTGGAACATCTAGGAACTCCACTGATGTGTAGTGTTTTATATATTATAGATATTCTCCCAGTTAATTCATGAATTATATGAAAACCTTATTTTCTCACTGCTTGTGGTGCGGATACCAAATAATGCCACCTTACAATATTATCCATTTGTTGACTACATACAGGTTGCCGATTGATACGGCCTATTAGAGTTCTTGAATCATGCTCACTCACATCTTTACTTTTCTAACTACAATTTGATTTTGTTTTAATTCATATACACATATTGCTACTCATCTTGCCATTTGTTGAGCTACCATGGCAGTTTGCATAATTGCTGCTTCTACCACATTAATGATATAATTTTTGTAGTTTGCGATCCACAGTATGCTAACCGAAAAATCCCATATTTTGCTGAGGGGACTAAATAATGACATCACCTCTCATTAAGATAAAATGAAATCTCATATTTTACTTGAGCGCTTCACTACATGTGTAATTAAATATAAATGCATATGTTTTTATGAAGAAGGGTTCAATCCGTATCTATTTTGTTTTCAACACTTATGAAGTGGTAGCACTTTCAGTTCTTTGTATCGAGCTCAAGGGGCACCATCATAATTTCGCCAATAGTAGGAAGTTTTATTTAGACATCAACACAGGAAGGCACCCATCCCGTCGACAATGTAAAAATATATTTGCAATTTGGCCTTTATTTTTGCATGGCGTCTCGCTCGCCAATAGTATCGTTCGAATTGCTATACTCTTTCAGGTCGCTACTTGCTAAACGAGGGATTGTCCCAATTGTTTTTACCCATTTCTCATGGTATTTTTGTAGTTTTTTAATATGTCTAGGGATCATTTTAATTAGTTCATATGTTGAGTATTTCATTTCTCTTCACTTCAGCAATGTGCTGCTGGAGAACTCAGTTTAGGCATACCTCGCTTTTTTCCTGCAGATGATTTGAATAATAGTATTGGTTCGTTGGCTTGGACAGCTGCAGACCTGTGCAGCCGGAGAACTCAGTTTAGGTTATTCGGGTTAGAAGATATTTATGTAGGTACATGCCTAATGTCTCCTTTTTCACATTGTTTATATGATTCACTCTACTAGATTACTTTTGAATGGTTTTCTACTCGATTATAATTTCCAAGGACTCTCAACAAATCTCTTGTGGTGCCATATGTGCCCAAATTGTTTCAGGGTTTACTAGGATGCTAAGGCATTTCCCCCTTGGCAGGTATTTTTCCATCCCAACGTTTCTCATGCAGGAATTTCTCTCTGTACACTGCTGATCCAGTTGCTTCCTTTCTGTCAAGATTTATGAACTTCAACAAATAAAAAAGCAAAAAATCCGTTCATGTCTTTCCAATGATTCTTTCCTGATTTGGTCTCAGGATTTTTTGTACCGGATGTCTGTCTCGCACCTCAGATGTCAGGTCTGCCTCCCTGCCTGTCCTGCTCCATAATTCATCTACAGGTTATATTATTTGTTCTTTTTTCTGGTGGGTGTTCATGGTCAGTTGGGGAAAATAATCTGTTTCTGCCTGGAGATCAAAGTAATTAAAAGTTATTTCATTGCTTTTCTTAGATTTTCTCCCTTGACCTAGACGGTGGCTAGATGCAGGTTAACAGGACGTGTGTGGATTTCTAAGAAAACATATTTCGTTGTGTTGCTAGGTTTGTTAGGTCCAATGCCTCTTCTCCCATGGTCACTGGACTGGTCAATGGGGTACTCATGTTGCTTCTCTTCATCGGCTCTTGCACAGTTAATTGCTTCTACTCCTAGAATAATCTGTAGGGAAGACAAATGTAAAGTATATTTGAAAATCAAGTACGAATTTGGATCAAGAAAAGGAAACTCGCTGAAGCTTATTATATATAGCAACCATTAAACCATTTATATCAACTAGCTTTTAGATATTGAGTTATCATACATACTAATTAAAGAAGCAAACTAAAACCTGCAAGGAATTTCATATTTTTTAGGAGACCTGACATACGGTAGGAGAATTTCAATGTTCATCTTAAAATATAACTGAATCATGAGGTGACTGGAAATTGCTGATTTACTCCCCAACTTTGAGTAGCTCGCATGGTGTTGTGTTTTCATTAGACGGTATTAATTGCTTTTCATAGAGCGTCATGCTTCCTCGCAGGACAAAAGTTGAGGATGTTAGAGCTATACTGTCATCTTTTGCTGGAAACATATTATGTACTTCTCTATCATTGCAGCACGGCGTACTCCCATTTGAATGCAGATTAATGTGTGGAGTGGATGTAATGCCTCCACGCATAACTTAATAAAATATGTTGTGATTTGTTGTGTCCGTATTTTAGGGTTGTTAAGGGTTAAAGTGAACTAGGCATGCAAATGGCTTGCCTTCTATCTATTTGTTCTATTATAGACGAATTCATCTGGTTTGACATGCACATCTGCCTCTTTACCCTTGATTCACATCATGCATGTCTCATATTTTCTATGAGTTGATCTGAAAACAGGGAAAATTACTTTGCCAACAAATAGTTTGTTTTATGTTGTTTGTTGCTTTTTCAAAGTGTAAGGATGGTAAATAAATTTATGAATGATAGATTCTCTCATAGGCTTTGAAAATCCCTTGACTACAATGGTGTTCCATAAGGACTTATATATGCACAGAGATCAAATTATGGAAGGATTTTATTTTCACACACTCTCTCTGTTTTTTAAATGTCAGTATCATCTTCTTTCATTCTTTCCTTAAAAGTTAATTACAACAAAGAGGAGTAACATGATGTCTTGCCTGTTTTAAAAAACTGAGGTGGTAGTTCAAAAGTATCATGATGTCTTCTTGCCTGTTTTAAAAAATAACAGGTGTGTTAACCTTCTATTATATGTTTAGGCTGGTGGTAAAAATTCAGAGTTGTTTCTATGTTTTGCGCTTTTCCTTAAAGGTCGGATACCTGACTATGTTTTCAGTTGCTTTTCTTATTTAGGCAACACAAATATATTTTTGCCCTGTTCGCAGATTGAAAATAGAAATGTGGTTCTGATAAAAGGTTAATATTCCACTTACTATTTGAAAAATAGGTTTTAAAGAGTATTAAAGTGTTATGTTCCCTGTTCTCAAGGGTAGCGAAGATGGTAAACACATTATATATTTTAACTTGGTTGCTGAAAAGTCAAAATTGTTTCTCATTTATGTCATTTTCTTTTAGAGGTTCAGATACTTGATTATGTTTTTGATTACTTCTCTGGTTTATTACAGTTTATTTTGACAGCAAAAATATTTATTACTACCTCCATCCTAAAAAATATCAGACACTATTTGTAATTCTTGCATTTCGGGAGTTGGGACTAAAGGTTACAATATTTGTGGGTATGGGACGGCAACCGAGATGCAATTGTTAACTTACCATGGCAGCTATGATTAGTCATAAGCAAAATGTGGCATATAGATACTTACTCTGAATTTACATTGGTCAACGGATCTTGTGGTTGGGGTTGTGATATGTCCACTACATTGGTCAACGGATCTTGTGTATTTTCTGTTATTTCGCGTTTCCATGCCCTCTTATTATTGACTGCTCAATGGTTTATGTCTGTTGTTTCATTCCACACAGCTACTCTTGATTAATTCTAAACTTTTTACCTGCAGAATAGACTAATTTTGCCTGTTCGTGGCTCCCCCGGCAAGCTGCTCAATGGTTCCGCGTCGTTTAGGTCTTGGTTGCCGAATGTCTCATTGTTAATGCTATTGAGACCAGACACCTCTACCTTCTGAAATCCTTATTAGTTATATGAAACTCATCATATGTTTGATCATGTTTCCCTATCCACTTTAGAGCAGTACACTGATTAGTATGTATTTAGTACTGCTTTCATCTGTATATATTTATTATGTGCCTGTGAATGCAACTCTCTCGAGCCATCTTATGTTATGTCAATGTGGTATGAATCTCTAGATTACTATCCCTGTGAGTTTCACCATTGCTCTGTTTTCCTAATTCTTACGCTACTGATTGTGTGATGTCGTAATTATTGTTTTCATTTGAACTTAGAGATATGCCCTACTTTTCTTTCTGTAAATAATGGTGTGTTCTCTGTGCATCCAGATATGTTACACATATCCGCATTACTATGATATTACCATTTTTTTTAGCTTTTACTTTAGGATATTAACCATCTCTTAATAATCTGTATAAAATGTCAAAACCACGGGCAAAAAATTAAAAGAACGAAAAAGTGTCGCGCGGCTTGCCGCGCCGTTCGAATCTAGTAGTGTACATTTTGCATGCGATTCCGTCCACACCACGTGCGCCAGGAATTCTGCGTGGAAGGCATCCATGCATGTGCGCAAAAAAATTCAATGCTGGGTTTTTTTTTCTGCCTGTATTTAAGAAGTATGCCATCGACTTTCTCCCCTTCTAAACTTCATCGTCTACATCCCGTTTGATCCCACTGAATGGCCGGAAATATGGAGACAGACCGGTTAGACTACATTTTGCGGCGTACTAGTTTTCCATTTATATCAGTTTTGTCACGGCAGAGCAAATTTTGTTTTGTGTAAACGAAGTAACTAGCATCCAATATTGCTCCCCCTCCCCGCAGGTTGCCGGCCGGCGCGCGCCTACCAGCATCGTGGAACTATGGCGCCGTCGAGCAAGCTCTGCGAGAAGCTTCATCAAGGGGGGAACGGTGCATATTCCTCCCTAGGCAGGGTCAGGTGTTTCAAACTATCGAGGAAGCTTACGAGTTCTTCAACATGTACTCTTGGGAAGAGGGGTTCGGCGTTCGCTATGTGCTGCACGTCGTTCTGTACGACCGCCACCGTCGGAGTTTTCACGGCCACGGACGGTACGACCGCCACCGTTCGAGTTTTCGCCACCAGCACGCTGCTTTTTTTTGAACCATGACTCTGTAGACCCATTGACGTCAAAAGGAGTAAAGGACTACCGGCACCGTGGTCGATTGTGCCATGACTGTTGACGGTTTATCAAAAGTTTATTTTTCCTACAAATAACGTGTAAAGGAATACTACTATCGGAAAGGATTTGTGCTCCATACGGTCCGTGTTTTTTTTAATCGTGGAGTACAACAATGCATTTCATTAGTTGGCCATATCTTTCAAAATGTCATCAGCATATAACGTGTAAAGTACAACCCCACAACCTACCAGACCAGAGTAATATCAGAAAAATGCAAGTGCAAGGATGAGAACAACATGAAAATAAAGCAGGCCAGGTTCCTTGAAAAAAATACATCACCATTGCACCGAAAGAAACAACATTAAAATTCCAGCTTGGTAACCAATTTTCTTGAAAAAATAGAACACATTTCCGAGTAGCAATATGGACCATGTACAGAATTATCTGTTCATCTTCACAGCATAAGGAAATATAACAGAATGGATCATGAACCAAATTCGATCCAAAACCAAAATATCAAATCTGATAATGGATAAATCCTTGATCCTGAAATAGAGATAGCATGGAAGAAAAATAAAATAGCTGTAGCATGGAAGAAAAATAAAATCGCCACATCATGTACTACTTTGAATGCATGTTCCTGCTACAAGAACACTTTTTTTTGCGAATTACTACCAGAACACTTGTGCATATTTTTTGGGAAACTGTCGTCCAGGACGAGCAAGAACTCCGACCGACACCAGCTTGGTAGAGTAGGCACTGGACCAAATGCCTCAGGAAGAACCGCTGCTGGGACTGAGGCTGAAGAAGGCGACGCTAGAATATACAGGAGCACGAGAAGTTGATTCGAATAAAAAAATCTTCGGTGCCCACTCTGAATCCCGAATGATGCTCGTACATGGATCAAAAGTGGAACGGCAGAAATTGCAACCGGAAAAGAAAAAAAAAACATGGAGGCCCTCTTCCCATACACCGAAGAAACATGGAACAGACTGGATCTTTAAAAATTTGTAAAGAAGAACTGGAAAAAAAAAACAGGCCGCTGCGTTTGCCGGCCGCATGGCTCATCCGGCTGCCTCTGGTTACCTCGGCAAGGCATCCGTCGCCTGAAGCTGGCCCCAAAGCAAGGGAAGGTGTCGTCGCTGCCGTACGGGCTGTAGAGGTAGGCTCCGCGGCGGGCTCCTTCACTGCCGACATGGCCGATGCAGTGCGCGGCGGAGGCGACACGCCCGAGAAGCTCCAGCTCCGGCAAGCTAAGCTAAAGCGCTGGGGTGCGGCCGTGCGGGTGGGAGCGGGACCACAAAGCAGCGTCGCGCGCTACGGCTGCCTTGCCCCACTGCGGTTACCGAACGCACCTAGACTCGATGCAACCATCCAGCCAGGCTGCCGCCGCTGAGCCGAGGCGGGACTCCAAATCCGGCGAGAAGACGGGCCGTTCGCCCACCGCACCAAGTCAGGCCAGTCGCCGCCTAAACTTCTCGATTCGCCTACCGTAGTCTAATTCCACGCCTCTCGCGCGGTTCGGGGCCCCGGCACGGCTGATTTCATCACCTCCAGCCCACCATGGATGCGGCTTCGGGATGTAGTGCTGCACGGTGGGAGCACCAGGACTAAGGGGGTGTTTGGTTAGGCTTTCTAGTTGGCTTTTGGCTTTGGCTTATAACCCCAAAAAGCACCTAAATAGGTGCTTTTGGCTTTTGACTTTTGACTTATGTTTTACTATGGTATAAGCCAAAAGCCAAAAGCCATGGCTTATAAGCCAAAGTCAAAAGCCAACTAGAAAGCCTAACCAAACACCCCCTAAAGCTTGGCTGTGGAACAGAAGCGGCTGCGCGGCGCGTGGTGTTTCACGGGAGGAATGGGAGGGGGCAGTGGGGACCGTGTAGGTGGGAGGTTGTAGTTTTACGTTTTTATTTGTTGGGTACCACGGTGGCGTTTGCCCCTATCGTGTTATTAGGCGTGGTATGACGTCGTTCCGTTAACTGTGTACTCCCGAGATAGGCCCCCTTTGATTCATAGGGTAGGAATACCAAAGGAATAGGAAATACAGAGGAATGGATTGCCCTGCCTAGTCGAATCCTATAGACACAAGATGGTTGTTTGATTCTAGCGAAGGATTTTTCCATGAGCTTGGAGCTCATGTTACTTTTCCTGTGAAAACACACTAGCAAGTTCCTATAGGATTTGTTCCCACAGGATAAGATCCTATGAATCAAACGTATCCGGAAGGGAAAATTACTCAGGGATTGAATCCTACAGAAATCCTTAGCTAATCCTATGAATCAAAGAGGGCCATAATATTTTGTGCTCCCTATACACAATCCAACGGTTAGATGAGTGTGCACAGCTATCACTATATATATATATATATATATATATATATATATATATATATATATATATATATATATATAGGGTAGGACTATTCTGCACAACCCCTTAAGTGTTTCTAGAATAGCTATTCAGCACAACTTTACCTTCTACCTCGTCCCGAACACGATCTGCCCCGTACCCGCAAGTCAACCCACCCGCCCGAACCTGGTGACACGCACCACCCTCCAACCCCACGAGCCGCACCTCCTGCTGCTGCTACCCTTCGACGGCTTCCTTCCACCTCCTGCGCGCGTCGCCGCCGCCGACTGCCTCCCTGCGCGCGCTCGCGCCCGCGCCGCCGTTTTCCTCCCCTACGCGTGCCCCCACCCCCGGCTACCTCTCCTACATGCGTCCCGCCGCCGGCTGCCCCCCTGCACCGGAGCACACCTCCCCGACGCCCTACTCCAACGGATCGAGACGCCCCAGCCTCCCTCCCACCGGATCAAGCCGCCCCTCGGCCTCCCATCCACGGGAGCCCGCAGCCGCCACCATCACTGCACCGCACCATGGTGCCTCCCTGCCCCGCTCTGGCAGTCCTATGCGACGCTCACCAGGCCTCCTCCCGGACGACGTCGGCGTAGGGGCGAGCTCCAGCACGGATCCCCGCCGCCGGTGCCCATCCGGCAACCCAGCCAGCCGCCACCCAGGGCCGCCTCGGACAGAGCCCACCCAGCTCCGACGCGCGCGGACGACGACCGTCCAGATCCAGTCCGCGCCGCCCCTGCGACCCTCCCCTCCCCCGCGCCCCTCACCGCCGATGCGAGCCACCCAGGCCGGCCGCGTGCAAGGACCCCGGCGTCCCTCCTCCGCCTGCGACCCTCACCGCCGACGCGAGCCACCCGTCCAGCAGCCCGCGGGAGCCCCGACGACCCGCCCCCGTCCCGCGTCCCTTATCGCCAACGCGCGGCATCCAGGCCGGCCGCGTGCGACCCGCCCTCCAGCCTGCTTCTCCCCCACCGACGGTGACCACCGACGCCGCTTCTGGTCCTCCCCATGAGGGCAAGGCCATTGGCGCCGCCCCTGCTCCTCCCTATCGGCAGCGGCCACTGGCGCCTCTCCTCCGGAATCCACCCGGTGAAGTTCATCGCCGTGTGACCCTGATGCTGATGCGGTTCAGTTTAGTTTTTTTTTAAGTTCAGCTATGGAGCAGCAGGTTGATGCTGGTTTTCTGAATCGTAAAAAAGTTGTAAAATTCCAGCACTTGTTTCTGAATCGTAGGACGTGGTGTTCTGAACTTGAGATGCAGGCCTTTTTCTGAAATTCAGCTAGTGTGCAACTACGACAGTGTGGATGGTTCACTTTTGTCTATCAGGAGGATTCACTTATTTTTGGCCCTGAAGTTCTTTCCATCCGTGCGTCAACAATTCAGTTTTGGCAGCTGGAGCAAAGTTTGTTCCTTCCCTTCATGCTGAGATTGGGCTAAATGAAGTTCATTTTCTTGTGAGAAAAAAAGTTCGTTACGTTGCCTCGAACATGTTGCAACTTCATCTGTTGACTTGCGCATCCTCGGTGCGGAGCAGCTGCAGGTTCAGTGTGCCTTTTGGTGACAGTAAACTGCTGTCTAAACTAATCTCCCACCGTCGCCGTCGGAGCAGCTGCAGGCTACCATTTTTTCGCGGAGTTTTTCAGCGAGAGGTTCACTTGTAAAAAAATAAGAAGTTCACTAACACTCGCTAAGAAGTTCACTTACGCTCACGGGGGTTCAGAAAAAAAGATTTTGCAGCGAGACGTTCACTTGTAAAAAAAAAAATAGGAAAATCACTAACATTCGCTGAGAAGTTCACTTACGCTCACGGGAAGTTTAAAAAAAAAGATTTTTCAGTGAGAGGTTCACTTGTAAAAAAAATAGGAAGTTCAGTAACATTCGCTAAGAAGTTCACTTATGCTCACGGGGGTTCAGAAAAATATGCTACGCAGAGAAGTTCAGTTACGCATTCTGGGGAGTTCGTCAACTTTATGAGTAAAAAATTCAGATGTGGTTCGAAAAATAGAAAGTTCACTTATGTATTGTAAGAAGTTCGTAAAAAATAGGGTCAACTGCATATTATTTTTGGATCTCCGTTTTTCGTATTTTCAAAATTAATAAAAAACCGTAACAAATTTCGAAAAACATTGTACACATAAAAGTTGCATCTAGTTAATATATCTTTCCAACGCCATATTATTTGTTAAGTTTCGATAAACGGTTTAAATTTAATTGCGAAAAAACAGTCCGCCGGAACTAAATTTCAGAAAACAGAATTCTCTATTTTCTAAACTGTTCTTAAATCGTAAGGAATTTTGAAAATTGGGCAGAGACAGAAAAGTTGTGCATTTTCCGTACGAATCCAACGGCATATTATGTGCATCCATCCGATGAGCGGTTTGGAAATGACGTCCAAAATACATTATGAAAACGGACAAATCTGTGAAAACTATGTTTAGTATAATTAAAATTACTTTAAAACTATAAAGAATTCGGAAATCCGGCAGAAGAATAAAAGTTGCGCAATTTCTCTAGCTATCCAACGGTATATCGCATGCGTCATTCCGATAAACGGTTTGAAAATGACGCTCGAAACACTGTCCGCCAAAAAAATAGATCTGAGAGTTCCGTTGGAAAGTTCACATTATTTTCGTAAGGAAGTTCAGAAAGTTGTTAAGAATAGTTATTCTGTACGGGAGTGCAGAATATATATATATATATATATATATATATATATATATATATAACTCAGCTAAAAAGGAACCTATTCCTGTTTAAGCTAAACAGGAACTTTCTGAACTTTCTCGTGAGTGCTAAGTAAACCTTCTCAGTCTAGAGATGTGAACTTTCACGCGGAACAAACGGTTCCCCTGTTTTCGCGGAGGAACTTTTTAACGTGAATTTTGAACCCCTTATCGGAATGACGCATGGAATATACCGTTGGATAAATACTGAAATTGCGCAACTTTTTCGTCATTAAATGTTTTTCAAATTCGTTACGGTTTTAAAACAATTTTAAATATACGAAACGTAGTTTTCCGGAACTTTTCCGTTTTTGCACCGTATTTCGGTCGCCAATTTCAAACCATTCATCGGATTGATGCATACGATATACCGTTGGAAAGCTACGGAAAATGCGCAACTTTTCTATCTCTAGACATTTTTCGATATTCGTCGCGGATTAAGAGCAGATTTGAAAATACAAGATATGGTTTTCTGAACTTTAATTTCGGGCGGACAGTAATTTGGCAATTAGTTTCAAACCGCTTATCAGAATTTAACAAATGATATGCCGTTGGAAAGGTATTGAAAAGGCGCAACTTTTTGTTTTAATCATTTTTCCAAATTCCATACGATTTGAGACTAATTTTTAATTTACCAAAAACGTCAAAACATCTTATCACGAGAAAGATTTTGAAATTGACATCGTTTTGAGTCTCGAGTAGAGGGTGGTAGCAACTAGGGCCAAATTAGACTCACCTAGTTGCTAATTGCATGTGGAGGTGGCTGATTTGGAAAAATAAAATTTGTAGGGATGATTTTTATGTGTAAAATTTCCGTCCCGGTAAAAACAGAGGAGTGAACTGTTTTTGAATATGGCCGTGAACTTTTTTTTTATATGTAGTGAACTTTCAACCGCAGTGTATATTTTTCGCAATTGCACATGAACTTTTTTTTTGTACCAAGTGAACCTTCTCGCTCATGACATGTAAACCTTCAGACGGAACATGAAGTGAACTTTTTTAAGGTGAACTTTTTTTTTCGCAATTGCACATGAACTTTTTTTCTGTACCAAGTGAACTTTTTTTATGAATGAAGTGAACTTTTTTTAACGGAGTGAACTTTTTTTTAGGAATGAGGCTTTCTGAACTGTCTCGGCAATGATATGTGAACCTTCTCGCGCATGACATGTGAACCTTCGGACGGAACATGAAGTGAACTTTTTTCCCGAACATTAACTTTTTTTTGGAAAGCCATGTATATACATGTAGCAGGGTGAACTTTGTTTTTAGGCAAAGTGAACTTTGTTTCTGGAGCAGAACAATTCACCCGAAGTACAGCAGTTCCTTAGTTTTCCAACTAGCAGAGCAGTTCAAACAGCCCAAAAAATCGACAGTTCTACACCACTGGCACTAGTTTGAATCAAGGTCATATCAAGAAAAAAAGTTCGCATCAGGCGCAAGAGTGGTTCAGAGCCTCAAGAAACTGCAGTTCAGAAAAGCCAGCAACAGAGAGGACATAGGTGAGCACGCAAGGGCGGAGTCCTCAAGCGGGCAAGCGGCAGTCCAGCGGATGCACGCACCGGCGAGCTGCGCATCACGGGAGAGCACCGGTGGAGGAAAGGGGCAGGGCAGCAGCCGGCGGCAGCCTGCGGTAACCGCCTCGTCGGACGCGAAATCCACCCCGAAGCACTGAAGAGCAGGGCGCCCCAAGGGGAGCAGCCTACACTGGAGCCGTCGATGGCGCGATGGGAGCATCGCGGCCGGCGGCCCGAAACCAGTGAGGCGGGTTGGGTGGCCCGGCGGCGGCGGCGCGGGCCCTCGGCCATGGCCGCGGCGGCGCGAGCGCTAGGCCCCGACGGCGGACGCGCGAGGCCTTGTCCAGGGCGGCGGACGCACGAGGCCTTGTCCATGGCGGCGCCGGCCCACGTCCAGGGCGGCGCCGGGGCGGTCCCTCGGCCGGGAGGCGGCGGTGCGGGCACTCGGCCATGGCGGCGGCGGGCCCTTGGCCATGGCGGCGGTGCAGGAGGCTGGGCCCGAGGTAGGAGGTGGTTAGGGTGGGAGGTAGGTGCGTGGTTAGGGTGGTAGCAGGCTAGGGCGGTGCGCGGGCGAGCGGGGCACGCCGGCGTCGGCGGCGGGCGAGGCTCTCGCGCCGAGTGCCACCGGCCGGCATGGAAGAAGGTGGGGCAGGAGTTGGGTCGTGCGGTGGGGAAGACGATGGGAGGAGGTGGACTTTTGTTTTTATCGTTCGGTTTATTTCGTCCCCGTATAGGAATAGTTCCTGTTTAGGCTAAATAGGAATCTCTTAGGGTAGGTTCCTGTTTAGTCCTGCCCTATATATATATATATATATATATATATAGAATAGTTATTTTGCCTCCCAGGGACACGCTATTTGACTCCCAGGGAGTAGAATAGTTATTCTACACCCACCCTCTATCTTCACAACCGCATATGATTTTTATGTCACGTAAATTTTGCCTTATGTATTGAGTCAAGGAGAACGTAAGAAAAAATATAAATGACAAAAAAAAATATTTACGTGACGTTGCAAAAATACGACAAAAATACACTTATTTATGTTGTTTTTATGACTTTTACGTCATTTTAACTCATTTTTTATGTCGATTTTTTCTATTATGGGTCAACATGACGTAAATATTTACGTATGTAACATAATTTATTGATGTAACAACGTAAAAAAATTGTGGGTGCAAAATAAATTATTCTGCACCCTGAGGAATAGGTTCCTTTTTAGCTGAGTTATATATATATATAGGAACCTATTCCTGTTTAAGCTAAACAGGAACTTTCTGAACCTTCTCGGATATGCTAAGTGAACCTTAACGCTACCTCATGTGAACCTTCTGACGGAACCCACGAAATTACGTATTGCACATGAACTTTTTTTCTGTACCAAGTGAACCTTCTCGCGCATGACATGTGAACCTTCAGACGGAACATGAAGTGAACTTTTTCCTTAATATTTTTTCGGAACGAGGTGAACTTTTTTTCGCAATTGCAAATGAACTTTTTTTCTGTACCAAGTGAACCTTCTCGCGCATGACAAGTGAACTTTCAGTCGGAACACGAAGTGAACTTTTTTTCCTAAACTTTTTTTCTGAACTTTAAAAATTCATAAAGTGAACCTTTTTTTTCTGAACTTTTTTTCCTGCACTTTTTTTCTGAACTGTACATAATTCTTTTGTCTGAACTCACGTGAACTTTGTTTTTGAGTGAAGTGAACTTTTTTTTGAAACTTTTTTTTGAGACGCTCGGGCTGTGGCGAGGTCTGCTGGAGCATGGGCCGACGGAGTGCTGGTGCAGGCTCGCGCAACAGAGCACAAGAGATCTCCGAGGCTCTCCCGAGGTGGCGTGGAGGAGGTCGGGGCCCTCCTGGCCGGCGCCCTGCCGAGGTAGGGGCTCTCCCGGGGCGCGGGCGGATGAGGTCGGATCCCTCCAGCAGCGGCGCGCCGTGGAGGTCGCGGGCCCTTTCGGGGCAGCACGTAGCGGAGGTCGGGGACGCGTGCGGTGCGGCGACCTCGTCCGAGAGGCGCGCGGCGGCGGCCGGACCTCGGCAGGGCGGCGGGGCGGAGAGGGGCGCCGCGGCGGCTGTACCCTTGGTGGTTCGAAGTGGACTTCTCTGCTGCATCGGGTGGTTCGGAGGCGGAGGCGTGCCCGCTCGATGTCGAGGGCCTGGAGCACGGTAGGGTGACTGCTCCTGGTAGATCAGGAAGCAGGAAGACGGCTGAGGAGCTCCAGGTTCGCCATCGGTGAGGGGAGCGCGCGGAAGTGGGGCACGGAGCGGCGGCTACCTGTGCGCCGGTGGGGCACGACCGCGGCGGGGCGAGCGCACGGAAGTCCTCCCGACGGTGAGGAGGAGGGGCTCGGGGGCGGCGCGCGGGGGTCCTCCCGACGGCGAGCAGTGGGGACACGGGGGCGGCGCACGGAGGTCCGCCCGGCGGCGAGCAGTGGGGGCTCGGGGGCGGCGCGTGGACGTCCTCCCGGCGGCGCGAATTGTGGGGATGGGCGGGGCGGCGCGTGGGTGGTTGACCGGGGTATCGGGGATGGGTGCGGGTGGGTCTAGTTTTCCCAAACTAGGAATGGTTCCTATTTAGCTTAAATAGGAACTCTTAAGATAGATTCTTGTTTAGTCCTGCCCTATATATATATATATATATATATATATATATATATATATATATATATATATATATATATATATATAGGTCTGTTATTCTGGAACTAGTTCTAGAATAGCTATTCTGGAACCACTTCTGAACTTCACTCGCAATGTTGATGAACTTCATTTAAGGGTAATGTGAACTTCCTGACGGAACAGACTGATACTCCACCTTCACGGAAAAATTTTCTAGTGCGATTTTTGATCCGCTTATCGGAATGATGCATGTCATATACCGTTGGATAGCTATCGAAATTATGAAACTTTTTCATGTTCACGGGTTTTCGAAATTAGTTACGGTTTTTAAAAAATTTCATATATACGAACACTATTTTCGTGTCCATACCGTATTTTGGTCGCCATTTTCAAACCGTTTATCGGATTGATGCAAATGATACGCCGTTGGAAAGCTATGAAAAAGCCGCAACTTTGTTATCTCAGGCACTTTTTCGAAATTCCTTACGGTTTAAGAGCAGTTTTAAATATACATAATTCTGTTGTTTTAGAATTCTCGTTTTTTCTGAACTTCCCACTTCACAACATTGAACTTCTTCCGAACACATAAGTGAACTTCTTCACGGAGCACCAGATGCACGTGTTACATCATTTTTTTACTTTTTGATTTTTTTTACCTGTTCGATTTTTCGTACCTGGACCATTTTTGAACTTCCTGCGTCACGAAAGTGAACTTCTACGAGAGACGTAAGTGAACTTTCTCACGGAGAATTAGACGCACGTTCTATGCCACGGTTTTGAATTTATTTGATTTTTCGTAATGTTTTTTCAAAGTGCACTTCACATTCTTCACACGACACCACGCAAGTGAACTTCATTTTTTTTACGAGTGAACGTCATATTTTTTTGGAGTGAACTTTTTGACGAAACATTTTTTTTGCGAGTAAACTTCTTGACGGACCATTTTTTTTGCTGGTGAACTTCTTGATCTGAACTGTAAAAAAATAGCGAACTGAACTGCATACAGAAAAAGCACTGAACTGCATCATCACACAAAAGTTTCTCTGTACTGCTGGGATTCACTGTACTGCTGGGATTCATGGAGGGGAGGCTTGGGGATTCCACGGGCTGTGCAGGACGTAGGGGATTCTCTGTACTGTTGCAGAATATGCGAACTAGAGTAATAAAATCAACAAAAAAGTGTACTGCAAGTACACACTCGATGAACTGACAGTGCCCACTATGTGAACCGAGCGAGGTGGGCGCTGCCGCGCTGGTCCAGGGACCACGGATGTGGTAGATGACACTCAATTCTGTAGCTGAGGGGAACGAGCGCCGTTGACCAAGCGACACGAGGGCGACGACCGTTGGAGGAGCAGGCACCAGGGCGGCGGTGGAGAGATCTGGGGCATGTCCTCTGCCGGTGCAGCAAGCTCATGGGCGCTGCTATACGGTGAACTGTGGGCCGCCGTCTCCGCGATGGTCCGCCAGGTCCAGGGCGACGACGACGCGGGCCGAGGGAGGAGGCACGGCGGCGCGCGCGGGAGGCGGGGCCACGACCTCCTACGCGGGCGGAGGAGGCGAGGGGGCGAACTCCGGCACGGATGGAGGAGGCGGGCCGGCGCGCACGGGGGACGCGGGAGACGCGGGCCAGGGCTCGAGGGAGCCAGCGCGGCGGCGCGCCCCGATGGAGGCGGAGCGGCGCGCGAGGGAGGAGGCGCGGAAGCGCGTGTGGGAGGTGGGGCGGATGCGCGGCGGCGCGGAAGCGCGTGTGGGAGGCCGGGGCGGCTCGATCCGGTGGAGGGGGCGGCGGCGGCGCGCGCAAGGCAGGCAGGCGGCTCGATCCGGAGGAAGCCAGTGGCGGGGCGCGCGCAGGGGAGGAAGCCGGCGGCGGGGCGCGCGCAGGAGGAAGCAGGAGGGTCGCGCGGCGGCGGGGATGGAGAGCGCGGGGGCTCGGGGACGCGCGACGACGGGGAAGCGGGAGGGAGGTCGCCACGCCGACGGCCGGGAAGGAGGCGGGGATGGGGCGGCCGGGTCGGTGTCGGTGGAAGGGTCGATCTGGAGTTGTGGGGTGGGTACGGTAGAGGTGGTGGGGTCGGTTGGATTTGTTCGGGATAAGAAGCTGATTAGAGGGGGTTCTAGAATAGCTATTCTAGAACCTCTTAAGGGGGGTTGCAGAATAGTCCTGCTCTATATATATATATATATATAGGGGATTTCTAATTTCAGAACGGTCGGCAGGATTGCTTATCTTCAGAACACGGTCCGCGCCGTACGATCGAGCCGAAGAAGAGGACCGGCTGCGATGGGACCTCCTGCTCGCCGCCTGCCTGCACGCCATGTCCACGCTGCACCGCCCGCCGGCCTCCTGAGCCAATCCGCCACACACGACGCCGCCACTGCTAGGGACAGGACGACCACGACGCCACTCTGCCCGCCGGAGGACGCTGACGCCCAGCCCGTCGGCCGTCGGGAGGACGCGGTCGCTCTTCGCGAGTGCCCCCGTGGCCCCGTCGTCGCGGCCCGATCTCTACGCTCACGCCCTGCCTGTCGGCCGTCCTGAGGAGTGAGGACGCCGCCCCCCGTCACCAGCGCGTGCGTCTCCGCCGTCCTGCCTCCACGCCGCCGCCCGTCACCAGTGCGCCCATCGCCTCCGCCCATCCCGTCGGCCGTCGCCAGCGCACCCATCGCCTCCGCCCTACCTCCACGCCGCCGCCCGTCACCAGCGCTCCCCATGGCCGACCTCCCTCGAGCTCTTCTCTCTGCTCTATCCCCTCCTCCTGGACCCCGCTAGGCAGCACATGGGTGGATTTAACTAATTTCATCATTAGTTAAATCTGAAATCATTGCTTGACTTACTAGTATGCACTGCTACCCTTATACTAATAGAGTTAATTATGTGTTCATAATCGATATAGTTATCTAGTTATCCTATACTTTAGGTAAAAGTTACCCACTCGGCATTGATGAAATTACCCACCTCATAATGATAGAGTTACCCATTCCTATATTTAATATCAAGAAATCGATGTAGTTACCCTATACTCTAGGTAATAGTTACCCACACAGTACTGATGAAGTTACCCACCTAATACTGATGGAGTTACCCATGTGTTCATGATGTAGTTATCCACCATAAAATCGATTTAGTTACCCTACTCTCTAGGTAATAGTTACCCACCTGATGTAGTTACTGGTGTCTGATGTGTGTGTGGATTTGTGTGTGCATGATGTATGATTTTTCAAAATAAAATAAGAAATAGCAGCAATGCCGATGCAATGCAAGCAGGATCGGGCACCCCCTGTTGCTTCTTTTTGCCCACCCAGAACTAATGAAGTTACCCACCCAGAACTAATGAAGTTACCCACCCAGAAATGATGAAGTGACCCAGGTGTTATGTTATAGTTATGCACCACGAAATTGACGTAGTTACCCTACTCTCTCGATAATAGTTACCCACCCAGTGCCGATAAAGTTACCCACCCAAAACTAATGAAGTTACCCACCCAGAACTGATGAAGTTACCCATGTGTTTGTGCTATAGTTATGCACCACGAAATTGACGTAGTTACCCTACTCTCTCGATAATAGTTACCCACCCAGTACCGATAAAGTTACCCACCCAAAACTAATGAAGTTACCCACTCAAAACTGATGGAGTTACCCATGTACTCATGATATAGTTATTCACCACGAGATCGAAATAGTTACCCTACTCTCTCGGTAATAGTTACCCACCCTGTACCGATGGAGTTACTCACCAGATACTAATGGAGTTACCCATGTGTTTATCTACCATGAAATCGATATAGTTACCCTGCACTCTCGGTAATAGTTACCCACTATGTGCTGACTGAGTTACCCATCCAAACTGATGGAGTTAACCATGTGTTCATGAGACATTTATACACCATGAAATATATAGAGTTACATTACCCATTTTGTCGATGATACATTTACCATTCCAAAGTGGTAACTCACTTATAAAACCGGATGGTAACTTCAAAACTCAAAAAAACCAAAAATAACACCCAAAAGTGGGAAGCCAAAACTGATCGTTCATAGGGTGGGTAACTTACATACAACAGGTTGGGTAACTCACGTGTTATGAAGTGGGTAACTTTTAGGTCCGAAAAAAAATTCATCGAAACATATCAACATGGGATCTAGTTTCGAAGATCTCGTCGCGACTAGTCCAACGGTGAAAACGGATCTGAAATCGGATATACGAGTTGAGCTACAAAACTTTTTAAATTTTCGGATTTTCGCATTTAATTCTTATGACGTAAGCTTTTTTGTCTTTTAATTACATGCAGAATTTTCTCACGCGAGAGCGCTCGTGATCGGTTTGAGAGGCGTGATCTGTTTTGCGTGCTGGTGCGAGGGCGCGTATGTCGCTAGGGACCAGGTCGCTATCCCGGACCAGGTCACTGTCCCGGACCAGCTGTTCTATGGTTAGCGCTAACCGTAGAACGTTCTACGTATAGTCGCGTCCTATATATATATATATATATATATATATATATATATATATATAGGGAAAATGCTTCCTACTCCCGGGTGTAGCTACACCCATGTCTAAATATCGCAGATGTAAGAACATATATAAGTTTGCAAAAAAGAGAGCGTACATTCATACATTATTTTTAATCAACTTGCTTATAACTATAAAAAATACTTTGAAAAAGATGACTGTAATCATAGTAGATTTCCCATTTGATACTTTGATGCGATCATCATTTGTCTCATAAAGACAACCTTTTGGCAGCTATTGACTGTTTAGCCGTTTAGAAAACACTTTAAAAACATAAACTTGAAGAAAATCTTGTTGATGTCATTGCATGCATGTATGCATGACACATAGAAGGGCAGATCATCCACACAGGATGCTTTGCATGTGTGGCAGCAAGGTAGTTATGTTCAGAAACAAATATATATTGTACTCGTGCAACATGACTTCCACAATTTCCAAATCTAAATTAGTCAACATCTGATGAAA
Organism: Puccinellia tenuiflora; assembly: GCA_012064385.1. Lineage (NCBI taxonomy): Eukaryota > Viridiplantae > Streptophyta > Magnoliopsida > Poales > Poaceae > Puccinellia > Puccinellia tenuiflora. The sequence goes on along the minus strand of QRDG01001689.1, from coordinate 1,050,562 downwards.
CAAGTTATTGTGTGAATAACGCTAGCGTGTTCTTCAGACGTCTTGTTGCTTAATTCTAAACTCAATGCTCCGTACAATGAGACCCTTCTTTGGAAATAGACGTTTCGTCTCGCTCAACGACACACACACCTCACCGTCATCATCATCTTCATGGTTGTAAAATCCATTCCCCAGCTCAAGCTCCATCCATCCATCGGCTCTTCGCCGGGGAAGAACCACGTCATCTTCGACAGGAACCATGGGAAACACATGTCTCCAAATTTTTGTACTATCCTCGACGTACTTCCGTAGCACCACACCGCCGAAATCATCCTCGTCGTAACCATGGAGGCAAACTCGTCGGGTCGATTCACTTCCTCCGACGCTGACCAACGCCTCCTGGAATGGGAAACCTAGCCCGGAGGCCCCAGCGACCAATCGGTACACGAGGTATGCGCAATAGGTAGAGTTTCGGGTGAGCATCTTGCTCGCAATCTTGCCTCGGATTTCCAACCAGGCAACATGCAAGAGTCGAGCGGCTTCGGACGCGATCCTGTTGCAAACATATAGCGTACGTGTGAAATCATCAACTAACAAAGGATCCATGCATAAGAAGGTACATTAATTTAAGGGTGGTGTACGTGCATGTGTGACCTTTAATTTTGCCCGTTTTGCTGGTTGTCATGTCATGCAAGACGTCTAGATGTATCCAGCGCCAATATTGCGGCGCATCCTCCCACGAAATATTCAGCGTCCTCGCCGGGAGCGTGTAGCACTTGCCGCCGGTAGCCCTGTCCATCCACATTTTTTTTTTTTTTTTTGCGAAACACAATACAACACAGGCGCTCACAACACGCGCATACACTCACCCCTATGAACGTACACACGCACACCCTACCCCTATGAGCACCTCCGAAATACTGAGCCGGCGGGTCAGGTCTTGAGATTGACGAAGTCACCACGGGCGCCTCGCTATCGACGGGAACGTCGCCTCCCACTGAAGAATATTCCGCCAAATATGAGAAACACCAGTGTCAAACCTGGGGTTTGAACTCTGGTGGGCTGGGGGTACAACCACCCACCTAACCATCCAACCAAAGGTTGGTTCTCGTCCACCCACATCCTCTGAATGCGGCGAACGTCGTAGCGGGAACATACACATCAAATATATACTTATTTCGTTAATAAAGATTAAAGAAGCAGAGCAAGAGGCCAAGAGCCAGATTGCCGCGCGCCCTACTAAGGGTCGGAGTCCGACCGCACGTACCCTGTCGACTGGGCCTAGGAGGAGGGCGGGGACGTCGGAGAGACGGAGGAACCGCGCCTTGCACGACGGCAGCGCCATGAGGGAGCGCTCGGCGGCGTCGACGAACCGTGGGAGGTCCCGGGGCAGGAAGCTGGACCAGACGGCGTCGGAGTCCGCGGCGGCGAGGAAGGCCCGGGAGACGGCGGCCGCGCGGCAAGCGTCCGGCGGCGACGTGAGTGAGATGATCGCCGCGAGGAGCTCCTCCGGCAGGCGCACGATGTGGCAGGCGGCAGGCTCCATGGTTAATTACCTCCGTCGTCTCGTCCCTCGATCTTCTTGCGCCTGGGTTTCTGTCTGTTGTCCCCCGGCGTTCTGAATCGTCCGTAATACGTACGGGGTACTATGTTTCACGGGATGTAGAGTTTTTATTCCAAGAAAGAGGTTGAAGGTAGTAAAAAGGAACCGTCTACAATACGTATATGTATCAAGGTAAGTTTGAGGAAACATGAGCCTTTTTTTTGAACAAACTGAGGAAACATGAATCAATGTACGTGATCTAGCTCAATATCTTACCACTGGCCACTGCCCACGGACTCCTAATCATAAGACATCACAGTTGATTATTATTTGGTAAAAATACTAAAAATTGATCTAAAAATTAATAAAGGCATGCAAACAAGTTATATCAAATATGTAGAGAAAAATCAGTTAAGTAACTTTTAGAAACTGTTTTAAAATAGATTTTTTAGACAGTAGTGGAAAGTGCCTTGAAAATAGATTTTTGAAGGTACTTTAAAATTTGTTTGAGGCACAAGGACACTTGTAGGCACTTCACAATGGTGTCTCAAAAAATATTGTTGGCATAATCGGTGCATGTGTTGTTTAGATCGTTCGTTGCAAAAACTGTAAACTCCGTTGAAAGAATTAAATGAACAATATGATGCAATTTTTCTCGTTCGTCATTCTCGATTGTATTGCAAGTCCACACAACAATACAAAAAGAAAATTCAACGTACAAATGTGAGCCGAATCAGCGTCGAGAAGGAAGAAACAATGAATTCAATCGTAGATCAAGTGTCACACGTCAAACGTTCTGACTACCACCTGACCTTCCTGCAGCTGTCGCGGACCTTGCCCGGGTTGCTGCCGCGGAGGGCCCCCATCCTGCCCATGGACACCTCGAAGCTGCGCATGAACGTGGAGGGGTCGTTCTTGAGCTGCCTCACCCTGGCCACGGTGGACGGCGAGTTGAGCGCGGCGTCGGACTCGAGTACGGTTTTGTTGGCCAGCACGTTGGCGTAGAAGCTGGTGTCGAACCCGTAGGGGCTGCCGGCATCGAGGGGCGCCACGTTCATCACGTTGTAGTTGCACTGGCGCCTCAGGTCGTTCCGGAATGTCGCGTTCATGCCCTTGTCCTGGTCGTTCATCAGCCGGTACTGGAACGTGCCACACCGCGCAACCCCGAGCGTGTGCGCGCCTGCATATATGTATATGCGTCAGCCATGGGAGCAATGAATGAATTTTATTAATTTCATGGCGATCATCCACTTGCAGCGGATATAAGGAACTCTTATAGAACTCAACTGGAGCGGGCAGATAGGGAGATTTTCACCCAAGACAAATGTTGAAGTAATCTATGTATTGGTTCTCCGTCGACTTAGTATGCTTTATCTATTCATGCCGGATGTGATGAGTCTACGTTGAACCATGTTAAGCTTTTTCATTTTTTGTTCTTGGGATGTATGCATCTTTGCTACTACCTCCGTTCCAATGAACAAGGCCTATATTATTTTTGAAAAGTCAAACTATGTAGAGTTTGACCAGATTTTGAGTAAATCATGACTATTTACAATACAAAATAAACATCGTTAGATACATCAACATTATAGATGTGTTGTTAATATTTTTAGATGTGTCAGGTAGATGGGTTGTAACTCGTTTAGATGTGTCCGTTTGATATGAACAATCGAGTTAATAAAGAATCCCTTTATGGGGGAGAAAATGGAGATCAATCCATGGAGAGGCGTGCTTGGCATGACTGATTTTACCTGAAAGGACGACGAGGTCGTCCACCGACAAGGACTTGACGGTGAAGTACTTGGCGAGCAGGGTCACGTTCCGCTGGTTGTGAGGAGGGAGGTTGGCGAGGGCCATGCTCGCCTTTGACACCATGCCGTCCGGTCTCCCGCCGGGCACCTTGTAGTTGAACCACCCGGTCTGCGAATCCCCCAAATTTGTTCTGTCAGTGATCAGTCGATGACAAGTTGAAGCTTATTGTCAGTGATCACGCACACACGTACCGCGACCCTGACGCTGTCCCTGGCGGCGTAGGCGAGGATGTCGGCGCAGGAGACGGTCTGCTTGCACGCGATCTCGATCCTCGCCTTGGCCTTGTCGATGACGTCGAACCCCCGGAGGCTCTGGTTCGGCGCCGCGTTCTTCTCCGCCTGGTTGTCACCGGACTCCAGCAGCACCGACGCGTCGCAGCCCTGAAAAACAGCAGTTCCCAGTCAGTAGATGTGCGTGGCCTCAAACGCCGGCGAGCGAGCGGCGCCTAGCTAGCTTACATTGACGAAGCAGTCATGGAAGTGCAGGCGTAGCAGGGCGGCGGGAGTGCGGTTGTCGAGTCTGGACGCCTTCTGGACCTCGTCGAAGACGATGGCCTCGGCGGACGGGCAGGTCTGGTTGTAGTAGGCGAGCCTGAGGGTCTGCGCCTCGGCGACGCAGGCGGCGTGCAGGAGCAATGCCGACACGACGGCGAGCAGCATTCCTCTCATCGCCATCGATCGATCTCCAAGATGGCCGGCCGGTGCAGCTCGTGATTAGCTACGACTCTGAGCTATGGAGGAGCTAGCACGGTTGTCGACGACGAGGCCGGTTATGGGTGTATATATACGATTGAGTTAGAAGGTCGAGGAAACGATTAGGATGACGATGCAATGCGATGCATATGAGGAGCGCACGAAGCAAATGGAATCGAGCTGTTTTAATTAAGATTAATTCGTAGTCTGGTCTACTTGATCTGATTCCCAAAGACATGCGTGAGAGATACGGCGCATGCATAGCTGTTTGGTGAGCTGCGCTGAATGAGGGATGCGACCGTCACTCTCTCTCGGCCAAGGTAGACGTGCCTCCCTTTTTTCTTTTTAGGGAAAAAAAGCGCTAGACGTGCCTCCTTGTTTAGATGTCGCGTGATGGACTCTGCTGTCTAAAACCAAGTAGCGTTATGTATATGATTCTTATTAATTAATTTCATAGGGAAGTACAAGGACAAAAGGAAAACAAAAATACTCCCTCCATCCATACAAAATGTCGTCCACTTAGCTTACAATTTGTACTAACTTAGTACAAAATAAGCGACATTTTTTATGGATTGGAGAGAGTACATACTGCTACTTGGATGGTTGGATGTTTTTTTCGGCCGCACACGCCCACCCACACGCACCCGACGGCCCTTGACATTCGTCTCACGGTTACATGCGTGTGACAAGTTACAAATTAAATATCATGCGCGTGATGTTTCCAATACGAATAAATATTAAAGAGACAAGTGTTCTAAAAAAACATCATCTTTATTTCTAATCTCGATGCCCCAAATAATGAGACCATTCTTCCAAGCTCTTCCGTCTGTTTCCATTAAGCTTATAGACAGCTTCCCGTCATTGCCTTCCTCGTCGTAAAACTCGCCCAACTCTACATCCATCCAGCCGTTGGACCTTTTACGGCCAAACATAACGTCATCTATATTGAGATTTGTATGGCGCTTCGGACAATAAATTTGCCAAAATGACGTCAAGAAATGTTTTCGAGGCACGCAAGCGTCCCCATCCTCCATGAAGCCTTGGAGGCAGACTTGCCGTGTGCTGCCTCTCACAGGTTACACAAGAACAAGGATACAAGAGTTTTGGCCTCAAACTGTATCACACAGCCAAGCTTTTCTCTATCTATTTCTCTTGATGGTAACATGCTTACAACACTGATTAAATAGGCTAACACACGCACGCAGCCGGGCGCCACACTCACCCACTACCTCCACGCACGCATGAACTCATACCACACCGTCCACTAGCTCACGGCCTGGCTAACCAGCTAACAACTAATGCATGCACTCATCTAACTAACCAGCTAGATAATCTCCAAGTTCCTGCATGCACTGCGGCAGCTTCACACCATCAATGGCATCTCACCAGACTTGCCGCATCGCACGACCGCTCCAACATCTCGTTCCGGAACGTCTGAGGTCGTTTCGGAACGTCGCGTTCATGCCCTTGTCCTGGTCATTCATCAGCCGGTACTGGAACGTGCCACACCGCGCAACCCCGAGCGTGTGCGCTCCTGCATATATGTATATGCGTCAGCCATGGGATCAATGAATGAATTTGATTAATTTCATGGCGATCATCCGCTTGCAGCGGATATAAGGAACTCTTATAGAACTCAACTGGAGCGGGCAGATAGGGAGATTTTCACCCAAGACAAATGATGAAGTAATCTATGTATTGGTTCTCCGTCGACTTAGTATGCTTTATCTATTCATGCCGGATGTGATGAGTCTACGTTGAACCATGTTAAACTTTTTCATTTTTTGTTCTTGGGATGTATGCATCTTTGCTACTACCTCCGTTCCAATGAATAAAGCCTATATTATTTTTAAAAAGTCAAACTATGTGGAGAGTGACCAAGTTTTGAATAAATCATGAATATTTACAATACAAAATAAACATCGTTAGATACATCAACATTATAGATGTGTCGGTTTAGATGTGTCAGGTAGATGGGTTGTAACTCGCTTAGATGTGTCGGTTTGATATGAACAATCGAGTTAATAAAGAATCCCTTTATGGGGGAGAAAATGGAGATCGATCCATGGAGAGGCATGCTTGGCATGACTGATTTTACCTGAAAGGACGACGAGGTCGTCCACCGACAAGGACTTGACGGTGAAGTACTTGGCTAGCTGCGTCACGTCCCGCTGGTTGTGGGGAGGGAGGTTGGCGAGGGCCATGCTCGCCTTCGACACCATGCCGTCTGGCCTAGCTCCCGCCGGGCACCTTGTAGTTGAACCAGCCGGTCTGCGAATCCCCAATTTGGCCGGTCAGTATGATCAGTCGATAGCAAGTTGAAGTCGGGCAAGCACACACATACCGCGACCCTGACGCGGTATAGTGCATGAATCCTGGGGGAGCTTTTCTTTATTATTTAGGACACTATCTTATTAATTGACATTTGATCCTTTCAATTGGCATTTGATTTCTATCTTATGTGTTTATGAAAGACAAACCTTTTTTCTTTTGATGCTTTGTGCCATCATGAAAAGTGTAGAGAGTGTTTGGTTTATTTGTTGTAACCTTGCTCTCTCTAGGGAGTTGCTTTCTCATTTCTTTATTTGTGTCTTATCTTCTTAAATGAGAAATGCCTTTTGAGCATGTGTCCTATCTTTATCTTCTATGCTCTTTGGCTTTGCTTAGGTACCATCGATTGGTATTAATTGGAATTTGATGTCTCATCCATAGATATTTGTTTCAATTGATGTCTCTTGTGGGAGTTTTGATACCTTATTTCTTTATTTTACTTTACTTGATTTCGGTCAAGTATTGTCCTCTTCTTGGTATCTTTTCTCCTAGTTGGTATCTTATTTTCAATTGGTGTCTTATCGATCATGTGTTGTTTTGATTCGATTCCTATTGGTATCTCACTTCATGTGTTGATGTGTTTTGGAATCAATCATATGTTGATTTGATTTGTCCTCGATCATGTGTTGATTTGGATTTTGATATAATTTGGACAACCATTTCTTGTCACACCTTGGTGTGCTCTCTTGGTTTACTTGGTGTTTTTGTCCAAATTGTATCTCATTTGGTTCTAGAAAGTCTTTGCATGCCCGGTTACTACACTAGTACAGAAAAGCCTATCAGTGGCGCACCGTTTTTTAATTCTGTGGCGCACGGCCGGTACGCCACTGAATCGCCGCCACTAAATTTTTTTTCTGTGGCGCACCTCCTCCGTGCGCCACAGAAATATTTCTGTGGCGCACCCACCCACCGTGCGCCACAGAAATATTTCTGTGGCGCACCATCCCCACCGTGCGCCACAGAATTTTTTTGAATTTCAAAAAAAAGGGCGGCCAGATCTAGATCTGGATCTGGCCAGATCTAGATCTGGTCGCCGGAATTTCGTTTCGTTTCGTTTTTTTGGAGGCCGTAGATGGGTGGAGGAGGGAGTCGCCGGAGGTTGGTAGAGGATGGTGGTCGCCGGAGTTTGCCGGAGGTGGAGGAGGAGGTCGCCGGAGTGGAGGAGGAGGTCGCCGGAGTGGAGGAGGAGGAGGTCGCCGGTGGTGGAGGAGGTCGCCGGAGGTGGAGGTCGCCGGGGTGGAGGAGGAGGTCACCGGAGGTTGAGGTCGCCGGGGTTGTGGAGGTGGTCACCGGAGTTGTGGAGGAGGCCGCCGGAGGTTGAGGTGGAGGTGGAGGAGGAGTAGAGAAGATGTGGAGGAGAGGAGAAGAGATGGAGGAGGGAGGAGAAGGGGAGAGAAGTGTAGAGGAGAAGGGAAGAGGGAAAGGAAGAGGAGAAGTGGAGGGAGAAGTGGAGGAGAGAAGGAGAAAAGGGAAAAGAGAGGGAGAAGGGGGCTGTCGGGATTCAAAATTTCGAATCCCGCCCAATAATTCTGTGGCGCAATGCGCCACAGAATTATTGGGCGGGATTCAAAATTTCGAATCCCGCCCAATAATTCTGTGGCGCACCAATGCCAAGATGCGCCACAGAATTATTGGGCGGGATTCAAAATTTCGAATCCCGCCCAATAATTCTGTGGCGCACCAACGCCAAGATGCGCCACAGAATTTTTTCCCTTTTTTTTATTTTGCTGGGAAAATTCTTCTGTTGGCCATAACTTTTTTTTGGTTTGGAATTTGAGGATTCTGTGAATTGCTGACCGGGTAAACCCGGTGCCATCGAATCCGAAATTTTCTCTAGTTTTTTTTAAGGTATTATTCGCATTTTTTCGACATCGTATGCAAAAGTTATGGCCGTTATAAGATTTTTTTTTCATTTGTTGCAAAAAAGGTCAAAATTCATATTTCAAAATTTCTAGACCTACTAGACACTCATACCTAACTACATCCCAAAGGATTTTATTTATTGAATTTTTTATCATTTTATTTTACCTCCTACAAGACTAAAAAGGCGATCCACGGGAGGGGGGGGGGGGGGGTGGTGGTGTGGTGTGATCGGAAGAAAAAAAATTTGTGGCGCACCAAGCTTGGTGCGCCACAGAATGTCACCTTTCTGTGGCGCACCAATCCAGGTGCGCCACAGAATTTTTTTTTCCTAATTTCACCAGTCCCCCCAGACGACTTTCTGTGGCGCACCGTGCTTGGTGCGCCACAGAAATGTGACTTTCTGTGGCGCATCAAGCTTGGTGCGCCACAGAAAGTCACATTTCTGTGGCGCATGTGGCCAGGTGCGCCACAGAAATGTGACTTTCTGTGGCGCACCAAGCATGGTGCGCCACAGAAACATATTTCTGTGGCGCACGAAAATTGGTGCGCCACAGAATGTCGTCTGTCTATAAGCCTTTTCCTACTAGTGCTAATTTATATTGTCATAGCATGCTTATCTTTCTTGATCCAATATATAGGGTATACTCCACCGAATCCTAACTAGGCTAAGATGTGCATGAAATTCAATTTCATATCTATATGCACATATTTATGTGGAGTGTGTCCTATGTATTGTAGTATATCTAACTACTATGGGACCCAGTGAGTTTGGGAACCATGTTGTACTTTAATTTTGTTTTAGGTAAAATGGAGATGCATTGGATGCTTGCCTCATTCATAAGGAAGGTGTTCTCACCATGTGATTATTCGAGTCAAGCTTTGATGATGAACAAACTCTCATCTTCTTCATCGTCAATGTATCTTGGTAATAAGTATCTACCTCATGTATACTTTTCTATTTTCCAACCTTGTGTAGGTTGCTTCTTGGCATGAAAGCTCCTATTTGCAATTGTTGTGGTTTTGGCTTATTTCTTTCAATTGGTATATCTTTGTGATATTTGTGATGAAATGGCAAAAACTATTCCTTCAATTGGTATTCTTTCTCTACGATACTTGTTGCCTATCTCAAAGCATCTTCACTATCTCTTGTTCCCTTAGTGATATGTGTGATGTCTTTGATGTGTTTGAAGTTCATAAATATACAATAATATAAAATTGAGCTATGTGCTATGCTTTCAAGCAATAATCTTTTGTGTATTTATGACTTCCCTTTGGATACCTTGATCTCATTTTCATTTAACCATTTTCATATGTACATGTTTCTTGGTGGATGTATATCTTCAACGATTTTTCTACTTTGAAACTTATACATATGAGAGAGGTCATCCTTTTAATTGATATCCTAATTCTTTTGAATCACTTTTATTTTTTATCTTTATTTCTTTGGTGACTCCAAAAGGAATTTGTCTCATGAGTGCTTGTCTCGTTTATTTTCATCTTCGTGCACTCATATTAATTTTAAGATCTTTGACATCATGCTTACCATGGTGAGTATGTTGATATTTATTGGCTAAATGTTCTCACTAGCTTTTGGATTTTTCAATTGGTAGTTTCCAATTGGTATCCTTGAGCTTGTGAACATTTTTAATAAAAAGATCTTCTTTGTATCTCGGTTGGGCCTATCTTATGTTGATTTTTAAAATTGATATCTTCTATGGCTTAACCATATCTTTGTTACAAGTGCTATGGTTTGTTTTTAAGCGTTTTTCGCTCTTGCACTTGTTGTGTGTTCTAGATGATTTTGGGGGAGTGAGGATTCCATATTCGTGCACTACTTCACATGGTGCATGAACATTGGGGAGCTTCTCCATTTTTATGTAGAACACTCATTTGCTCAAATCATAAAACTTTGTGTTTTATTTGGTTTGTTGGATCTTCTCGATTGCTTGTCTCCTTTTGGGGAGATGTTTAGAGATATATCTTTTATTTGCAATCTTTGATCCTCAATATAGTTTGATTTCCTCCAAATAATATTCATTGGATATGTGCATTTGATTTCACTCATATCTTGAGAAATGCACACTTTATGAAGGACCTCATATTATATTGGCCTTCTAAATTTTTCTTCCCATTTCGGCAATCGATGCCAATGGGGGAGAAGTTTAGAGGGTTTAAGGGAATTTGGTTTTATGCTTTTGTTTGGTTCTTAAGCATTTGCCTTTAATGCTCTTGCATCCTTGCTTGCTTGTCTTGCAAGGTTGCTTAATTCATTATATAAACGCTCTTAAAAAAGGATTGTCATCAATTACCAAAATGGGGGAGATTGAAAGAGCATGGTTGCCCCCATGCATGGTTTTGGTAATTAATGACAATCTCTATGGAATAATATGTGCTTTGAGCTATACTTGTAGGTTTGGTCCATTAGCTTGCTTGATCTCCATATGTTGGAGTCAAGGCTAAAAGAAGAAGATCATTTGTTGATCAAGGCCAAGGTGTTTCTCCATGAGCATGAATTAAGAGGAAGATCCTATGTAGCTCGTGGAGGATGGCGTCATGGTGATCGCCATCACAAGATAATGGCCAAGTGAAGACATGCCGAAGAAGTGGTTCTCCCATATTTGGTGTATGGGGGAGCAATATGTGAGTCTTCACCGAGCGGCCCGCAATCAAGAAAGATGCTCCAACTTGAGGGAGTCAAGATCGTCATCATCTAGCTCAAGTGGATTATGCGCAAGGCAAAGCTATAATCTTGATAGGTTTTCTATTTTACCGGTATCATGATGTTAGTTGAGAAACCGGGTTATAGGATAGATAACCGTACTATCAAGAGGGGCTCTCAACCGAGTATCTTGATCGTATCGTTCGTGGAGAGCTCAAACCTTTGCATACTTGGCATCATCTTTATTGGTTCTTTATTTGACTCTTATCATGGTGTGGTCTTGGTGCTTGTCGTGCTTGTCATGACAAGGCCAAGTTCACCGAAAACGGTTTTCGTATGCGTCTTCTTTTGAGTTTTCGGTGTTGGAGATTTTGCCGGTCCATCCATGCGGAAGTTTTCACTCTTCCATTTATTAGCAAAATCTCCCTTGCTTGGTTTCAATATTTTCACTTTTTATTGGGTAGCATTTGTCGTCCTCTTTCCAACAAAGATGGTTTCACCCATTTCGAAGTTTATTTGCAAAAGTTATTGCGTTTTCGGTGTTGGAGGTTTTACCGGCTTGTCTTTTCTAAGAGAGGTCAAACTCTCTCCTTGTGGCTTCCTCCTCACATGATGGACTGCTGCTGTATTAAAATAAGTTGGCTGGTGCCCAAAGCGAAGGCGGAATTGCAGCTAGTAGCAGTTTTCCCTCGTTTAACGAACCGAGGTTTATCGAACCAGTAGGACTTTGAAATCAACAACGAGGTGAATATTGAAGATCTCTGGCGCTTGACCTTCAACAGACGTGGACCCGCACACACTCAACCAAAATACTTTGCCCCCAACGGCGGAAAGGTTGTCAATCTTTCCGTTCTCGTAGAAAACAAAGCGGTTAATTGTATGATGAAATAGATGAAATATGAAAAGTGACCAGAGGAGTAATGATGATTAAAAGAAAGTAAACGAGGTTGTAAACAATGTAAAAAGATGGACCGGGGGCCATGGGTTCACTAGTGGAGTCTCTCAAGTAAATAAAATATGCAGTGATGGGTGAACGAATTACAGCTAGGCAATTGACAATATCATGACACAAACCCAATTTAGCTATGACAAAAAGGATATGATAATATTTATGGAGGCATCATGACAAGGAACAAAGACCGTTGAGTCCAACTGCGTCTTTGTCTAAAAAGTCCACTGTGGGATCGCTATTCAGCCTGTCACCCAACGGTATTAAGTTGCAAGCAACAGACAATTGCATTAAGTAAGCAATACTAATATCAAGAGACATTAACACCACTTTTTTACCCTTAGTAGCAACAGCACACCCTCGCCCTTAAACGTTTCGGTCACTCGTGCCAAGGAACAAAAGGGGGCATGAACCCACTATCTAGCATAAATACCCTCTCTTGGAGATACACACAATCACTTGGCCAAAGTAACTACGCACATCGAAGAGCATGTAAGAACATAAATTACTCATATAAGAATCATGCACAATCTGAACATAACTTCATAATCCATCGGATCCCAGCAAACACATCACATAGCATTACAATAATCGATCTTGATCATGTTAGGCAGCTCACAAGATCATAAGATATGAAGCACAAGAGAGAGAGACTACCAACTAGCTACTGCCATGGACCCGTAGTCCAAGGTGAGACTACTCACAAATCATCCCGGAGGAAGGCATGACGATGAAGAGCCCTCCGGGATCGATCTCCCCTCCGGCAGAGTGCCAGGATCAGCTTCAGATTGGACCCCGAACTAGGGTTTTTGGTGACGGCGCGTCGGGGTCGAGTTTCTGGAAAATAATGGCCGCCTCGACGTTTTTAGGTTATTTCTGATTTTATAGGCGTTGGAGGGGGCCGAGGAGGTGCCCCACGGGCAGGGGCGTGCCCCACCCGCAGGTGGCCCCCAGACCGTCCCTGGCCTGTGGGTGGCCCCCAGGGCTGCCCTTTGGTGTCCTGGTGCCTTCCGTCGAGTAAAAATTCCTCGTAAATTTTCGTCCAATTCCGAGAATATTTCCAGAAGTAAATTTCTGAAACAAAAAGACAACAAAAACAGGGAACTGCCACTGGGCATCTTGTCAATAGGTTAGTCTGACAAAATGCATAAAAATGATATAAATGACAGTAAAAACATGTGACAATATCACAAAACTAGCATGGATCACTCAAAAATTATAGATACATTTGAGACGTATAATGGACTATGATGTTTCTCTGCATGATCCTGTAGAACTCTTCGTTGCGATTCCAACAAGCCCAAGATCATCGAAAACGGAGTCCGGATGATTAAGTTATGATTTTTCTCGTACCGGTTGTTCTGCAGTTTTTTGTCCGGCGGTAGTACCGCTGCGGCAGCGGTAGTACTGCTACTCCTGGAGTGGAACTGCTGTTGCACAGCGGCTGGTACCGCTGGTGGTACCGCTACGCCGTTTTTGCGTACTGGTATCCCTCCGGTACCCCGGCGGTAGCAGCCACGTTCTACCGTTGGAAACTTTGTTTTCATTCAAAATGGCACCGGAGGTAGTACCGCTGGCCCAGAGGTAGTACCGCCCCAGCGGTAGTACCGCTAGCCCAGCGGTAGTACCGCTGTGCATGATTTCTGCACATAACGGTCAGATTTCGGGGGGACCTATTTAAGGGGCCTTCTTCCCCAATGGTTCCCCAACTAAGGCAACACGTTTCTCTCTTTCTCTCTCCCACCATTATTGACCTTGGAAAGCTTGCCTCCTCTCAATCCCTCCAATGAATCTTGCATATTTTTGAGGGAAAAGTGAGAGGATATCTAGATTCACATTTCCACCAATCAATCTCTCCTATAAGTGAGGGGAACCTAGTGCATCTAGTTGAGTTCTTTTGTGGTTCTCTTCCTTTCTTCCTCTCTTATTCCCCCATAAGCAATTTTTGCTTTGTTGGAATTTGAGAGTGAAGGATTTGAGCACTTGTGCTCTTGCCATTGCATTAGTTGCATCGGTTTGTGCTCTCCACGAGGATTCGTGGAAGTTGAAGTACGAGAAGCTTGTTACTCTTGGGTGCATTTGTGTTCCCAAGAGCTTGTGCCTCTTGGGTGCATTGTGTACCCTAGACGGTTGGTGGTGCCGCGAAGACTTCGACTTGTGAAGCTTCGGGCAAGGTTTGGGAGCCCCCGATTAAGTTGTGGGTGTGTGCCCCAAGATTGTTGTGAAGACTCCGGATTCCGCCATGAAGGATTCCGATAGTGGAAGGTGAACCGAGACTTTGTGGCGAGGTTCATCGGAGAATAGGGTGAGGCCTTTGTGGCGTTGAGTAGGCCTGTGGTGGCGAGCTCACACCCCTCCAACGAGACGCACTCCCTTAACAAGGAGAAACTCGGGAATACATCATCGTCTCCACGTGTCTCGGTTATTTCTATACCCGAGCTCTTTACTTATGTTTACATTGTGATAGCCTTCGTGCTTGAAGTTTTATATCTTGCTATCACCTTGTTATTATCTTGCTTAGCATAACTTGTTGGTGCACATAGGTGAACCTAGTATATTAGGTTTTCTTGGCTTGTTAATTTAAACACCAAGTTTTATTCCGTAATTATCAAGCCTAATCGTAAAAGTTTTAAATCGCCTATTCACCCCCCTATAGGCGACATCCTTGTCCTTTCAAGAAGGAAGAACAATGAATTAAATTGTAGATCAAGTGTCACACGTCCAACGTTCTGACTACCACCTGACCTTCCTGCAGCTGTCGCGGACCTTGCCCGGGTTACTGCCGCGGAGGGCCCCCATCCTCCCGATGGACACCTCGAAGCTACGCATGAAGGTGGAGGGGTCGTTCTTGAGCTGCCTCACCCTGGCCACGGTGGACGGCGAGTTGAGCGCGGCGTTGGACTCGAGCATGGTTTTGTTGGCCAGCACGTTGGCGTAGAAGCCGGTGTCGAACCCGTAGGGGCTGCCGGCGTCGAGGGGCACCACATTCATTGCATTGTAGTTGCACTGGCGCCTCAGGTCGTTCCGGAATGTCACGTTCATGCCCTTGTCCTAGTCGTTCATCAGTCGGTACTGAAACGTGCCACACCGCGAAGTCCCGAGCGTGTGTGCGCCTGCATATGTATACATGCATCAGCCGAAGGATCAACCAATGAATTTGATGAATTTCATGGCGATCAATTCTCACGCGTCGGATATAAGGAACTCTTATACAAGGCATGTTCTCAATTGGAGCAGGCAGTTAAGGAGGTTTTCATCCAACACGAATGGCGACGTAATCTATGTATTGGTTCTCTGTCGACTTAGTATGCTTTTTCTATTCATGCCGGACGTGATGAGTCTACGTTGAACTATGTTAAACTTTTTCATGTCTTCTGGGTTGTATGCATCTTTGCTATACAAAAGCCGGGTTGATATGAACAACTGAGTTAATAAAAAATCCTTTTATGGGGGAGAAAATGGAGATCGGTCCATGGAGAGGCGTGCTTGGCATGACTGATTTTACCTGAAAGGACGACGAGGTCGTCCACCGACAAGGTCTTAACGGTGAAGTACTTGGCTAGCTGCGTCACGTCCCGCTGGTTGTGAGGAGGGAGATTGGTGAGGGCCATGCTCGCCTTTGACACCATGCCGTCCGGCCTCCCACCGGGCACCTTGTAGTTGAACCACCCGGTCTGCGAATTCCCATTTTGGCAGGTCAGTTATCAGTCGATGACAAGCTGAAGCTGGCTATTAATTACGTACCGCGACCCTGACGCTGTCCCTGGCGGCGTACGCGAGGATGTCGGCGCAGGAGACCGTCTGCTTGCACGCGATCTCGATTCTCGCCTTGGCCTTGTCGATGACGTCGAACCCCCGGAGGCTCTGGTTCGGCGCCGCGTTCTTCTCCGCCTGGTTATCGCCGGACTCCAGCAGCACCGACGCGTCGCAGCCCTGAAAACCAACCAATTAACAGTCAGTAGATGTACCCGTGTGTGTTGCCTCAAATGTGGCGAGCTAGCGGCGCCAGGCTTACATTGACGAAGCAGTCATGGAAGTGCAGGCGGAGCAGGGCGGCCGGGGTGCGGTTGTCGAGTCTGGACGCCTTTTGGACCTCGTCGAAGACGATGGCCTCGGCGGACGGGCAGGTCTGGTTGTAGTAGGCGAGCCTGAGGGTGTGCGCCTCGGCGACGCAGGCGGCGTGCAGGAGCAATGCCGACACGACGGCGAGCAGCATTCCTCTCATCGCCATCGACCGATCTCCAAGATCAACCAACACCACCGTGTGAGTGTTAGAGTATACGTGTATCAGCCACGTTTGGATAGAGATAGAATTCGTGTCTTGTCTTGTACTCCAAGTTGGTCCCCTGTACGCCTATATATACTCGCCCCTGAGGCTCAATAATACATCCAACACACACGCCAATCTCTCTCTCGTTCTACATGGTATCAGCCTAAACCGATCCAAACCCTAGCCGTCGCCTGCTTCCGCGCCGCGCCGCCCCCGGGGAGGTCGATCTCCATGATCTCCGCCGGGGGCTGCGCAACCCGTACCTAGGGTTCGTCCGCCGATCCGTGATCGGCTGCCCTAGAGAGTCTTTTTCCCGGTTTCTTGACTTGGGTTTTTCTCTCTTTCGCCGGTCTTCTTGATCGGCGTTTCCTTTTTTTTTTGGTTTACCGATCATAGATCGGATTGCGTCGCCCACCGCCAGTCGCTCCTCGCTCGCCTCTACTCCGACACCAGCGCGACCACAAGGCGTCTTCTCCGACATGGCGGTCTAGCGCGACGCGGCGGCCTGCATGGCCGTTGTACGCGCGTCTACCCGCCCGTCACCCGGTGCCGACCGTCGCTGCCCTACTCCGATCAGGTCTTCTGCACCACCTTAGTCATCGCCTTGGTCTGTTGCGCCTTCGACCTCATCATCAAGCAGTGTCCCCGACCTTGCGGGCGATCGGATTGATCACCCGCTCGCCTGCGATACGTCGCCACACTGGCCACGCGACCGGCCTGATCAGCCGTTTGCACGCGCCTCCGCAGGATCCAGTGAAGATCGCCATCGAGTACGCACACCTACCACCGATCGAGCAACGGCCTGCCGCTGTGCCGCCCCTTCGGGCCGCAGCGCCGCTGCCTTTGGTCCACGCTAACGGCAGCGAACGCGCCTTCCCAGGCATGTACGCCGCCGGAGGCATCTATCCACCGCATCGACTCGCGCCCTGTAGCTATGCCGCCCCTCGGGAGCATCGCTGCGCGCGGTCATCTTCGCCGTCTCTGCGCCCCGACGTCCTTGGCTTCCACCGCGCCACCCCCATGGCGCGGGTCGCCACTGTCCGCGCAAGGTCTTCGTCACATCGCCGGGTTCTTCCTCACCTACTTCGACTACCGCCGCCGCGCTTCTACAGGTAACTTGCATGGCCACTCCAGGCCGTCGCAGGTCTCGCCGACACGACACCTACTCTAGGCGTCCAGCATGGCCACTCCAGGCCAATGCTGCCTTCGCCGCCTTCTACGTCTTCGTCCACCACGACCTCGTCTCCAGCGTCATCATCCCCGTCCCCGACTACGTCTCCTGTGCTAGTCATCCGACACTGGTGTATGGTTCACGGTGGTCTCTACCCCCGCTCGCACGGTACTGGCAACACCGGCGCGTGCTTCGTCCCGACGTGTCTTCGAGTCTGGCAAGCTCGGATTGACGCATCGTCTTCATCGGCTTCGACAACGTCCTCGGCATCGACTACCTCCTCAACGGCTGCCTCGACCACGTCACCGACTTCTTCTATGCGTACTCGGTTCTGGCAAAACCGTAGTATGCCTTCGTCCCCGACGTGCGCCTGGTTCTGGCAAAACTAAGGCAGCACCTCGTCCTCGACGGCTCGGACTGCTTCGACCCCGGCATCAGCATCCTCGACGACTGCCTCGACGCGTCTCCGTCATTCTCCACGCGCTCTATGCGCACGCGGCTTCATGTGCGGCTACCACGACACCGGCAACCCCGGCCACGACATCGACCACGGCGACCCCTCGCACGGCTACCTCGACCATGGCGCACCGTCCAGCGCTCTCGGCTACCTCGACATCGGCACAAAGGGCTACCACCTCGCCTGAGACCTCACCAGCTTCCACTACAGTCCAAGCATCTGCGTCACGACGACATCCACGACGCTCCCGCTACGACTGCGGGGGGTGTCAGCCTACTGGGTTATACTTCGGTTTATCTCCAGTCTGACCGTCCACGACGTTCATGCTGTTCACGATGCTACCGCTACGACTGCGGGGGAGTGTTAGAGTATACGTGTACCGGCTACTCCAAATTGGTCCCCTATACGCCTATATATATTCGCCCTGAGACTCAATAATACATCCAACACACACGCCAATCTCTCTCTCGTTCTACAGTGAGATGGCCGGCCGGTGCAGCTCGTGATTAGCTACGACTCTGAGCTATGGAGGAGCTAGCACGGTTGTTAACGACGACGGTTTAGGTGTATATATACGATTGAGTTACAGGTCGAGGAAACAATTAGGATGACGATGCGATGAGGAGCGCACGAAGCAAATGAAATCGAGCTGTTTTATTTAAAGACTAGTTGAATTTGGCGTGGCGTCACGCCACGCCCTTGGTGATTTCTTTGTACATTTTTTTTTGTTCGGCAAAGTGTTAGCTAAATTGAAATGTTTGAACATGTTTTTAATTTGGTATGAGTAGACAACAATTTTTTGTGAGTTTTTTTGTTGATATATTGTGTACGATATTGAAAACTTTAGTGGTTTGAGATCTTCAAACATGTTTGTATTTTGACGTCAATATTTAATTGAATTTGGAGCACACCATATAAAGTGATAGATTCACAACAGGAAAACAAAGCAAACTCTGCCTATAATCTTGTCAGACTATTTTATGGTTACAACTCTTCCTTTTGCAAGCATCTTCCATACCATCATTCATCATCTTATGAACAACTATGAACTTTACATTCCAATACTGTATTAGTGAGAAAAAAGCAGGATAATGTACGTATTGCCTTGGTTGATATACAACGATGTATGCATAGCGGTTGAGTATTTCAGCTAATGATTTGCCAAAATGAGAAAACCAAACCAAAAAGTAGGGAGCACATATATTTAGATCAAATATAGAAAAATCAGTCCATGAACATGAAAAAAAGTAGTAAGAAGTTCACCTTCTATCAGGTTTAGCCAAATATCTTTAAAACATCTAAACACATGTATGCTCTCCAAGACAGATATTCGAAAAGAAGATCTCCATGTCAAAGAAGAACCAATATCTCTATCATTCCTGGGAGTGGAGGAGCCTGTCGCGGGATAGAAGACTCGTCGAACAATATATAATTTATAGTCATCTACAAAGAAATCAGAGGGGATGCATTTGCAAGTAGGATAATGTATGAATTGCCTTGGTTGATATACAACAACCTATGCATAGCGGTTGAGTATTTCAGTTAATGATTTGTCAAAATGAGAAAACCAAACTAAATAGTAGGGATCACATACATTTAGATAAAATACAGAAAAATCAATCCATGAACATAAAAAAAAGGAGTAGTAAGAAGAAGTTCACCTTCTATCAGGTTTAGCCAAATATCTTTAAAACATCATCTAAAGACATGTATGCTCTCCAAGCCAAATATTCTAAAAGAAGATCTCCATGCCAAAGAAGAACCAATATCTTTTCATTACTGGGAGTGGAGGAGCCTGTCGCGGGATAGAAGACTCGTCGAACAATATATAATTTATAGTCATCTACAAAGAAATCAGAGGGGATGCAAGCCACGTTTCCAACCAGAGGAACATCTATCGGCCATGGTATCAATCAGCTGCATATGTATCGTACAAACATCAATTAATCAATCAACAATGCTTAATAAAAATTAAATCTTTAACACAGGGATCACAGAATGGTCGGGAAAAAATAATTTACGCAGAAACTAATCTTCAGTTGAACCGGAAGAGCACGTACCAGCAGAACGAAGAAGGCAACCACATCCGAATGCAAGCGAGGAAGCATGCATCAGTAGCAGGGAGAACCGAAGAGAACCAGGAAGAAGAGGTTGTACGGTCGGCTTTGCGAGCCCGATCGTAGGTCGTAGTTACCCGGAGAAAAAAGATGACCAAGCACCATAGCAACCTAGGAGATACGGAGTCAAAATCAGCATAAAGAAAAACAGTACATAAAATGCTAGTAAAAAAACAGTACTTACTGACAAAGAAAATCAATTGAGCGTCATACTACGATTGAGGATCGCCCGCGTGACCTGGCCGTCGACCGAAGCCTATACGTGCGGCGGGGCAGCGGTGTCTGAGGCAGCAAGTGCATCTGCTCGCTTCGGGCGAGTGACCTCGCTAGATGGACGCCGCCCTGGAGGAGCTCGCCGGCGCCATGCGAAGGCGCATAGACCAAGAAAGACGCGGCAGCGTCCGTCGTGCTGCCGTTCATCGTCTGACTCCGGCTCCGTGGCCCGAGAGGGAATTCTGGAACGGTGGGGGCTAGCAAAATTGCAAAAGGTTAAAAATGTGGCGGAGGAGGAAGACGATAGCTTACCTTGAAAAGAAAGGACGATGATACCTCAGATCGAAGAAGAAGGCCGAAGGGGTCAAGGTAGCGGCGGAGCCGCCGGCGGGCGGGCAGCTGGAATCGGCGCTCCTCCACATCATGTAGGGACTGCGGAACCTCCAAGACGGGGAAGGTAACAAATATTTTTACAATTTTACATACGGACCTAAAGATGACTCTTCAACTGAAGGAATATATCAAAAAAAAAAACAACTGAAGGAATATATCAAAATGATCTCATCAGCCTGCAACTGAACCACACAACACCAATAACCACCATATAAGCAGATTGTTTTACAAAAAGTTTAGCCTGTGTTCCATCTACAAAATCTCAAGTTGTTAAAATGCCATCAAAGATTGCCAATTGTCAACATCCTCCACTGTTTGGACGAACTAATGACATTCCAACACGATCAAACGCTAAGTCAAAATGACACCCCCGCGCTTTGAGGCAATATCAATATCAATGGAAGACACTAATACAACTTAGTGTCTTTGTCGTATCAAATATATCTCCTGCTAATGGATAAACTACTCCCATTACTATATCAGTGCATCTTCGTCAACGTATGATATCTAATTAAATAAGTTTTTCAGATCAAACTGACTGCAACAACTATTATCTGAACTAAAGCAAGAATGTAAGCATAGTGAATCCAGTAGGTAAGGGAAAGCAGCTATGGAAGATAGATTTGTGAGGAGTGGCCATTTGGATGGAATCGGTGACTGGTGAGCAACAGTAGGAGATACGATTTTAACAGAAAACAATTATTGACAGGGCAGGCACTTACCGGACCTTGTTCCTCTTTCCGACCTGGTACATGCCCCAGGCGAAGGCGCCGAAGGTGGTGAGGAAGATGGCCATGGCGCTGGGCCCCGTGGTAGGGATGCGGTGCGCGTAGCGCACGGGCGCGAACCCGCCCGACGGCGGCCCGTCCTGCAGCAGCGGCATGTCCTTGACGCTGGCCATCCCGCGCTTGTTCCGCACGAACGCCTCCGTCATCTTGGCTCCTGTTGCTTCCTCTGAACACGTAGCGAAGTCGCTCCCTGATTCTGCATAGCCGTTCTGTATCTAAGATTGCCAACCCAGTTTTTGTATCAGTGACCTGCATTACTGCTGCTGCTCGTTTGTTATGAGTCCAGAGCTCTGCATTCACCACATTACAGTCCAGATTAGTGAGCACCGCGCTCACTTCTGAGATCAGAGCAGGCCTGTCAGTTCCAGTTAGCTCTATCAAGGTGTAGTCAGAGGAAGGCTCCACTCCAACAGATCTCGTTTTTGAAGGAGAAAAGAAAGAATCAGCCTCGAGGCACTGCAGGGAAAAAAACAAATTCAGCACACTGAACAAAATAAAGAACAAAACTAAGAAGGCAACAATCACCTTTTGGATGTAATCTACTATCTCATCCAGCATGGATTTGTCCATTATCTTCTGCCCATTTTGATTCGTCACATTGAACACTGGTGGAATATATTTAACAAATTAGGAAAACTCGCATAGTTTTCAAGTGCCAGATGCAATAACAATAACAAAAATAGCATCCTACCATCCATGAACCATCCCCCATCCGATGATATGTATGCTTTATTGACCATAAGATTAAGGTCAGTGAGGACCTGCACTACCTCCAATAGAATCCCATACTTGTTTGCACTGTCAACCTAAGTCATTCAATAAGAAAAGGTCGCATTGCATTCAGTGAACAAAAAAAGACTATATACACTTAGAAAGTCCTTAATTTGGCAGGCACTTACATGAACAACTGTGGCGTTTGCGCAAGATGTGTTGTCAATTGTGATCCTGAATTAGCATATACACATGCCACTTGGTTAGCACTTGGAAATTTGGCAGTGAATAACTTTGGAGTACTGAAATTGATGGGAATTTCTGGCACCTTGGGGGTTCATCTTCTGAATAAACTTATGGTACTCATCGTCACCGTCGCAGTAAGAAGAACTCGCATCTCCATCTGCCAATGCTGCTCCACAGAGAAATAATAGAGATTCAAAATTCCCAATTAAAACGCATGCAAAAATGGTGCCGCCTAAAATCCGAATTGTGCGAGAAAACATTTCTTGTGGGTGCCCCCGCGCAGACAGTCTTGTGCACATACATGATTGCGTCGAGATAAAATCAAGCCAAAATTGGACTCTAGCAATTTCAAATCGCAAGCATCGAAGTGAAAAACCGTGCTCGCAATTTTTTTACAGAAAGCTGAAACTAAATGGGACTGCTATCGAAGCCGCGCAGAACCGAGAGGAATCGAGAATCTCCGGTTCCCATAGGACAGGGGTTGCGGCAAGTTCCAGTTACGCGAGAGCCGTTCCGCGGCAACTGATCGATATTTCCAAGAAAGCGATAAACCAGGATCCTCGACGGCCGCGAGGCGCATGAGGGGAAAAAAACCAAGAACGCCATACGCCAGGAAAGCGAAGGAACTAAGCCTGGAGCCACCCCACCCCACCCGACCGTGCGAAACAAACAGGAAAAAGAATCAGGAATCCATCAGCAAAGCACGGACTGGGCTAAGGGAGGAAGAAGATGCGTACCCATGATTGCCCTCTCCCTCCGGTCTTCTCTCTCTGGAGCTGAACTCACCGAGGAATGGCGAGAGAGCACCAACCACGCAAAACCAAGCCAAGAGGGCAGGCCGGGATTTCTAGGAGATGGAGGTGAGCCGGAGGGGCGGCGGCCCGAACCATTTGGTCGCTGGAGCGGCGGACATCGAGCAAATCCGTTGCCGCGGATGGCGACCGCGGCGGCGAAAAATCCGGCATGGCTGCGGCGTCCCGGCGGCCGATCTGCGGCGAGGAAGTGGAGGAGACGGCGGCGGAGCGATCCTTGGCCGTCGATCTGAGCGGGGAGGGGTGGAGCGGCGGGGGCACGCGTCGGCGGCGGCGGCGACGCCTGGGCCGTGCGGGAGAGAGAAGGAGAGGAGAGGGGGAGTGGGTTCTGCGGGCGATTTTACAATAAAGTCATTGTCTTTTTCATTATTTACATTTAGGTCCCTCGCATCGCGTTTTCGTGGACTGCGGGTGTGATTTTCGGTTTTGGGGGGGGTTTTTGGCAAAAGCATCACGGACGCGTCCTCCACGCCGTCGGATCGCCGGACGACGGCCGGGATCGACGCTACTGTAGCTACTGTAGCGCTACAGTGCCTACTGTTCCTCGCAACAGTCGCCGAGCGCTCACAGCTCGCGAAACGGTTCGTCTTTTATATATAGAGTAGAAGTAGATAGATTAATTCGTGGTCTGGACTGCTTGATCTGATTCCCAAAGACATGCATGCCTGAGAGATATGGTGCATGCATGCAGCTGTTTGGTGAGCTGCGCTGAATGATGGATGCGACCGTCGACTCTCGGTCAAGCTAGACGTGCCTCCCTTTTTCTTTTTAGGGAAAAAGCGCTAGACGTGCCTCCCTGTTTAGATGTCGCGTGATGGAATCTGCTGTCTAAAACGAAGCAGCGTCACATATGATTCTTACTAATAATATCATAAATAAGTTCAAGGAAAAAAGAACAAAAGGAAGGCCACAAACTACTAGATATGTGTTGATTTGTAATCTTTTCTCAGTGCGAATTGGTCATAAATATATTAGGATTTCGCAACACATGGTTACAAGGCTTTTTGGAGGGTCACCAAAACTTTACAACATTATTTACAAAATGCCATAGTTGGATGACATGAAAAGGTCATAAAATGGTTGACATGGTTTACTACGGAGTACCTTATTTTTGGTCGATTACGATCAATTTAGAGACTAGGAGACCACCTAAGCAAATCCGTCTATGTATCGTGTCTAGGTGTCACTTCCGCTTATGTGTCCTGATTTCACCCAAACTGACAAGTGCAACCCATTGAAAGGGAACCACTCATTGACATGTCGACCAAACTGACGAGTGGGACCTATATCTAATGTGCGGGACCAACTAACACATCCAAAAACTTATTTATATTTTGTAGTGCTATTAATGATTATTAATAGATATTTTCTCTGAAAAATCGGTCTTTTATTATTTCTCGGTGATCTGCTTTGGCAAGTATTATCGGACTTTATATAAGAGAAGTATTCTTAGAATTCACAAAACCATTAGAACCAAAACCAGTAGGCAAATAGACACACTATATAAATAGTGCAAACCCTACGCTCCCCAACTTTCCTCTTACCGCATCGCAGTCCTCTCTCCTAATGGCCCCGATCTGGATCGAGGATCCTCTCCCTCTCCTAGCGTCCCTGCACTGCTGATACCCACAAGTATAGGGGATCGTTGAAATCTTCGATGTGTAAGTATTAGTATCGATCCCACGAGGAGTAGAAGGTATAAGTATTTATCCTCTCAAATAAGAGTGTCACTTCTCTTATTATCTATGCACTAGCAAACTAAAATGATTAAATGATGCAAGTGTTTTTGGGTTTTGGTGTAGAGTTTGCAATAAAGTAAAAAAGCTAAAAATAAAATATGACAAGTGAAAGCTCTCGAAGAGAGAAAGCCCAATCCTCTATGCAGCAAGAGGACAAGCTTGAGTGGTGTGTTTCTTATAGGTGGAAAACGTTCCCAAGGGCTACATGGATTTCATGGCATAAATATTTCTTGAACAACAAGGTAAACATTTTGTCAAGTTTTAATCTTCTTTGGACGGAGCCATAATTAGGTGTAGTTAAATAAATAAACTAAACCCCTTATGATGGATCATGTGGCCAAGTAAATGACTGCACAAGAATTATTAGGACATAAAGTCCCACTGATGTAGGGCTAGGCCCGATCTTCGTGGATTTGGGGGGGGGGGGGGGGGGGGAAAGGGGATGAACACGAAGAACGCGATGAACATGAAGAATACGGAGGGGAAAACGGGGGAGATTCGCGGGCAAACACAAGGGATAAATAGCAAAACCTGCAGTGATCTCCACCCAACAACAACCCTCAAAAAGGAAGACTTTGGATCGAAGAATCAAAGCCAATCTTACTCTTGTTGAAACCGATTGCTCTTACCGGCCGGTCCACCGATCCAATAGAATCACCGCAGTGAAAGATTGGTTTGCACTACTAGAGACACCTCAGTGAAAGAGTATCAACAACAAGATCCATCCTCAAAGAGGAACCCTAGCACAGAGGGATGAGGAGCATAGCTCACAAGTCTCAGATTCAGTCTGACCCTAGGAAAGGAAAGGGAGGTGCTATTTATAGTCTATTACAAAAGGGGCAGAAAAGGTGGGTGACCGGCCTGAGGGCCGGCCTAGGCCGGCCGGGAGGCCGGCTGGCGCAGGTGGAGGTACGGCCAGGAGGCCGGCTGGCGCGGGCGGGGGACAGACCCAGGGACCGGCCTAGGTCGGCTGGGAGGCCGGCCGACTCGGGTGGGTGGCCGGCCTGGGGCCCGGCCTAGGCCGGCTGGGAGGCTGGCAGCGTTGGGGGCGAGCCCGGCCTGGGGGCCGGCCTGGGCCGGCTGGGAGGCCGGCGGCCTCGGGGTGGAGCCCGGCCTGGGGGCGGCCTGGGCCGGCTTTCTCTGGAGGGGCTCTGGCCTGGAGGCCGGCCAGCCTGGCTTCGCCTCCTTCTTCCTCTTCTTGCCCATCTTTTGGGGTCTTCTTTTGGTCATCTTCTCCTTTGTCTTGGACCTCCTCTTGGTCATCTTCCCGACTCCATTGTGGGTCGTCATCCAGGTGGATCCTGAGTATGCACAAGGTACCCACTTGAGGTAGCAAGCCATCCATGGAGAAATTGAATTGATTCGAGGATAGGAGTGAGTTCACCTTATCTTGCATAGCCTTTGCTCTTGATCTTGTTATCGGGCCCGTAGGCGTGTTGGCCATGGTGTTGTCCACATGTGGGGCTACATCATCTCCCCCCCCCCCTTGGGAAAGAGTCGTCCTCGACTCGTTATCTTCCACATCACTTGCCTCTCCATGGTACGGCGATAGGTCGGAGATGTTGAAGGTGTCATCCACCACGTACTTGGATTGGGGAATGTCTACCTTGTATGCGTTGTCGTTGATGCGCTTGAGGATCTTGAAGGGGCCATCTCCCCGTGGTGACAGCTTAGACTTGCGCTCATTTGGGAACCGGTCCTTTCGTAAGTGTAGCCACACAAGGTCACCTTCTTTGAACACCAATGGTTTCTTGGACTTGTTTATCTTGGTTGCATGGCGTGTGTTGTACGCCTCGAGCGTGTCGCGAGTTGATTCATGAAGTTGCTTGATGAAGTCGGCACGCTTGTCGAAGTCCATATCGACATGGTCGTGAAGAGGAAGCGGGAGGATGTCTAGGGCGGTGTTGGGGTTGAACCCATAGACAATCTCAAAGGGACTCCGGTTCGTTGCACGGTGTGTCGCATGATTGTAGGCGAACTCGGCATGTGGGTTTCATTCTTCCCAATTCTTCAAGTTTGGCTTGATCAAGACGCGGAGTAGTGTTGAGAGGCTTCGATTCACCACTTCGGTTTGGCCATCGGTTTGTGGGTGGTAAGCGGTGGAGAAGAGTAGCTTGACACCGAGCTTGGCCATCAATGTCTTCCAAAAGTAGCTTGTGAACTTGACATCGCGGTCCGAAACAATGGTCTTCGGCAATCCATGAAGACGAACGATTTCCCTAAAGAGCAAAGTTGTAATGTGTGAAGCATCGTTTGTGTTGTTGCAAGGAATAAAGTGTGCCATTTTGGAGAAGCGATCGACAACAACAAATATGGAATCTTTGCCATTTTTTGTTCGAGGTAAACCTAATATGAAATCCATGCTAATGTCAGACCAAGGTGTGTGTGGTATTGGTAAAGGAATATAAAGACCATGGGAGTTTAAAGTGGACTTAGCTTTGAGACAAGTTGGGCAACGGCGCACCAAGTGCTCCACATCACGCGTCATCCGTGGCCAAAAGTAGTGTGTAGATAACATGGCAAGCGTCTTGTCACGCCCAAAGTGTCCCATGAGGCCCCCTCCATGTGATTCCTTCAAAAGCAACAAACGGAGCGAGGACTCGGGAATGCATAGTTTGTTAGCCTTAAACAAGAAACCCTTGTGCAAGTAGAAATCATTGCATCCTTTGTCAATTGTGCACTTTGCGAATATAGGACCAAAGAAAGAATCGGATGTATAAAGTTCCTTAAGGTCATCAAGGCCCAAAACATTGATTTCAAGTTGGGTGAGTAAAATCATCTTGCGGGAGAGATCATCTGCGACTATATTGTCCTTACCTTTCTTGTACTTCACAACGTAAGGAAAAGATTCGATGAATTCTACCCAATTGGCATGCCTCTTGTTTAAGTGGGCCTGGGTTTTCAAATACTTCAAAGACTCATGGTCGGAATGGATGAAAAACTCTTTTGGCCAAAGGTAGTGTTGCCAAACTTCCAAGACACAGACTAAGGCATATAATTCCTTGTCGTAAATTGGGTAGTTTAGGAGAGCACCATCTAGTTTCTCGCTATAGTAGGCTACGGGACGTCCACATTGAATGAGAACGCCACCGACGCCAAGGCCACTAGCATCACATTCAAGTTCAAAAGTTTTCGAGAAATCCAGCAAAGCAAGTAAAGGAGCTTCGTTCAATCTCTTCTTGAGTTCATTGAAAGACGATTCTTGAGCATTGCCCCAAATGAAGGGTACATTCTTTTTGGTAAGCTCATTCAAAGGGCAAGCAATTGTGCTAAAATCTTTCACAAATCGACGGTAAAACCCAAACAAACCAAGTGCGCTACGAAGCTGAGCAAGATTAGTCGGCGGTGGCCAATTGGTGATTGCCTCAATCTTAGAGGTGTCAACTTCAATCCCTTTGGAAGAAACCACATAACCCAAAAACACAAGCTTGTCGGTGCAAAAGGTGCATTTCTTGAGGTTGGCAAAGAGCGAAGCATTACGAAGGGCCAACAAAACTTGCTTTACATGGTCGACATGTTCATGCAAGGATTTGCTATAAACAAGGATGTCATCAAAATAGACAACCACAAACTTGCCAATGAAAGTGCGCAAGACGTGATTCATAAGACGCATAAAAGTTGAAGGAACATTGGAAAGACCAAAGGGCATCACAAGCCATTCATAAAGACCAAGTTTAGTTTTGAAAGCCGTTTTCCATTCATCTCCTTCATGCATACGAATTTGGTGATAGCCACTTTTCAAATCAATCTTGGAGAAAATAGTGGCACCACTAAGCTCATCTAACATGTCATCAAGTCGTGGAATAGGGTGTCGATACCTCACCGTTATATTGTTGATCGGACGACAATCCATGCACATGCGCAATGTGTCGTCTTGCTTGGGGACGAGGATGACCGGAACGGCGCATGGACTCAAGCTTTCACGAACATGTCCCTTGGCGAGGAGTTCTTGAATTTGGCGCTCGATCTCTTTTGTCTCCTTGGGGTTGGTGCGGTAAGGTGCTCTATTGGGTAGAGGAGCACCGGGAATGAGGTTGATGCGATGCTCAATTGCACGTAGTGGAGGGAGTCCTTGAGGGAGCTCATCCGGAAAGACATCTTCGAATTCCTGCAAAATAGACAACATAGATGGAGGAACTTTTGTTAAGTCGTTAGTATCTTTGCCATCTCCTTTGCATAAGAGCACGAAGTGGAAAGTGGATGGGTTGGCTCTCACTTCCCTCATCTCACTTTTGGTGGCTAATAAGACTACGCCGGGGCTCAGTCTTTTCCCTTTCTCACTCATATTTGGCTTGTGGCTCTCACTCATGTGGTTGTGGGTCTCTCTCTCACCACTCAACTCACTAGGGGATTGTTTTTGTTGCATTCTCGCAAGAGTCTTGGCATTATCGGCAATAATTTGGCTTGGAGTCATTGGGCGGAGCATGAGGATCTTATTGTTCCATTTGAAGCTATAGTAGTTGGTGCGCCCATCATGAGTGACGGCCTTGTCAAATTGCCAAGGACGACCAAGGAGTAAATGGCAAACCGACATTGGAACCACATCACAATCCACCGTGTCCTTGTAAGAGCCAATCTTGAAGGATACTTGAACCGTGTGTTGAATCTTCACGGTGCCGGAGTCACTAAGCCATTGCACATGGTAAGGATTTGGGTGCTTCTTGTACGTCAAGTTGAGTTTCTCGCATAGCTCCTTGCTTGCTAAGTTGTGACAACTCCCACCATCGATGATTACCTTGATTGATTTACCGTTGATGCCGGCCTTTGTTTGAAACAAGTTGCATCGTTGAGCATCATCACTGTGGGTGTTTGTAGTCAAAACTCGAGTGACAACTAGTGTGGGGTTGGGATCACCATCACAATAGATGTAGGTATCGTCTTCATCCAAGCTTTGCATCGTGGCCACCTTGTTCAATGTGTGGTACTCATCTTCGCTCATAGACTCATAGTCTCCATTGTCATTGACGATCATCACCTTCTTGTTGGTACACCCTTGCCCTCCACACTTATAGCAAGTGATATATGACTTGGCGGCTTGGGGTGAGGGTGCCGTCTTCTTGATGGTTGTTGGAGATTGAGGTGTAGCACTTTTGACATTGCCTTGAGCGTGGACTTGAACCATAGGTTGTGTTGAGGATGACGCTTTTGCGGCAAAGAAGGACTTGGCCTTGACGTACTTGAGCTCTTCCGTGACTTGGCGCTCGGCCTTCATGGCTTGATGCATTAGCTCGACGGGGTTCTCATAGGGTTGGAATTCCACTATCTTCTTTATGGGGGTACGTGAGGCCGTTCAAGAAACGTGCCATTGATTGTTCCTCGGATTCGACAATGTGTGCGCGGGAGAGAGTTGACTACATGTCCTTTTAGTACTCGTCAACCGTCTTGAGGCCTTGTTTGAGCTCTTGCAACTTCTTGTACAAATCGCGCGCATAGTGATGTGGCACAAAGCGCTTGTGCATTTCCATCTTCATGTCATTCCATGTGTCAATTGGGTCTTCGAAGGAGGCTTGGAGTTGTTCCCACCATAGTTGTGCATAGCCTTCGAGTTCCAAGGAGGCGAGGTCAACCCGTTTGTCTTGTGGCACCTTGTAGACGCGAAATAGTTTGGAGACCTTGAACTCCCATGCGATGTAGTCCTCGGGGTCGTTGGTGCCATGGAACTTTGGAATGACGAGCTTGGGGGGGGGGGGGGGTTGAAGCGTGGCTTGCGCTCCTCCTCCTCCTCCTCCTCATCATCATCATCATGGTGGCGATGGAGGTCTCGGTGGCGATGCCTTGGTTGATGGCGTGGAACATAATCCTCATCGTCTTCAAGATCAACATGATTGTTGTCCAATGTCACTCGGCGGGCCCGATGTGGCGGTAGGTCATGACGATGATGTCGATTGTCCTCATTGTGGTGTGGGGCATCCAAGTTAGCATTTGGGATTGGTATTGCTTGATGATGGCGATCTTGATGGTGTTGGGGGTCCAAGTTCGCTTGAGGGCGCGGCGCTTCTGGACGATGTCGGTCTTGGTGTTGTTGAGGATCCATGTTTGCTTGTTGATGAGGCACCTCTTGTCGATGGCGATCTTGGCGATGGCGATGTCCTTGATCATTCTCACTCCGTGCGTGGCTTCTTGTTCTTCCCTAGCCATGATAAGCAAACACAAGTGATATGTGGAATATGTGGTGGCTAATAACCGCTCTTACCTTTGGGTGATCGTATTGGACAATTGGACGTTGCCTTCCGAAGCAAAGGTAGCACAAGTGTAAGAGTGTTTGATTAGCAATCCAAAAGCCACTCACACACACACACACACACTTATGAGGAGCTTAGGTATGGCAAAGTGGCAAGAAATCGAAACGAAGCAAACGATAAGGCTATTGCAATAAGTGGAGGATAACCACAAAGATCAAGTAGCAAAAGAGACTAACCACACAATCCAAGAAACAAAGGAAACTCACACGTGGAGACAAACGTGGATGGTGCGACTATGGGGATGAGCGACTTGGACCTAATGAAGACTATGCTCGTGCCGCACCACCGCTCGAAGGACAACTAGCTCAAGTGTATAGGAGGGAGCACCCGATTTGCACAAGTGGACACGTTTCTCTATTGGGTATTGGAGCTTTGAGGTGGTAAGGGGGACTAGGATGACGGCTCGGCTTTTCTCTTTTTTTTGAATCTTTTCTATTTCTCTTTTTGCTTTATACTTTTGCCCGAGCCGCGTCCGCTACACATTGATGCTCACAAGATTATGATATGCTTACTTGGCGTCACACTAGTGCAATGCTCACACTTTGACGAACTAGCTCCTAGGAAAAAGTTTCGCGAAAAGGAAAGGGATGAGTCGGAAGCTATACCTTTGGTTGCGTCGAGGTGGCGGAAATTTGCTCCGTGAAATCTTCAATCCGACGAATTTTGGGCGAAATTGGCACAAGGAAACACCAAAGGAAGGTGGGGAAAGGTTTTAAGCACGAGATCCGTGGATCAAAACCACAAATCGCTCACCAAATCGAGAGATCGAACGAAATCCATATGGGCTATTTTTTTTTGAATTTTCGAAATTGGTATGGGAAAGAAAAATTTTGGTGGAAAAAAGGCTAATAAAAGGTGGAAACACAATCCAAATCCGTGGAAACCCTTGCTCTTGATACCATATGATGTAGGGCTAGGCCCGATCTTCACGGATTTGAGGGGAAAAGGGGATGAACACGAAGAACGCAATGAACACGAAGAACACGGAGGGGAAAACGGGGGAGATTCGCGGGCAAACACAAGGGATAAATAGCAAAACCTGCAGAGATCTCCACCCAACAACAACCCTCAAAAAGGAAGCCTTTGGATCGAAGAATCAAAGCCAATCTTACTCTTGTTGAAATCGATTGCTCTTACCGGCCGGTCCACCGATCCGATAGAATCACCGCAGTGAAAGATTGGTTCGTACTACTAGAGAGACCTCAGTGAAATAGTAGAAACAATAAGATCCATCCTCAAAGAGGAACCCTAGCACAGAGGGATGAGGAGCATAGCTCACAAGTCTCATATTCAGTCTGACCCTAGGAAAGGAAAGGGAGGTGCTATTTATAGTCTATTACAAAAGGGGCAGAAAAGGTGGGTGACCGGCCTGAGGGCCGGTCGGGAGGCCGGCTGGCATAGGTGGAGGTCCGGCCAGGAGGCCGGTTGGCGCTAGCGGGGGACCGGCCCAGGGACCGGCCTAGGCCGGCTGGGAGGCCGGCCGGCTTAGGTGGGTGGCCGGCTTGGGGCCCGGCCTAGGCCGGCTGGGAGGCCGGCTGGGAGGCCGGCTGGGAGGCTGGCATCGTTGGGGGCGAGCCCGGCCTGGGGGCCGGCCTGGGCCGGCTGTCTTTGGAGGGGCTCCGGCCTGGAGGCCGGCCTAGGCCGGCTGGGAGGCCGTCCAGCCTGGCTTCGCCTCCTTCTTCCTCTTCTTGCCCATCTTTTGGGGTCTTCTTTTGGTCATCTTCTCCTTCGTCTTCGACCTCCTCTTGGTCATCTTCCCGACTCCATTGTGGGTCGTCATCCAGGTGGATCCTGAGTATGCACAAGGTACCCACTTGAGGTAGCAAGCCATCCATGGAGAAATTGAATTGATTCGAGGATAGGAGTGAGTTCACCTTATCTTGCATAGCCTTTGCTCTTGATCTTGTTATCGGGCCCGTAGGCGTGTTGGCCATGGTGTTGTCCACACGTGGGGCTACATCACCCACCATAGCATTACACTCTAAGGTCCCCGATATAAATCCCCTCCTAATGTAACTTCATGTATTAGACCAAGGTTTACGTGTTCTCCTAGGTCCTACCCATTCCATCACACTAGTGTGATAGCACCTTCATGCATTACTCAATATATGGTGCACTTCATACATTGTACATCAAGACAATCATAAAAGATAAAAACTTGACCAAATACTCAACACAAGTTATGTGAAAATTATTGCCAATCCATCCTATGCCCCCAGGAACATGAGAGAACTACTCACGACGCGAAGACATGATATGATTCAATGGTATAAGTGACACAACACAATCTGAAAATATAATCTCCCCACAAAACAATGACAAGTAGCAATTCACAAACATGTAGAATAGTACTTAGACAATAGCTAGGGTTCGAACTATCTCAAACTATGAGGGGGATGAAGTGGATCACGAAGATGGTGATGGAGATGGTGCTGGTCTTGACGGTGGTGTTGATGGAGACTCCGGAGGGGGGATGGAGGAGCCTTCCGGAGGTGATTCCGGCGGCGTTTCCCCCCTCCGATCTTCTCCGGCGGCAGCCTTCTGTCTCCTATTTCTTGGTTTTGTGTTTCTCCGTCGCCGCCTCGCGAAAGTCGTCAGGGGACTATTTTTATAGTCGATTTTAGGTCAAGATGAAGCCACGGAGACAAAAACGGACGACATCGGAGCCACGAGGCCCAAGATGGGGTGTCCCACGCGGCCAAGGAATCTGGCCGCGTGGGCCCACCTCTTTTGGCCCTCGGGTCTCCGTTTGTTCGCTTCCTTTGCTGCTACGCTTCATTCCTTCCAAAAATGATCCCCGCAAAATATTAGGTCATTTGGACGTCGTTTGGGTCCCTGAAATATCATAGAAAATAGGGTTTTCTGCCAGTGCAGGGTTAATTCTAGAAAAATAGGAAAATTGTGAAATCTTCCCAAAAATCCTTATAAAACAATGATATAACCCTTATATGATGCAAATATGATTGAAATATGAGTATTATAATGCAAAGTTCATGTATGCATTTTACATGCATCAACTGCTCACCCCGATCTATCCACATGCCCATCAACATAGTTGTAGTCAATNTCCGCCGCCCCTTGTGAAACTCATCGGGGGACTATTTTTATAGTCGATTTTAGGTCAAGACGAAGCTTCTGGAAGAAAAGATCGACGGCAACGGAGCCACGAGGGCCAAGTTGATTGGTCCCATGCGGCCAAGGAATCTGGCCGCATGGGCCCACCTCTTTTGGCCTTCGGGCTTCCACTTTTTCGCTTCCTTCGCTCCTACGCTTTGTTCTTTCCAAAAACTGATGCTCGTAAATTTTCAAGTCATTTGGACGTCATTTGGGTCCCTGAAACATCAAAATATAGAAAATAGGGTTTTCTGCCAGTGCAGGGTTAATTCCAGAAAAATAGGAAAACTGTGAAATCTTCCCAAAATCATTATAAAACAATGATATAACC
The DNA here is from genome assembly GCA_012064385.1 of Puccinellia tenuiflora. Classification (NCBI taxonomy): domain Eukaryota; kingdom Viridiplantae; phylum Streptophyta; class Magnoliopsida; order Poales; family Poaceae; genus Puccinellia; species Puccinellia tenuiflora. The sequence goes on along the minus strand of QRDG01001689.1, from coordinate 1,016,130 downwards.
CTTATATGATGCAAATATGAGTATTATAATGCAAAGTTCATGTATGCATTTTACATGCATCAGCATCCCCAAACTTAACCTATACTCGTCCTCGAGTATGAAGGTGATAAAACTAACATGGACTTTGCATTTTAATACTATCAATGGATATCAAAGATGATTACTATTGCTGTATAAAGTCAAATGATTCATTCTTCAAAGTAGTAGCAATATGCAAGATAAATTATAAAGTGATATCAAATATTTAATGTAAGGATGTTCAATGATAATTCACAAAGTGCAACATAGAAGAAAGTACTATGGACCAAATGTATGCATAATGAAAAGTAAAAACATCCTATGATGGTCATAGAGTACTCTTGTAAATATGAATATAAAAGGTGGACACTTGGAAAGATATATAAATGAGTAGAGGTAAAACATGAATAAGTTTCATCTAACTTCCAAATGCTTCTACTTGAGTTAATGTTTGCAATGTGGTATTCATTGGTGTAAAGCTCTCATTACCCCCATCATAACATCTTGAATGGTTAAAGTTTAAAAGTGAAAGCAAATATGAGTAGTGTGCTTGACAAAGTATGGGTTGAAAGCTTCATGCCCCGTGAATACGAGTACCTACACCATGGTGTTACTCAATTTGGGCTACCAAGCAAGTTCAAGTTAAAGTCATTGTAAAAATAGCGTCATCAAGAGGGTCAACTGGGGTACCTCTTGTCCCAGTACATGGAACAAGCCCATGTCAAAATGACAAGACAAACAAACATAATGAACAATCTCAACATCCTTTTTATTTACTATTGATATAGCTTTTTATTATGAGGTGCATCACTGAAGGTTCACAATAGCATGTAAGTAAATTTCCACCATGAATGATGCATGGCTTAGATTAGCGGCCCAGGTGTCTCTCTAGCCATTTGTACAAACTACTTAAACTTACTTAGTTTCCACATTTATTTGGTACTATGATAGGCATCCATAAACAAAAGCACATGATATCAACTAAATAATTAAGAATATGTTGAAAGCTTGCCATGTGACAGCACATATGGGCTAACCCCCAACCAAGACTCTTGTCAAGCTCACAGCTTCATAATTTTAATCACAATGGTTCATTTTTATTAAGTGCAATAAAAGTAAGGTGTGAGAGCTTTTTAACCAACTTTTCCCATAACAATCAATAACATAAGCATTTAAATTCAGAGGTATAGATAATACAAAGTAACATGATAAACATACTCGGAATAGCATAAAGCTAATAGGTAGATATGGTGGACTCACTGGAAAAACTTTGGTTGAAGGTGTTGGACAACAAGTTTTTTGCTTGTTGGAATTTTTGGGCTAGCAAAAGGGAGAAAGTTGACCGTCTAAATGCATGCACAAGTGTCCATAGAACTAACCAATCCATGTTAAACAAAGTAAAGTAACATTCAGCATCAAAACATGAATAAAAGATAGCTCTTGATAAAACACTTGCAAATTAATACTCGTTAAAAGCACATGATTCATGCAACTATATGTATCTTTTTGAATCAACTCAAACATCCCTATCCCAATATTTTTAATAGCATCCAACTTAATACAACCCAAAATTCTAGTACCTCTCCCATAAAATAAATGATAGTGATGGTCTTACGAAAAAGCAAAACAAAAATAAAAAGAACAATAAAAGGACGCTCCAAGTTTATGCGATAGTAATGCGTTGATAGAAAAACAGAAAATAGACGTGTGCAAACCGAGAGTGTTTGGTCCAGTGGGGTGCCTTGACATCCCCAAGCTTATGGTCTTCACCATCCTTAGATAGCTCTTGGTGCATCTCCTCTAATCCCTGTGAAAAAACTTCAACACAAAATTTGCTCCCATCTCTTTTCTGTGGGGTGACATTAGTAGGTGTAGCGCCCCGACCCTAGAACTATACAGTGAAGCGTTGTGCAACCGGTCATGCTACACAATCGAAGGTTACTGGGTTTACCAATCCCAGGCCAAAACACATTGGCAGGTGTGCTCGGAATGGATCATCGGCACACAACACCTCGATCATGCCATAAGCTCAGACATCGCTATCATGTATAGTAAAGAGACCAAGACTGCGGAACAACTGGCACATCCCAGACTCTACGACACAAGAGATCATAGTTCAACTCATATATGAGAAAGATAGCAAATATCACAATCAGAGGTCACAGACCCATCATTACATCAAGCGGAAGTAAATACAGTTATCTAACAACAAGATCCAAATTATGGCCTAAGAGGCCTACAAATAACATATCCCAGCCAGCCTGTTCCGAGACGTCCCAAGCTACCACCTGGGAACCCCAGACTACTCGTCGATGTCGATAAAGAACCCACCTTCCAGTTCGGTGGCGTCCTCCTCTGAAACAAATAATAATCAACAAAGCAAGGCTGAGTACGACGTACTCGCAAGAATTAGTAGGGCGATATAGGCCCGATGCTGTTTGGCTTCAAAGCTGTAAGTAGTTGGTTTTGCAGAAAGCTAGTTTTCCTTTCGGGTAACACTAGGACTCATGGCAAAGATGCTTTATTCATTATATAAACCCTCTTAAACGGGATTGTCATCAATTACCAAAATGGGGGAGATTGAAAGTGCATGGTTGATCCCATGCATGGTTTTGGTAATTAGTGACAATCTCTATGGACTAATATTTGCATTGAGCTCTATGTGTAGGTTGTCCTTTAGCTTGTGTCAAGATCATTTGTTGACCAAGGCCAAGCTTGCTTGTCTCCATTGGTTGGAGTCAAGGTCAAGGTAGAAGATCATTTGTTGATCAAGGCCAAGCTTGTCTCCATGTGTTGGCAAGGTGCTTTGCTTGATCTCCATTTGTTGGAGTCAAGCTCAAGGGAAGAAAAGTGTTGGGTTGATCAAGGCTTTGTGCGGGTTGATCAACTCTCAAGTTCAAGTGAAGATATGCCGAAGAGTGCTCTCCCCATCTTGGTGTATGGGGGAGCGTCATGTGATTCTTCACCAAGCGAAGCGCAATCAAGAAGATGGTTCGTCTTGAGGAGATGAAGATCGTCTTCATCAACCTCAAGTGGATTAATGCGCAAGGCAAAGGTATGATCTTGATAGGGCTTTTATTTTACCGGTCTCATGATGTTAGTTGAGAGACCGGGTTATAGGATAGATAGCCGTACTATCAAGAGGGGCTCTCGACCGAGTATCGTGATCGTATCGTTCGTGGAGAGCTCAAACCTTTGCATCCATGCAATCATCTTTCTTGGTTGTTATTTGGCTTTTATCCATGTGAGAATTTAGAGCTTGTGTTCATCTCCATACCAAGCTCTAGTTCATCAAAAATGGATTTCATGATTATCTTCTTGCGTTTTTGATATTGGAGGTTTTACCGGTTTGTCTCTTCTAAGAGAGGTCAAACTCTCTCCTTATGATTTCCTCCTCACATGATGGACTATGATGTGTATATGCATGATCTTGTAGGGCTTGTGATTATCTTTGAAACAAGCCCAATATCATAGAAAACGGAGTCTTGATGAAAAACTTGTTGGTTTTTGATGTTGGAGAATTTACCGGTTATTCCTTTTTAGAGAAGGTTTACCTTTATACATTTTGTTTTATTCTCCTTTGTAGGACTATGATGTTTCTCTGCATGATCTTGTAGAGCTCTTCGTTGCGGTTCCAACGAGTCCAAGATCATCGAAATCGGAGTCCGGGTGAAAAAGTTATTGCAGTTTTCGTTTTGCTGTTTTTGCAGGTTTTCTGTAGGCCGGAGTCTCCGGCCCTAGACCGGAGTCTCCGGCCTGAAACTTTGGATTTTCGTTGAACGGGTGGCGCGGCTCTGTTGCCCTGCCGGAGACACCCCGAATGACCCCGGAGTCTCCGGTTTGGGCCGGAGTCTCCGGCCTGGACAGACCGGAGTCTCCGGGGTAAGTTTTCCTGCAACGGCTCTTTCTCTTGGGGACCTATATAAGGCCCCCTTCTTCCCCAAAGAGCCAAGCACGTTTTCCCCTCTCTCTCCACCATTGTTGACCTTGAAAATCTTGCCCCTCTCCCAATTCCTCCCATGATTCTTGCATATCTTTGAGGGAAAAGAGAGAGAAGATCTAGATCTACATTTCCACCAAACAAAATCTCCTCTAAGTGGGGGGAACTCGTGGGATCTAGATTTTGGAGTTCTTGGTGTTCCTCCTTTGTTCTTCCTCCTAAATCCCTCCATAGCATTAGTTGCTTTGGTTGGATTTTAGAGAGAAGGATTTGACCACTTGGTGTGTTCTTGCCTTTTGCATTAGTTGCATCGGGTTGCTCTCCCCACGGTGATACGTGAAGTTGAAGGTTGAGAAGCTTGTTACTCTTGGGTGCATTGTGTTCCCAAGAGCTTGTTGCCTCTTGGGTGCATTGTGTACCCTAGACGGTTGGAGGTGCCGCGAAGACTTCGAGTTGTGAAGCTTCGGCACGAGTTTGGGAGCCCCCAATTGAGTTGTGGGTGTGTGCCCCAAGAAGAGTTGTAAAGGGCTCCGGAATCCGCCCCGAAGGATTCCGATAGTGGAAGGTGAACCAATCCCTTGGGTGAGGTTCATCGGAGAATAGGGTGAGGCCTTTGTGGCATCTTGAGTAGGCCTTTTGTGGCGAGCTCACACCCCTCCAACGAGACGTACTCCCTTAACAAGGAGGAACTCGGGAATACATCCTCGTCTCCGCGTGCCTCGGTTATTTCTATACCCGAGCTTTACTTATGCAATCTACATTGTGATAGCCTTCGTGCTTGAAGTTCATATCTTGCGTTCACCTTGTTGCTTGAATTGCTTAGCATAAGTTGTTGGTGCACATAGGTGAGCCTAGTAATTAGGTTGTTGGCTTGTTAATTTAAACACATAGTTTTATTCCGCAATTATCAAGCCCCTAATTATAAAAAGTTTTAATCGCCTATTCAACCCCCCCTCTAGGCGACATCCGGGCATAGTTTTTCTTTCAATTGGTATCAGAGCCTCGTCTCTCTTGTTTGGCTTTACCGCCTAGAGAGTAAAGATGTCGTCTAGGGATTTAGTGCACAATTCCTTGTTTAGATTTAATGGCACAAATTTTAATGTTTGGAAAACTCATATGCTTAGACACTTGCGGGTCTTGGACCCCAATATTGAGCGTATCTTAGATATAGGTTTTTCTCCTCCGAAGGATTGCGAAAGTAAGACTTTAGAGGATGAGAAAAACTTATATCTAGATGCTCTAGCATCTAACGAGTTTTGCAAGTTTGTGAGTGTAGGCGTGTTTGAGTCAATCATGCCTCCCCGTGACGTTCATGATTTGTGGACCAAGCTTCAAGAAAAATACGGCAAGTCCATGACTATTGAGGATGATTGTTCTCCCTCCACCTCCGGCCGTGACGAGTTCTCGTCTTCATCTACTTCACCAAAATGTGGTAAGCCACAAACCAATGTAATGGTGAGTAGTGATAGGCTTTGCAATTTGGATAGTGAGCTCGTTGTTGATGATCAATTATCTCTATCTTATTGCAATGCTTCATCTTTGGACATAAACACACATAGCACCATAAATGATTTGCATGCTAGTGTTGATAGTCCTTGTATATCATCTAAAACTTGCTTGGATGAATCTCTTTATGATATGCTTGCTTTATCTTGTTGCCATGGTAAAAATGCTTGTGTTCCCTCTAAATCTTGCATTGATAATAATGTAGAGGAAACCAAATTTGCTATGCAACAAGATATGAACTTAAGTAGTTCAAAAATTAATTGCTCTTCATCCACCTCTCATTGCCTTATGGCTAAATCTTCTTCTAGCAATGATAATAATAATGATGACAATGATGATGATAAAAATGATGAAGAAGATGATGTGGAAAAGGTTAATGCTAGGCTTCAAAATAACGGTCTTACGATTCTTAAAGCCACCCTAAAATAAAATGCTCAAGCTATGCTATTTGAAATTATGAAAACTCTTATTGAGCGTGGGGAAACCATTGAGGCTTTGGAAGCAAGCCTTGAAGAAAAAGGTAAGATAGAAAGAGATGATGCTATGGAGAAAGCATCGTTAGAAGATGCTCTTGAGGAAGAGCGTGAGACTCGTGCTTCTCTAGAGGAGAAACTAGAATCTATCGAGGAGTCTCATAATGAAATAATTGCTAAAATAATTAAAGAACGTGACCATGCTCATGCTAAATATAAAGTCACGAAAAATGAAAATGCTAGATTAAAAGATGAGCTTGCCAAGTTGTCTTCTTCTATCCCTAATGTAAATGATGCTTGTGCTACTAACTCAATTTCTTGTGAAGCATCTACCTTGAAGGAGAATGTTGAGCTAAGGGCTCAACTTGAGTTGCTAACTAGCAAGTATAGGGAGTTAGAAGAAAGTCATAAAAAGCTATCTAGCTCTAATGATGATCTTCTAGCATCCTATGCTAGTCTAAAGTTAGCTCATGAGGCAATCACTACCAAGGTAAAATCTTGTGAGCCTCATGTGGATAATAGCACAACCATAACTAAAAATGCTAAAATGCCATGTGCTAGTCCTAGTAGTTCATCCACTAAAAATATTGGTACATCATGTGATGAATTACTTGCTTTGCCTTGTTGTTCTAACAATGAAGCTTCTACTTCCTCTAGTGTTTTTGTTGCCACTAACCATGTAGAGGAAATAAAAGACCTCAAGGCCCAAGTCGCTTCTTTGAAGAAGGGATTGGAAAAGCGTCATGGGGAGAAGAGTGCACTTGACAACATATTGAGTGTGAAACAATCCCCAAATGACAAGAGTGGGCTTGGATTCAACTCCAAAAACAAGAACAAGTCCAAGGTTGACAACAAGAAGAAGGGCCAAGTTCAAGTCAAGAATCCGGCCAAGATCACTTGCTTCAAGTGCAAGGTTGAAGGGCACCACGTTCGGGATTGCCCAATAAAGAAGAAGAAGAAGCCTCTTAGTGAGAAGCAACTAGGGAAGCTGCCTCTTGTTCAATCTCGTGCTCAACCACGAGTTGAACAAAGACCACCTCCCAAGAAGACTCAAGTTATTGCTCCTCAAGTTGAGGAGCCTATTAAGAAGAAAAAGAAGAGTCGGTGTTGCTACCTTTGCCGTGGCAAAGGTCATTTTGCTTCTTCATGCACTAACGATACCTCATCCAACCCTATCATAATTGATGATGCTTATTATCTTGGGAAGGATAGAGTTGGCAATGTGTTTGCCAAGTATGTGGGAGCTCAAAGTGGTGTCAAGAAAAGCACCATTTGGGTTCCCAAGCCTATTGTGACTAACCTCTTAGGACCCAACTCGGTTGGGGACCAACAAGCTTCAACTTGATCAATAGGTGTTGTGGAGGACATTGGTGACTTGGCTATTTTTGAAGAATTAAGGGATCTTCATGGATTTATTTCTCAAGCCAAGTCAATTAGAGGATCACATATCTATCTCATATCCAATGCTTCCTCCTTGCGGTAACATGTATTTAACTCATATATACATTGAAAGTTGCTTGCTCCCTTGCATGTGTTAGTTTTGTTCCTAGCATGTGCTTGTATGTGATATGCTACCCTCCTACTTGTCTTGTTAGTCAAGGTTATGTAAGATAGTTGTGTATCATGTATGTGTAACTTTGTGTTGAGTTTTATTGAATCTTGTGTGGATTTCATTTGGCTCTTAGAGTTATTAATGGACTATCCCATTTTGGGGGAGTGATGTGCTTTGTGCACCTCACAAACCTAAAAATGTGTGTACATGAAGCACACCACCTAATATTGATATTTCATATTATCTAGTTACTATGTGGTATGTCATATTCATGAGAAATTCAAATTCTACATGTCCATTGATTTCTCTAGTTGGTTTTTATTTGCCTCTTGTTTAAAAATAAAATGAAGTATCACATTATGGGGGAGTAATAAGCTATATGCATATTACAATCCCATAAAATGTGAACATTTGAGGTTTGCCACTTAGATTTGATATTATAAATTATCTTTCCTATGTGGCATGTTTGCTCGAACAATTCCAATTCCCTTTTGGTTATCTTTTGGCTCTTGTTTGGGTGTGTTTGCTTGGTGTGGTTTTTCTCTAATCTGCATTCCTATATATTTTTAGAGAAACCATTTGTTTCCTTTTATTCTAACCATGGCTTTGCCGGTTGGTTCGAATAATTGAAACTACCAACAAACCTCTTTTATAAAAAAAGTGGTGTTTTAATTCCTATCTTTTGCCATTTGCTAGTTTATGGTGAAGTTGGTCTTGTACATCATTCCTTTATACCACCGAGAAGTATCTCCATATACTCCTTGTCCATGACAAGTGATACTAGTAATTGTGGTGGATTTTGTAGACCATCTTCACATTGGCTCTTGCGTTGATTTGCTTTATCTATTGCCTTTCTTGCCCTTCGAATGGATCCTATCTTTCAATCGGTAGTGTTTAGTGTTTTAGATAAAATATGGAGAGTAATGATCCCTTGTGCATGCATTTTGTATTCAAATGCAAATATCTAAGATAATGCATAAATCTTGGGGGAGCATTCCTTTTTATTTAGAACACTATTCTTTCTATCAATTATTGATCCTCTCAATTGGCATTTGATTCTTTATCTTGTGTTGGCACCTTCATTTGGTGTTAATTGGAATTTAATGTCTCCTCCATAGATATTTGTTCCAATTGATATTTTTTTTGTGTGGGAATCTTGATACCTTTTGCCTTATTTTAACCATACTTGATTTCGGTCAAGTATCACCCTCTTTTTGGTATCTTCTCCTAGTTGATATTTTTGTTCTAATTGGTATCTTATTTTCAATTGGTGTCTTTTCAATCATGTGTTGTTTGATTTGATTCCTATTGATATCACACTTCATGTGTTGATGTGTTTTGGAATCAATCATAGGTTGATTTGATTTCTCCTAATTCATGTATTGATTTGGATTTTGATATAATTTGGACAACCTTTTGGTTCACTTTGTGTTTTCGTCCAAAATTGTATCTCCTTTGGTTCGAGAAAGCCTTTGCATGCTCGGTTACTAATTTATATTATTTTAGCATGCTTATCTTTCTTGATCCAATATATAGGGGATACTCCACCGAATCCTAAATCGGCTAAGATGTGCATGAAATTCAATTTCATATCTATATGCACATATTTATGTGGAGTGTTTCCTATATATTGTAGTTGATCTAACTACTATGGAACCCAATGAGTTTGGGAACCATTTTGTATTCTAATTTTGTTTTAGGTACAATGGAGATGCATTGGATGCTTGCCTCATTCATAAGGAAGGTGTTCTCACCGTGTGATTGTCGGAGTCAAGCTTTGATGACAAACCAACTCTCATCATCTTCATCTTCAATGCATCTCGGTAACAAGTATCTATCCCATGCATACCTTTTAGTATCCAACCTTGTGTAGGTTGCCTCTTGGCATGAAAAGCTTTTATATGCAATTGTTGTGGTTTTGGCTTTTTCCTTCACTTAATATATCTTTGTGATATGTGTGATGAATTTGCAAAAACCTTTTCTTCAATTGATATTATTTGTTTGTGATACTTGTTGCCTAGTTCAAAGCATCTCCACTATCTCTTGTTCCCTTAGTGATATGTGTGATGCATTTGATATATTTGAAGTTCATTTATATACAATGAGATAAATTTGAGCTATGTGCTATGCTTTTAAGCAACAGTCTCATTTGTATATTTATGACTTCCTTTTGGATACCTTGTTATCTTTTTCCCGGACCATTTCGTATGTATATGTTTCTTTGCGGATGTATATCTTCAATGGTTTGTCTAATAAGAAACCTATACATGTGAGAGAGGTCATCTTGTAGTTGGTATCCTATTTCTTTTGAGCCACCGTGTTTTTCATCTATAACTCTTTGGTGGTTCCAAATTTGTTTCATGAGTGCTTGTCTTATTGTTTATTGGTATCTTTGCACACTCATGTATTTCTTGAAGATCTTTGACTTCATGCCTACCATGGTGAGCATGTTAATTTTTATTGGCTAAATGCTCTCACTAGCTTTTGGCATTTTCAATTGGTTTTAGTTTCCAATTGGTATCCCTAAGCGTGTGAACATATTTTTTTTAAAAATTATCTTTTCTCGGTTGGGCCTATCTTACGTTGATTTTTTTTTCAAAATTGGTATCTACTTATGGCTCAACCACATCTTTGGTGCAAGTGCTATGATTTGCTTTTGCATTATGCACTATTGCACTTGTTGCGTGTTCTAGATCATTTTGGGGGAGTGAGGATACCATATTTGTGCACTCTTCATCTTGTGCATAAACATTGGGGAGCTTCTCCATTTTTTTTGGGAACTCTTGCTTTGGATCTTTTTGATTGCTTTTCTCCTTTGTGGAGATGTTTAAAATGGTTTCATTTTTTTTTGTTGCAATCTTTTGATCCTCAATATAGTTTGATTTCCTCTAATTATTCATCAATGAATAAGTGCATTTGATTTCACTCATATCTTGAGAAATGCACATCTTTATGGAGGAACTCTTATTATATTGGCTCTCTAAATTTTTCTTCCCATTTCGGCAATCGATGCCAATGGGGGAGAAGTTTAGAGGGTTTAAGGGAATTTGGGTTTTATGCGCTTTGCTTGCATTTGCCTTTAATGCGCTTTGCATCCTTGCTCGTGTGTCTTGCAAAGATGCTTTATTCATTATATAAACCCTCTTAAACGGGATTGTCATCAATTACCAAAATGGGGGAGATTGAAAGTGCATGGTTGATCCCATGCATGGTTTTGGTAATTAGTGACAATCTCTATGGACTAATATTTGCATTGAGCTCTATGTGTAGGTTGTCCTTTAGCTTGTGTCAAGATCATTTGTTGACCAAGGCCAAGCTTGCTTGTCTCCATTGGTTGGAGTCAAGGTCAAGGTAGAAGATCATTTGTTGATCAAGGCCAAGCTTGTCTCCATGTGTTGGCAAGGTGCTTTGCTTGATCTCCATTTGTTGGAGTCAAGCTCAAGGGAAGAAAAGTGTTGGGTTGATCAAGGCTTTGTGCGGGTTGATCAACTCTCAAGTTCAAGTGAAGATATGCCGAAGAGTGCTCTCCCCATCTTGGTGTATGGGGGAGCGTCATGTGATTCTTCACCAAGCGAAGCGCAATCAAGAAGATGGTTCGTCTTGAGGAGATGAAGATCGTCTTCATCAACCTCAAGTGGATTAATGCGCAAGGCAAAGGTATGATCTTGATAGGGCTTTTATTTTACCGGTCTCATGATGTTAGTTGAGAGACCGGGTTATAGGATAGATAGCCGTACTATCAAGAGGGGCTCTCGACCGAGTATCGTGATCGTATCGTTCGTGGAGAGCTCAAACCTTTGCATCCATGCAATCATCTTTCTTGGTTATTATTTGGCTTTTATCCATGTGATAATTTAGAGCTTGTGTTCATCTCCATACCAAGCTCTAGTTCATCAAAAATGGATTTCATGATTATCTTCTTGCGTTTTTGATATTGGAGGTTTTACCGGTTTGTCTCTTCTAAGAGAGGTCAAACTCTCTCCTTATGATTTCCTCCTCACATGATGGACTATGATGTGTATATGCATGATCTTTTAGGGCTTGTGATTATCTTTGAAACAAGCCTAATATCATAGAAAACGGAGTCTTGATGAAAAACTTGTTGGTTTTTGAAGTTGGAGAATTTACCGGTTATTCCTTTTTAGAGAAGGTTTACCTTTATACATTTTGTTTTATTCTCCTTTGTAGGACTATGATGTTTCTCTGTATGATCTTGTAGAGCTCTTCGTTGCGGTTCCAACGAGTCCAAGATCATCGAAATCGGAGTCCGGGTGAAAAAGTTATTGCAGTTTTCGTTTTGCTGTTTTTGCAGGTTTTCTGTAGGCCGGAGTCTCCGGCCCTAGACCGGAGTCTCCGGCCTGAAACTTTGGATTTTCGTCGAACGGGTGGCGCGGCTCTGTTGCCCTGCCGGAGACACCCCGGAATGACCCCGGAGTCTCCGGTTTGGGCCGGAGTCTCCGGCCTGGACAGACCGGAGTCTCCGGGGTAAGTTTTCCTGCAACGGCTCTTTCTCTTGGGGACCTATATAAGGCCCCCTTCTTCCCCAAAGAGCCAATCACGTTTTCCCCTCTCTCTATCACCATTGTTGACCTTGAAAATCTTGCCCCTCTCCCAATTCCTCCCATGATTCTTGCATATCTTTGAGGGAAAAGAGAGAGAAGATCTAGATCTACATTTCCACCAAACAAAATCTCCTCTAAGTGGGGGGAACTCGTGGGATCTAGATTTTGGAGTTCTTGGTGTTCCTCCTTTGTTCTTCCTCCTAAATCCCTCCATAGCATTAGTTGCTTTGATTGGATTTTAGAGAGAAGGATTTGACCACTTGGTGTGTTCTTGCCTTTTGCATTAGTTGCATCGGGTTGCTCTCCCCACGGTGATACGTGAAGTTGAAGGTTGAGAAGCTTGTTACTCTTGGGTGCATTGTGTTCCCAAGAGCTTGTTGCCTCTTGGGTGCATTGTGTACCCTAGACGGTTGGAGGTGCCGCGAAGACTTCGAGTTGTGAAGCTTCGGCACAAGTTTGGGAGCCCCCAATTGAGTTGTGGGTGTGTGCCCCAAGAAGAGTTGTAAAGGGCTCCGGAATCCGCCCCGAAGGATTCCGATAGTGGAAGGTGAACCAATCCCTTGGGTGAGGTTCATCGGAGAATAGGGTGAGGCCTTTGTGGCATCTTGAGTAGGCCTTTTGTGGCGAGCTCACACCCCTCCAACGAGACGTACTCCCTTAACAAGGAGGAACTCGGGAATACATCCTCGTCTCCGCGTGCCTCGGTTATTTCTATACCCGAGCTTTACTTATGCAATCTACATTGTGATAGCCTTCGTGCTTGAAGTTCATATCTTGCGTTCACCTTGTTGCTTGAATTGCTTAGCATAAGTTGTTGGTGCACATAGGTGAGCCTAGTAATTAGGTTGTTGGCTTGTTAATTTAAACACATAGTTTTATTCCGCAATTATCAAGCCCCTAATTAGAAAAAGTTTTAATCGCCTATTCACCCCCCCCTCTAGGCGACATCCGGGCATAGTTGTTCTTTCAACCGTTCGACCCCTTGCCTGTACAATTAGCTCTCTTCCGGGGAAATCCGGCAGGGCGGGCGTGGTTAAACCTTTACCTCGCATGAGATTATCCAAGGGTCATCGTGACGACGGGACAAGTTCAGTGCCTATTTCAACACCCTGCCCCATCGCCAGTCCTATCACCACCATCCTCATCACATCATCATCATCACCATCATCACCGACCACACACTCGCAAATGGAAAGCGCAAACTAGAGGACCCTTGGATACGCCCGCACAAGTTATTTAGTTAGTAAGGGGCCCATACCCCCACCGATGGTAGCATGCTAGTCTTGGTTCAAGAGGTAAAGAACTCGCACCTAGGGGAAAGAATGAGGCAAAACACCATCCCCAATGGCAACTCATCCCAGCCTTCTTAGCAATTATTTATTAACACAAGTTTCCACCACTGTCCGAACATTCCATCAACTTCACAAGTATGGAAATAATCAACGGACAACTTAAGCATTCGACTACGCATGGCTAAGCATATCTAAGCATAACACACAACATATATGAATTATCTCAGGCCAACACATCAACCTATGGTTAATAGGAGGGAAACAGATAATGGTTCAAGGGAGCATGCAAGTTATAGGATACTCTATACACTGACCAAAAGTTAGGTCTAGAATCGAATGCAATATTATGGTGGAGAAAATACTTGTACTAATAGGATGAGATATGCACAGAAGGTTAGGTTAGCTCTTGCCTTGCTGATAGTACTGGTCGCGTTGATCGTCGAGGTATTGTGGTGGAACCTCGACTCCTGAATCTACCGATACACAAACAATACATGAAACGAAATAAATAACACGAATACAAAGGTGCAATGCACAATCATGATGAGATGGTCAAATTATGCACTGAAATCATATTGGACCTGTCCCACAAGTTAAATGGAACCCCTAGAATAACTATTGCAATTAACGGGTTAAAACTCCATATTTAACTTAGTGAATTAAGTTATTATCCAAAATGTCCAGTACTGAAATATGGTTCCTAAATGCATGAAAATGACATTATTAGATGGGTATTGTCCTACTGACCATTTTGATATATCATTTGCAATTGTTGGAATAATAATTATCAAGTTATGATATTTCCAATTATTGATTTAAATCTGCCATTTTATTTAATTTTAATAAACAGCACCAAAATTAATTCTACAATTCTCTCAAAAGTCATAAAGTTGTAGTTCATTGTTCACTGAACATTTTGAGCTATTAAACATAATTTTTGAGTAAACAAAACTCAAGTTATGGATTTTCTAAAATTGGAATTAAATCTGCCATTTTAGTAAATTTAAATAAACAACAGATTAAACTATTTAGTTGATCATAGAAATGATACTAATAGATACATATGATTTTTATGAACATTTTGACATATCATATGTAATTTTCTGAGTTATAAAACAAAAGATATTGAATTTACAAATTCATCTCAAAATCTGCCATTTTAGTTATTTCAATTTAACAGCAATTCAGAAAATTCATTTTAACATGTAAATATAACAAACATGTAGATATTAATTCTCTGAACATTTTGAGATCTTATTTGCAATTTTTGGATCAATATTCAAATTGTTATGAATTTCCCAATTATTTATTTAAATCTACCACTTTATATTTAACAATTAAAGGCAATTTAATTTAACCAATTAATTCAACTAAGGGCACTAACATGTAGAGTTTATTTAGCTGAGCATTTTAACATATTATTTGCATTTTTCTAATTTGTAAAACTCTAGATATGAATTTCCAAATTTTGAATAACTCACATATGATTTGTATTTCACAATTAAATTCATGTTCAAAATTCATTTGCATGTGTGAGTTACAAATTTGGATAGGTTATGAAATTATAAACATTCTGATATAAGGCACACATTTTTCTGATTTACCAATTAGAAGAAAATGCAATTACCAATTTCTGTTAAATTCTGGAAATTCCAAAAACAAGAACAGGTGACGTCATCATGAGGTCACAGAGGAGCTGCGGCTATGTTGGTCACCAATTCGTCGATTTGGCTCGAAATTGGACGCGGGAAGTTGCGCAGAGGAGATGGAGGGTAGTTGGGGGAGCGGCGGCAGTGGACCAAATGGTCACCGGAGGGCCGGCGGCGACCATGGCCGCGGCGGCACACGGAGGCAACGACGAAGAGAGGGAGAGGGGGAGCAGGAGGGTGTCCCGGAGGACCGGATGCTCACCAGGAGCGCGCTTCAGGTGACGGCAAGGGCCGGGGAGGCCGGACGGCGACGAGACGATGCTCGGACGGCGGCGGCCAGAGCGGGGAGGAACTGGACGGCGACGGCGACTGCGAGCTTCCCAGCACGGGCTGTTTGCACCAGGAGGAAGAGGAGGACGAGGTGGTCTGGAGGGACACCTCCGGAGAGCTCGACGCGGCGCAGGACAGTGGCGATTTGGTGCGGCATGACGGCGGCGGCAGGAGCTCGGCACTGACTAGGGTTAGGGTTTGGGCGAGCCGAGGTGGGGAGAGGAGAGAGGGAGCATGACAGCAAGGACCTTAACCATGCAGGGGGAGGGGCACGGCAGCAGGGAGCAGGGGAGCGACACGGTGGCACAGCGCGGCAGTGTATTCCCTGTGGCGACAGGGAAGAGGATGCCATGAAGATTTTCTGAAAAACCCCCTGGCTAAAATGAAATGCATTACAACTTAGTACAACAACAGTTTAGTGAATTTAATTGAGGCCCTAAACCATTTTTATAAATTCTGCAAAAATTTATGTGGGCTCTCAATATCATCTATAAGCTCCACAAAAATGGGTGCTACAAAATAAAAAGTTTTGAGCAACATTTGTTCAAAGGGTTTGAATAAGGCAAAATTTTATAATTTCCAAAATCCATTTACTTGGGGTATTTAAACATTCTCAAAATAATTGAAAATATTCATGGAGGCTCCCAATAATATAATGAAGCTCCCATATTTTTATTTGAAATTTTGAAATGTTTAACTTGGTTTCAAAACAAGAATTGGTTTAACTCCAACTTTGGAAATCCCAATTTATTCAATTGTTTGGAAAGAATTTGACTTTTCCAAATAATTAAGAAATGCATCCATGGAACTTCCCGGACAATATGTAAGCTCAAGGATATTTTGTTTTGTCAATTTGAGCAATTGCACTTGGTTTGGAATTTTAGGAAGTGTTTGCTTCCTTTTAATGTTTTCCATTGTTTGCGATATTTAATTTAGCAATTTAAATATGTATGCCATGATGCAATGCAAAGCAAAAAGTGAAAATTTGGCTCAAATTTTAGGGTACCAAATCTGGGTTGTTACATTAGGTACAAAAGATAGAATGCTTGCTGAAAGAAATTCATGAACATAAATTCATATTAAGTATCCAGCAAGTGTATAATGTTGTATGCTTCCTCATAAACTCAAGTTAATCAAGAAGATTAAACTTAAAAGTTCAAAGAATGCATCAAACAAAATAGGACAGAATCTGTCCAGAAAAATAGCAGCAGCAAAACGCATTTTTCTACCCTACTTAAATATGTCGAAAAATTCTGAAAACATTCATGCTTACAGAGGATGAAAAGTTTCAGTTACAGTTAAAATATGAGCTCATTCGGAGTTACAAAATAGGAATGAAAATCATACCGTGCACAGATTCGTGCTGGAATAAAATCTCCGAATACAAAAAACAACTTTTTGAATCCAAAATGGGTAAAACTTGGCACTTTATTAAAAATTCCAGAAACAAAACTAAAAACTAAGTCTCTTGTTACAGCAAGAGGACACAAAGAAAATCAAAAATAAAAACAACCGGGTTGCCTCCCGTAAAGCGCTTTCTTTATAGCCATATAGATAGGCTTACTTACTTGTTATCAAGATGGTTGGAGTGAGGTGGCTTGGGCATCCCCAAGCTTAAATTCTTGTACTTATTTGATATATGTATGGTGAGCCTAGGGGCAACATCCCCAAGCTTGAGTGTTTGTCCCTTGTGATCTTTATTTATCACCCTCAACTCTTCCACTTGAAAGTTCTCTTCACACAAAACTCATCATAAAACTTGATTAGAGGGGTTAGTGTCTCCATAAATGAAATACTCATAGGTACAACAAAGACATATCATGAGTTGATTCTACACATTAGCTAATATTACTATGGTTGTGTATTGCTCTTTGATCAATAGAACCACACAAACACAAGTAATGAGAGTAATGCAAAATAAAGACAGAATCTATCAAAAACTGGAAATCCCATAAAGAGTGAATTTTCAGAGGAACTTACGTTGCTCAAATCAGAAAACTTTGATCTAATTAAATGTGTATTAATAACTGAATATTTCTGTAGTAAAATATCAAGTCAAAATTCCTCTTCTGTGATTTTATACATTTTTCGCAGTGAACCTCAGGAATCTGTTTTCTGGACAGCAAATCACTATCGTTTAATCCTACCTCTCAAAAGAGGTTATTCTTGCCATTAAGATGAAAAATAAGATACAAAGGTGATGTTATGGTAGTAAACAAGAACCTTGACTCAAAAACCAAAAATAAAACTGAAGAAATAAAAAAATAAGCAAAAAGAACCAAGAAAGATTCAAGAGAAACAAACAAAGAAGAAAGAAAATATTTTTGTTGCTTTTGAATTAGAAAAAAGGCAAAAGAGGAGCAAATATATAAAACATAAAACACTCTTTTTATTTGGTTTTAGATTTGGAAAAAGTTTTAATGATAGAGACTTTGCAACGGTTCCATTGGCATGAACAACACATGTTCAAGGTCGAGCCCGACTTCTCCATTACTCATCCTTCTCATTTACTTTCCCAAATTTTATATAAAATGAAAATCTTAAACTAATTGTTAAAAAACAGTAGGTAAAGTTATTTTGCAAGTTCTCAAGATATAAAGGTGTGCCCAAACTGAATAGGAAATAAAAGCACAAAGAGCACACCACAAAATATTAAACCATTAACTTTTAAGTCTAACTCTTTTCCTATGCATTGGCATTTTATATATGAATAAATAACAACAAATTTGAGGTAACCAATGCATATAATAATCAATAGCTTGCATTTTAAATAACATAGAAACATAAAGGGTATTCTTATCTCTTCCTCTCTCATAATAGTTGCAAGCATTAAAGTTAAACATAACCACATAGTTTTGAATATAATCACCACATAAAGACTTATCATCTAATGAGCATAATGGATCATCAAACTCAATCAAATCACTTTCATCCTCACTAGTAGGTGGACTGAAAATATCATATTCATCATTGTAATCATCATAAGTGGGAGACATAGTATCATCAAAATAAATTTTCTCTTCCAAACTTGGGGGACTAAAAATATCATATTCATCAAAACAAACTTCCCCAAGCTTAAGGTTTTCCTTAGCATTAGCAATAAAGGTGTTCAAAGAATTAGTACTACCACAAACATGATTGTTATGCAAATAAAATTTAATTTTCTCCTCAAACACTTCATGTGCTAACTCAAGATAGATATTATACAGATCTATAATTGTTTGGTTGTTTTCCATTTTATAATTTTTTTGTGTTTTAGATTTATATGTTAGTATGCAATGCAAACAAGAATAAAAGCTTAGCACAACGCTCCCCGGCAACGGCGCCAGAAAAGTACTTGATAATCCCCAAGAGCAAGGAATCACTGTAGCACAATTCGATAAGTATTTGAGTGTCGAACCCATGAGGAGCTGAAGGTAAACTATCTATTCTCTAAAGCCCTATAACCCTCTTATATGGCCGTTTGTGCAAAGCAATAAGTTTAAATATGAAAGGAACTAACTAATGAAAGCAAGTGATGCAGAATGGGTTTATCTAGTAACAAGTTTCTCAATCAAGCTTCGAACGCAAGTTTCTTAGAGCAAGTTTCTCTCAGCAGTTTTCTCAAGCAAGTTTCTCAAAGTAGCAGCAATCAAGTAGCAAATATATCAAGTGAAGCAAATGTTCTAGCAATTGTTATTTCATTCGTGTGGTTGTCACAATTAGTGAAGCACATGTTTTAGTCTTAATTGTTTCTTCTAGGAAGGAGCCATAAATAGGTGTAGCCAAGTAAATGAACTAAAACCCTTTATGATGGTTCTTATGGCCAAGTAAATGACTGCACAAGATTTATTAAGACATAAAAGTCCCACCATAGCCTTAAGTTCTAAGGTCCCCTATGTATATCCCCCAATAAAGTAACTTCATGACTCGGTCTCAGGTTTACATGTCCTCCCAAGTCTCCCTCACTCCATTACATTACCGGTGATCACCTTACATGTATTCCCCAACATATGCGTGCACTCATATATTGTACATAAAGACAATCATAAAAGATAACAAAACTTGTATGCAACCAAACAACGAACTATTTCACTATTGCCATGAACCAATCACTTCTCAAACATAGATGGGGAGACACAATAGATCAAGGGAATAGTATATTGCATCACACATCATGTTTGCCAAGAGTTTACATTGGAGAGATGGAGATGATCTTGCTGTAGATGTTGATGATGAACACACCGGAGGGGGGTGGAGCCCTCCGGAGGTGATTCCGGCGGCGTTTCCCCCCTCCGATCTTTTCCGGCGGTAGCGTTCCGAATCTCTGTTTCGTGGTTTTGTGTTTCTCTCCGCCGCCCCCTTGCGAAACTCATCGGGGGACTATTTTTATAGTCGGTTTTAGGTCAAGACGAAGCTTCTGGAAGAAAGATCGACGGCAACGGAGCCACGAGGGCCAAGTTGATGGGTCCCACGCGGCCAAGGAATCTGGCCGCGTGGGCCCACCTCTTTTGGCCTTCGGGCTTCCACTTTTTTCGCTTCCTTCGCTCCTACGCTTTATTCTTTCCAAAAACTGATGCTCGTAAATTTTCAAGTCATTTGGACGTCGTTTGGGTCCCTGAAACATCAAAAATATAGAAAATAGGGGTTTCTGCCAGTGGAGGGTTAATTCCAGAAAAATAGGAAAACTGTGAAATCTTCCCAAAATCATTATAAAACAATGATATAACCCTTATATGATGCAAATATGATTGAAATATGAGTATTATAATGCAAAGTTCATGTATGCATTTTACATGCATCACCAGCTCGCCCATGTCCACCATGGACGTCGACCATCGTACACCGACGCTAGGCTATTTCAAGCCTCCCCCTTGCCCTCTCGCGACCCGTACAACTCCACCTCCACCCAATCGACCCCATCGACCACCCATTCCCTCTCTCTTCCTCTCCAGCTCCAGCTCGACCTGAGCGCTGCCGTCGAGCACCTCCCGTCGAGCCAATGGTACAGACCTCCCCGCGCACTCGAGCAAGCCGCACCACCCCTACCCCTCCTCAATCGCACCCCAGATACACCAGAGCAACCCGAGCCTCGCTCAGGCTTCACCTCGGCCAGATGATCCGCCACGAGCTCCCTCCCATCGCCGTGATGGTACAGGCCACCTCTGCCTTCTCCGTTTCATCCTAGGGCTTTGACATGTTTCATAGTAGCCAAATCCCCGATCAATTTTGGGTTTCAACCCTCGCAGGTCCGAGCCCGACATCGACCTAGCTCGGCTGCCGCCCCGGTTTGCCAATATCCGTTTTCAGGGCCTTCCCGAGACCAACCGGTGGTACCACCAGACGGGCGACTCGATTTGGAGTCTGACCGTGCCAGACATCCTTCCGGGAAACGTCTGCACCGGCTGCCGGCGAGCTCTCCGTCCTCTGCCGCCGTCGGAAGCGGACACCGCCGCGTTCTTTGGTCGCCGCCGGCCCAGTGTCGACGTGGCGCAAGGTGAGCCGTCCATCTCGAATCCGACAGCTGCTTACCCCCTTCGACTGAAGTGAATAAATGGCAACCGTTAGATCTAGATCCAACCATAGTGAACCCCTTCAGCTTCAGTTGACACGCTGACGGGCGGACCCCACTGTCAGCATTTTAATCTTTTCCATCGCGGGAGATTAAATGGGCCGGCCTGTTTCGGCCCAAGCGCACAGTGCACTTTAATCTTTTCCCGAATAATTCAAATCTGTCCAGATTTAAAATATTCATATCTTTTGATATACTTATCCAAATGGATTGGATCCAATGCCACTAGGTCACAATTTAAATTATCTATACAATGCAACTGACCTCATGCAATTTAAATTAACATAGAATTATGGGTGAATTATTTAGTGTTCTGCCTAATTAATATTCAACCATGAATATCTCAAAATATATAAAATCAAATTACCTCAAACCACTTCTGGTGACTCTCTAAACCAATGAATTTCAAACTCTACTGGTCCCATAATTTTGGGATTAATCTAGTTGGGAAAAATTGTTTTATCAAAGAAGCAACACTTTAGAAATCATGTCTTTAGTTAAAAATAGATATCTCGAGTTCTATAGATTCAAAAAAATTCATGAAACTTGTTTCTCTGGCTAGATACTGAAATTGTCTATCACAAGGAAATTGAACCATAATTTTTGGACATGTAATTATTTAACTATGTTTAATTAGGCATAGAAGGTTATCTGAACTAAACTAATTGTTTCTGTTAAACCAGAACCCAAATTGGTATGAGACCAATTTTGATGGGTCAATATTTCTAGAGTTTAGTTAGCTTTAAAATTATGGACTTTTGTGATAAACTTAAAGTAACTTAGTTGCTAATTCTAGATCTAGTCACTTTCTGTACTAGAAAATTGTCACCATTGTTTGATAAATCTGAATGACCTAAAACCATTTTTTCCGAACTCATATTAACATATACTCACTACCCCTAAATTCACACATTTTTCTAGTTAATATAAAATAAACCATGAATTAATTAGTGTTCTAGTTATTTTCTGCACTAGTAAATTTTTAAGAAAACATTGGTAAATTGAAATGGACCAAATCCAACTGTTCTGACTTCCTTAGGACAATAGCTATCTATAGGATTTAGTTTGTATTTTTTCGTGAACACTTGTGTGACTGTGTGGTTCTCTTTTACGACGTTTAGACGTTTGCGACTACGGATATAGCACCGGAGAGGATTTTATCAATGAAGAGATGGGATATTATTATTATTCTTATTGTTGAGAAAGGATGAGAAGACCAAGGACACTTTTCTATTCCAGGCAAGCCATCTCTTTGATCATGCCTTTTGTCCTAATAATTTAGTATGCATGTTTTACCTATGTTAAATGCATAAAATGGTTCTAAGTGGTGTGTGCCACTAAAACTTCCGCTTTTAAAGCACTTTTCAAAATATACATATACGTTTGACACCCCATGTAGAGATCTTAGATTAGCATTTATCAAATTCTAGGTTGGGAAAACATTGTTTTACTCAAAACTCGTTTATGAAAATCCTTGGGAGAAATTGTGTTTTACCCAATATGTTGCTAAAATATTTTGTTATGAAAGTGGAGCTGAAGATGGAGTATGGAGATTTTTATGAAAATCACATTGTGTCCTAGTACTTACGTCGACCAACCATACCATGCGCAACCACATTACCCCCATATGGGATGGGGCTTAGCCGAGTAGTTTGTTTGTCTTAGTATGGGATGCCTCAATAGCGGAGATGCTCCGTTTCGTGAGGGGCTGGTCCGGTGACCCCCCTGACCTGGGTCCTTCAACCTAATGAAGGATTGAAGTGTATTTTCATACTGCCGGGAAAAACTGTGAGTCCTCACACCCAGAGCTTCGACGGGAGACCGGACTAGGTGTCGGTGGAATGTTCATAAGGGCAGGGTCCTATACTAGGATGACCAAGCGAAAGCTATGGTCGGTTACTCAACTTCACATACACCTTGTATGGCGGGACGTGGCAGACACAGTGAGTTTACCGGATGGTGTGGGTAAAGTGTACAACCTCTGCAGAGTGTAAAACTATTCGAATAGCCGAGTCCTCGGTTATGGACAGTTAGAAGGCCGTCCTATGACCTATGTGCAAAGTTTTGGTTTTGAAAAGAAAACGGAGATGTTTTGTGCAACCATACCAACGGGCCGGTGTGCGGTTGCCGGGAAAGGAAGGACCATGACGGGCTATGGTCGACAAGATGGAGTTTTGAGGAAATCATATTTTTGAGAAAAAATGAAAATTCCTTCTCTCCTTTTTCAACAAAGATATAGAGATATCGTTTTCAAAAGTAAAGCTTTTATCAAACAAAGCAAACCTAGAGTCTTCCACCAAAATAGATATGCATGTATACTTCTTCCATCCCTCTCGGGGTGGCTTGCAAGTGCATCAAATGTACTCATAAGGCTTTGTCCCTGGCTATTACTTGGTCAGATTACAAGAGGTTATACGAGAAGAAGACTCGATGACGACTATGCGAACTAGGACGTTATCCCAGTCAGTCGCCTATAGGGTTGTGGCAAATGACTTAGGCTCCACGCTATTTGATGATTCTGCTGCAAGTATCTGTTGAAGCTTATGACTTCAATCAAGTAAGTATATTTATTCGTTACATATGGATGTTGTTTTGATACCAGTTTGATTGTGCTCAGCGACACACTGATCATAGGATCGCCGATGTTGTAGGCACAAGGGTATTTCGAACAACTAGTTCGGGATCTCGACAGGTGTCCTTTTTTAAACCGTACCCATTCCGCTGACAATTATTCTCCAGGTTAAAAAAAAAAGAAAAACAAATCTTGTTTGGGCCTGTCCCTGCTTCTACTAGACCGGCTGCCTCGTGTAGACAACCAAACACGCCCTTAAACAACATTGCATTATTTTATCACCTTGGAATGTTTAATCGATGTTTAGACAAGGCGAAGATATCATGTTGTCATCGTAGCACCTAGTTAATGGATTAATCCACTCATGTCGTGGTCGAGCCCTCCAGGACACCCACGTCTGCACGTCTATAAAGCATATTCTTCTACCAGAAATTTATACTACTACGTAGAAGGTACGTAGTATAGAACCAACATACATATATATTTCTTAAAGTAGCTGAAAGGTGAATCGAGAGGCATCAAATACAGTGAAGATCCCGCGAAATGCAATTTGCTCTCGTTTTCCCCCTGGCGATCTCTCTATTTTTCCAGCTCAAGTTTTAGCTATTTTCTACGGGGATCTTCCTTTCCTTTCCCGGGCGAGGAGCGGTGGGCAGAGCCAGCTCCTCCTCCTCCCTCCTTCCCACCGCGGGAAAAAACCGACCGTACAAAGCTCCGCCACCTCCTCCGTTCCAACCGCGGCATCGATTCTTCTCTCCCACCTCTGTGGCAAACGCGTTTCCGGCCGCCCCGGGATCCTAACCCCCGACCGATCGCGATGCGATCGCGGTCGCGGTCATGCTCGGAGATGTCCATATCGCTGTCGGCGGCGCCGTCGCCCGCCGAGCGGGACGCGCTGCGGACGCCGCGCTCGCCGCCAGCCGCCGCGCCGGCGCCGCTGGTGGGGGCGCTGATCGAGTCGCTCTCCTTCCGGAGCTGCGGGTTCGGCCGCGCCGCGTCGTCGGCGTTCGAGAAGGAGGACCTCCGCCTCCGCGCCGTGCTCCCGCAGCGCCTCCGCGACGCCCTGCACGCCGCGTTGAAGGCGCGCGACCCGTCCGCGGGCGCCTTCGCCTTGGAGGAGGCCCCGGGGGTCTGCGCCGCGGCCAACCCGTGGTTCGCCCTCGCGCCCGAGGACGCCCCCGAGAACCCACTCGTCGCCTTCGTCAACCCGCGCAGCGGCGGCCGCCTCGGGCCCGTCCTCAAGACCCGCCTCCAGGAGCTCATTGGCGAAGACCAGGTCAAACTACCCCCCCTCTCTTTCTCTGTTCCCTCGTATCATATCATACTGTATATCCGTTTCGCCTTGCGCGGCGTTTACTGTGAGTGAGATGGCCGTCGTCGGGCGCTACGTGGAGCTGCTGTCGCGGTGCCGCGGCGGCGGGGACGCGCGGCCGATCGCGCGGATCCAGGCGGCGCTGATCACCTCGGGTCTGCTTCGGCGCAGCGTGGAGCTCCATGACGCGCTCATCCGGGCGCTCGCGAGCTCCGGGAGGCCGCACGCCGCACTCCCGCTCTACGCCCACCTCCTCCGCGCCGGCCTCCTCCCCACCCCGCACACCCTCCCCTCTCTCTTCAAGTCGCTCGCCCTCTCCCCCGCCGCCCCCGGCGCGCGTCGCCTTGCGCTTGCCGTCCACGCTCACGCTCTCAGGCTCGGCCTCACGGGGTTCCTCCTCGTGAACAACGCGCTCATCCGCGTCCACGCGGGCCTCCTCGGCTGCCTATCCGACGCGCACCTTCTTCTGCGCACCTCGGCTTCCGTGGATGCCTCCACGTTCAACACGCTCATCACGGCGCACGTGAGAGCTGGCCGGGTCGCCGACGCTCGCTCGCTGTTCGACGAAATGCCTGCGAGGAATGTCGTGTCCTGGAGCGCCATGGTGAATGGGTACGTGCAGGCGGGAGATGGGAGGGAGGCGCTGGTGGTGTTCTCTCGGATGCAGGCCGAAGGTGTCTGCCCCGACGACACGGTTCTTGTTGGGGTGCTTGCTGCGTGTGCGCAACTGGGGGCTCTGGAGCAGGGGAAGTGGGTACATGGTTACCTGAAAGCAAACTGTATTAGGATCACCGTGTTTCTGGGCACCGCTTTGGTTGATATGTATGCCAAATGTGGTGAGGTACAGCTTGGAATGGAGGTGTTTGAGGGAATGAAGGACAAGAATGTACTGACCTGGACTACTATGATAAAGGGCCTGGCAATGCACGGCCGAGGCTCGGATTCACTGAGGCTCTTCTCCCGGATGGAGAGCTTAGGTGTTGAGCCGGATGACGTTGCCTTCATTGGCGTGTTGTGCGCGTGCACACACACTGGATTAGTTGACAAGGGCCGGAAGCTCTTCAATTCCATGGTGAACAAGTACGGCATTAAACCGAAGATTGAGCATTATGGATGCATGATAGACCTCCTAGCACGGAATGGATTGCTTAGCGAGGCCAGAGAGATGGTTGAGAAAATGCCCATGAAACCCGATGCCTTAATCTGGGGAGCTCTAATGGCTGGTTGCAGGTTTCACAAGAATGTAGAGTTGGCTGAATATGTTATAAAGCATTGGATTGAATTGGAGCCAGATAAAAGCGGTGCTTATGTACTTTTAGCTAACATATATTCTGCCTCTGGTAGGCATGCTTCTGCGAGGGAAATTAGGCACGTAATGCGTGAGAAGGGAGTTGAGAAGATACCTGGATGTAGCAATGTGGAGATTAAAGGAGTTATTCATCAATTCATTGTCGGTGATCTGTCTCATCCTTGCATCAAAGATATTTTGACAAAGTGGTATGAGATTGACAGTAGGATAAGGTTGGAGGAAGGTTATGTCCCCGACAAGAAAGAAGTTTTGCTTGACATTGAAGAAGAAGAGAAGGAAGGTGCACTCAGACGCCACAGTGAGAAGCTGGCAATCGCATTTGCTTTGATTAGTACAAGTGATAATATGCCCATTCGGATTGTCAAGAACCTCAGAGTCTGCCAAGATTGTCATCATGTCACAAACTTATATCCAAAGTATATGGGAGAGAAATTGTTGTCAGAGATCGAACACGTTTCCATTTGTTCAAAGATGGCATCTGTTCGTGCAATGACTATTGGTAGTAATAACAAATTATGTACTAACAGCCGTACCCGTCTCATTGTAGAGCATGGACTATTGAGCACAAAAAAGTGTCGTTCATGAATTCATGATACATAAGTGATGCATGGGTTGAGAATAAAGTTGGTGAAGTACAAAATTTCCCTGCTAATTATAATATACTACATAAATGCAGTAAGTCGCCAATATATACTCATGTTCATCTCTGAACAAATATATAATAATATTAACCTGCATTCACATTACATTTAGTTCTGAACCAAGGAATTAGGATAGTTTTTTTTTCCTTGAAAATAATCAAAAGCAGTGTACTATATATATGAACCTTGTTGATGGGTTTAGCTAGAAAAGATCATTCTGCATTGTTACACCAGTACCATGCTTACATAGTATGGCAATGCTTGCAAGAGACAGACTGCGGAAGGCCTGTAGAGCTTGAACCCCGGGGAGATGCTGGCTTAAGAAGATGGTGAATAAATCTGTAAAATAAACAACTGCATAACTGGAACATGATAGAAATAGAAAATTATATGCTTGATAATAAAGACAGATATATAGATATGTGCATGGGGGTACAAATATATCCAAGGTTTTTCTCTTCCAAGAAATTTTTGAAACTGTTAGTTCTCAGTTCTCACAGCTGACATAAATACATGAATGATTCTTAGAGCACATATAGAATACTGCCACAGCCTTTCGTGTTATAATCTGAATTTCATTAAAGTTGTTTCATTTCATATGAATTTGAATTGACTCTGTTGTGCAAAGTTTTACTTACTGTCGCTTATCATCCATTGTTGTAATAGCGTATTTCTCTTTAGGAGGGTGGTGGTGGTGGTGGGGGGGGGGGGGGGGGGGGGCATGAAAGTATCTCAGAGTTTAGATTGGCAGGATACCACTCAATTTAGAAAAATCTCACCTTTCTAGTTCCTTTCTTTCTTGAAACTGAAAAGTGTAGGGGAGGCCCCGATAGTAACATTCTACTAAGGAGAGAAAAATGTATACAAGAAAGAGAGGAGGGGGAACTAAGAACGCAGCCCAAAAAGGAGTTACAAATTGTCTAGCTATTCCGTTCTGTAAGAAAGAAAGAAAATATCCCTTTTAAAAGAGAAGGACCAAGAACTCAAAACTAGGATTTACATTGTCAAAGATTCTAGTTCCTGTACATGTCCTGCTTTGTTACTGTAACAGTGTAACTTATACGAGCACTCTCTCTACTTGTATTCAGATGAAGTGTGGGAATGTTGATCAATATGCCATATCTTTAACTTTTGGACTACTGTGTTCTTAGAAGATAGAAATGATTAACCAGTAAATGCTTATTACTGACACCAGCTTTTTTTTTACTCCAGGTTTTTGATATTACGGTTGTTAAGCCGTCTGAATTTGTGGAATATGCTCTGGGTTGTTTGGAGCAGCTGGCTGATTCTGGGGATCATAGTGCAAGATCAGTTCGCCAAAACCTGAGAGTCATGGTATGTACGTGCTAATCTTGTTAGATGCAGTAACTGTAAACAACTAAATATCACTATATTAGATATGCATTTCTCTTGGTTTTAGTTTATGCCTTTAAAGGAGCTACTGAGTAGCGACATCACCCCTTACAGTTATTACTATACTAGTTAATGCTAAGTACGTAGTATTTAGAATTTAAAAAGAAGTAATCTGACTAAATTATGGATAAGTATATTGTTTCAGTTTCATCCAATGGCACACACAGCAGTCAGCAACACTCTTCTCATATTCCCCGAAAGATTCTAAATGCTGTGCTTTACCTACCTAGGTAGCAGGAGGTGATGGTACAGTAGGTTGGGTGTTGGGATGCTTAGGAGAACTATATGTTCAGAACCGGGAACCTGTTCCGCCAGTTGCTGTCATACCACTTGGAACAGGAAATGATCTGTCCAGGAGCTTTGGTTGGGTAAAAGGATATCTTTCTTTCGTTCTTACAGTCACCCAATGATACTTACTGCAAGTTTTCATCACTGAACAGTTATTTTCAGGGTGCTTCATTTCCTTTCTCATGGAAAGCAGCTGCTAAACGATCTCTCTACAAGGCTATTTTGGGCACAGTTTCTAGTTTAGACAGGTTATTCTCGTTTATCTAATAGTAAAGCTGTTAAGATCTTTCTATGCATTCTGATTTTTAATTTAGTAAATGTGATGCATATGTATTAAGTATTAGCTAATTTACTCTGCAGCGAAGGGAATCCTAACCTGATTTAAAGGATACTGCCCCTGGCTGCTCGCACTACATATATTTGACCATTACATTTTCATACTTCTATGTTAGCAGAAGTTACAAAGAAGATATAACTGCTTGAAGTACATTTGACGTTAAATCAACTAATTAATATGAAAAAGGAAGCTACAAAGTTGATTACATCTGTTCCTGAATGACATATATTTGGAAATGAGGGAGTTACTGTCATGAGGGTGTACGATAGTAGCAACTGTGGTATATATTATTTTGGAGTTTGAACTTAGTTTGTACCAGTGATTAACACAAATAATCTCAACTCACCCAGTGCTACATGCGCTTATCTTCATGGAATTTCCCATGTTAGTAAAAATATGATCCTGGTGATTTGTCAGGTCTGTATTAGATGGTCCTGTTTTATGGTAGCCACTGCAGCTGTTGATAAAACACATCGGCTTAAGGGGTGTTTCTGTTGTTTAACATAGCATGCAGTGACTGAAATGCCAGGCCATCGTAGCCTGAAAGATTCCCTCTCCATATTAATGCCATTAAGGTTTACTTTGTACGAAAGATACTTATGCTTGATGACCTATGCCATCAGTATAGCTTGTAACTGAGCTTGCTACATGATGTTTCTGTATTGTGTTCATCGACTGTTCTTGCATGACATGCTATTTTATGTTTGTGCGAAGTGCCAACTACAGTACTGTAGCTGCAGAAATGTACAATCAAGTTCTTTCTTTAGTAGTTATGTTTCATACTCCAACATTGATCACTTCCAGTTGTTGAGTAGCATAGTTGCCTTGTGCAGTTGGCACGTCGTTGTTTCTATGCCAGAAGGAGAGGAAGAACAAGAACTGAATCTTCCCCACTCCCTTAGGCACCTCGGAGAGTGTACACTTTATGATGTACTGCTCATGTACTCTCTTGTAGCAATGTTTCATCAACACAGTGCAGTTTATTTGCCCACACTCCACATGAATGTAATGTTATCTGTCCTGCAGGACGGCACTGCTGAGGGAGAGTTGTCTGAGACGGTTTGTTGCTTTGATGGCGTTTTCTATAATTACTTCAGCATAGGTACTTTCTTTCTTGACATGGAAACTTCTAGTTGCATTGCTTGTATCTGTCTTCATTGTTTAAGAACGTATTTGCTAATATCTCCTAATTAAGAATTTAAATTAGGCTCTTGTTTGGAACAATCTTGGTTATATATTTTACAGTGTCTTCTTCTAGGTGAAAGAGTCTTGTTTACCAAGAAACTTGTTTTACTTTTTCCATCTTCCTGTATCTATTTATATATATCTAACAAACATGCTACAAATCATTCAAAGCCTGAGCGAACTCCTTGGCTCAGTCTTCTAAGAATAATAGAGCATATTTCTTGATATTGTTCCTGGGTGATAAGTTTGTCCCTTTTTATGCTGTTTTAATAATAAACAAAAGTAATAACACATTTGGTAGTACTACCTTGGAAATAATGAGATGAATCATCTCTCTGGAGTTATTTCTGTCACACCTGATATTCACTTGAGTTGAAATGCAGGGATGGATGCTCAAGTGGCTTACGGATTTCATCAGCTACGTGACGAGAAGCCATTCCTTGCAAGTGGTCCTTTATCTAACAAGGTATGCAACTCACTGACGCCCTTTCCTTCGGTAATGTAAATTCTACAGCTCCCCGGCCTAAATTTTCCGATGTACCTTTGTCTGTTCAAGTTCTAAGTCCATTTGGTTCCATACTCGTAATGTTGTCTTGGAGTAGAATCATCGTTACTGTCTAGAGACTACATGTCATCTTCTGAAGCTGCTGTAGTTAAAGTTTCGACCATTGATGATGCAACTTTTTTACGAGAAAAAAGGAAGAAGTGAATAAAAGAGGATGCATCTGTTTTTGCAAGCTATTTTTTTTTACAAAACAGTTGGTTAATTGTCTGAACAGCATCAAAACCGAAAATGGGTGGCTTTATGGGTACAGAGAAAATTCAGAATTTATTTTGATTCCAAAGGTTGATGAATACTTTATCTACTAGAGGATAGTTCTCTTTTGGTAGGGGATGAGCATAGTTTCAAGTTTATGAATTTATTTATAGCATTTGAGACTAACAAAGATACTTACCTATAGTTCTCCTAACAAGATTTTGGAGTGAGCCCTGATAACTAAATTACTGATTAGCTGATTTTATGACAGTTGATTTACGCAGGATATACCTGCAAGCAAGGATGGTTCTTTACACAGTGTATTAGCGACCCTGAACTACGGTACAATCTCCTTTTTTACATTATAATATGGTGCCTATTACTAATATCTGGAAATCTGAGAATACCATCAATCAAGTGATTATTTTCAAATTTCTGCTCTCTGCTTTCAGAAAATTATCCAATAAATATACAATGTGTTTTCGGTACAAAAAGAAGCATGTTGAAATGGTTACGTATGTGATTCAGGATCATGGTTTCGGAAACCTTGTGCTAGTTTACAGCAAATTAGGTACCAATTAGTATGATACCAGAAGTAACTGATTGGTTGACTGTAGAGTTTAGATGCCCATAATCATAGGCTGCCAGTCCCCACTGCTCTAATTTTTCGAAATTATTATTTTAGAATTTATTTTCATGTTGTTCATTTTCTTTGATTCTGTTATGGTATATCCAAGTGACCAAGTCAAACTCATTCATAACTGTGAATTTTCTAATCTATAGTGCAGTAAAGTACTTTGGTTAACCCCTAGTGTTCCAAATAAGGATTTGAGTTATTTGCAGTGATTAACGCTCAGGCTAGAATAACACCAGTGTAGAGAAGCCTCTTATTTTTTCCATTCTTTGATATGTCAGGGGACTGACAAACATTATCCGTTTATCAATAAAGACGATGGACAGTTCAGAGTGGGAGCACATCCCTGTACCATCAAGGCAAGTTGACAATTTCTTGTTATCAGTGGAACAATTTTGGTCTGCACATTTGAAATTGATCTCAGCAATATTTAGTTATTGGAAATTGGGTCCATCGCACCAAAGCTAACATAAGTTACTCGACTCTTTTTTTTTTGCAAACATGATTGTGTGATCAATTGCTGTGGTATATATGAGACTAGTATGGACATATATGTTTCAGCGAAACTAATATGAGTGTGTCAGGGTTAGCTAGATATCACTCTTAGCACAAATATATAATATATTCTGTAATTACTATTCACAAAAATGTTGTGATGCAGTGTAAGGGCTATTGTTGCGTTAAACCTTCACAACTATGCGAGTGGACGGAACCCATGGGGAAATTTGAAGCCTGAATACTTGGAAAAGGTGCGACGATCACATTAATGTGATTATATATTTCTTTTCTTATTTACAAACATTTCCCCCCAGGGAAGTGGCTGGAACACCGTTTATTCATTAAGAATAATGTGTGGATTTTTGGTATCTTCCCATGTGTCAATAGAAAGGATTTGTCGAAGCCCAATCAGATGATGGCCTTCTTGAAATATTTGGTTTGAAGCAAGGGTGGCATGCATCCCTCGTGATGGTTGAACTTATATCTGCTAAACACATTGCTCAGGTATTTGTGTACACAAAACTAGTTCGGGTACAAATATAAAATGATGAATATGTATTGGCATAGCTGTCCAATACCGTTTTGTTGATCACTAAAGAAGAATATGGTTTCGTGGCATGTGGAGCAGCTAAGTACTCTCTCTGTCCCATAATATAAGATGTATTGCAACTAGCATATTATCACGGTAACAGGTTAATGCATGGAAACATGACATCAAAACTCGAGCTACACCAAGCTTTCATAATTCACTAAAATCCTGATACTGTCAAAGCAGAATATTTTTTTGTGTCAAAAGATTAACTATGCAGTACATTTCATTAACACTAAAAATATGTGATATTACTCTTACTCCTGTAACCAAATGATGCAAATAAGAAGTAAGGAAAGAAAAGAAGTGTTCTGGAAAGCTGAAGCAAGAAACACACAGCGGCATCACTATTGTAGTATTGAATTCGTGTTATAATTCTTGCAAAATGTGCCATTTCAGGCAGCAGCAATCCGGTTAGAGATCAAAGGTGGCCAATGGAGGGATGCATACATGCAAATGGACGGGGAGCCATGGAAGCAACCGCTGAGCGCCGAGTATTCGACGTTCGTTGATATCAAAAGAGTTCCTTACCGGTCATTGATCATCAACGGGGCAGATCGTTAGTGAAAGCTAAAGATCTTGAGCCATGGCCCAGCTGGGCTTGGGATTGCCCAAAATAGTTTTCAGCTTCCAGTGAGGATGCTTGATGGATTGCGAGCTGAATCCTGATCATGCTTGCACAAACCGTAACTGTATATGGAGTTGAGGATATATAGAAATTTGCAGAACAACGACAGAATGTAGCCATGCCCATGTGCTTGGAACTGAGTTCAGGATTAACATCGTGTGTCATGAAGTTGTTGTTGGGTCTGTTCAGCAATTTCAGGGTAGTACTGGTACTAACAACTTTGTTGATTGGTCCATACTACAAGATGTAAAAGAGAGGCGTGAGACGAAACTGAAATTCTTTCCTCCAGAATGTACAAAGGAAACCTTATAGAAAATATTCTATGGTTTTTTACGGCGGTTCTAGCACTGACTACTGACTACGTCTCGCTGCTTGGCGGCTTTCATATTACAAAGTTGTGTTCGAAGTTTAAAATATGTGTGGCAATTACAATCTTGAGAATTCAAAGTTATGATTTTCATTATTGTAGTCATTAAGTTTTGTTGTTAAGTCTTGAAATGTTTTGATTCAAATTATTACTTAAGTTTGAGTAATATTTGTGATAGCTTAATCATTAAATTGGAGATATGCTTTTTTTTTGTTTTTTTTTTGAAACGAGGCAAAAGTTTTGCTTTTTATATTGATATAGAAGAAGCAAACATGATGGGGCCAAGGCCAAAATAAAAGATTAGGGCTAGAAAACTATAACCCACCGATCAACCTACTCCGTCCACTCTGTCTGACAGAAAGATCGTCATAACAAAGAACGCCGCCTTAGGCAAAAATCTCGGCCAAGTGCTTCGCCCCGGCAAAAATCCAGCTTCTACTCTCGTCCTTGATTTTTTGGAAGAGGACCAATGGCATGGAGAATTTGTTGGTGAAGATTCGGGCGTTTCGCTCCTTCCAAATTTCCCAATTTTTTTGTTGGTTTTTATCAAGGCTTTAAGATGATCTCTAAGTTAAATGATAAAGCTAAAATCCATAAAGTGCTAGACATTTGTGCATTTCGAAATTCACGCAATGGATGGATATTCCCAACTAATTAATTCCATTTAAGAATTAATAGGATATGAGATATCATATAAATGAAGTGGAATAGATGAAATAATTGAAGTTCTCAATGTTTCATAAAATCAAGTGGGAGAGTTATGAATCAAAATAGAAATCAAAGAAATTTGATAAGTAAAAGAAAGACTTAAAATATTATAACATGTTGACTAATGAAAGTTTTCTTAGTCATATTACTCATGATTAATTTTGATGATTCAAAATTTTCATGATAATAAAATCTTTTGTGAGACAAAGATTAAAGTAATGTTATAGTAAACATGTCAAGTGTCTTGTAATTATTGTGATGTGAAACGAAAATTCCCATACCCACTAAAATAAAAAGAAACTTTGTTTGTGTCAGAAGGAACTAGGTCATTAATTAACTTAGAGTTATTTTAATGAAGTTCCAAACTCCGCCTATGTTCTCTCAACATAGCCGGTCCCAAGCCCGGACAAAGGTGGAGGGTTGTGATAGGCTTGGGGAGCCAACGTAAAAACTCAGCTACTCTTATGGAGATGAAACCCAAAAGAACCGGTTGTTTTATTTTAATGAAGTTCCAAGAAATCCATTATGCTCAAGTTAGATGCAAATTGATTGAAGGATTTTGCATAAAACAAATAAATAGTCATTGGTAACTTCCATAGAAATTCCTAGTGTATGTTGATGTTGCAGTTAGAGAAAAATGGCTTTTCAGAATATCGGGGTGGAATTAGAGTCTTTGGAGTAAGGTTAAAATGAAAGGGGCAACATGCAATTGTTTCCATGGCATTACCTTATCCGGGAATTTTTGTATGAGATGCACAAAATTAGAACTAAGTATTATAAATGATCATATGGGGAAATTGATGTAATATTCACATAGTGATAATGTCACGCCCCAAACCACGGCCTGGGAGAATGACAGCCGCCGTACACTTATGGCTAGAGAAACCATAAGCATACAAGGCTAATAATAGTGAAATATCATCGATAAAAGCCAAGCAAGGTCTCCACTTTATTCATTATCACATATTACAATTTAATTTATTACAATAGCAGCGAATCTTCTCTTATTAGTCTTTATCTCGACTTCTACACTAAACATCACCATATGAGTTCTCGGCCGCCACCTCTTGATCATAATATCCGTCTGTGCATACTAGATAAAAGAAAAAGACGACATGAGTATGTTAAACATACTCAGTAAGAACATACACAATTTACATTCCTTTGCACAATGCACAACTCATCAAAGCTCAACACTCCATTTTACCGACTGGGGACTATTGGCATAATATACCAAATACCACTAACAATATCATCACATACAACTCATATTTTAGTTTTAGTCTCTGCAGAGCATCAGCAAAACCAATCGTCATAATCCCACCTCGTGATAGTATCGATCTCTGAGAATCATGCCATCGAGTCCCCTACTTGTGTGGGCCTTGCCATCCGGCCCTGCCATCCCACACCTTTCAGGTATCGACCGTTTCAGGCTAGATACACCACACTTTCCATGATTATGACCAATCGCTTTGTTGATATATGATTACATATTTTATCTTGATCATTATACGACATACCAAAAATACCAAATATCCGAGGTGACCAGCTCCCGAGATATGAAAAGTAATTGGCTTCAATAATCATGGAATAAACACTTCAAACAAAACAACCAAGCGAATACAAAACACATACAAGTGTCAAGTGTGGCAACCAAATAAACCAATCAAATCATTCAAGAAGATTCTGGTATACGCAGCTTGCCTTGAGTCTCCACGGGGATTTAAACTTCCGTCTCCTCCGAACCTAAACATGTTACATATTTCCATAAGTTGGGTTGAGTATAATGATACTATTTCTCTCACGTTCATCATTTAATATTTAGTAAGATTAAACATGGCTAACTTCTACTTAAATACATGTACGGTTCATGCATGGTACTAATTCCATGTTACCATGTACGAGCTAGTCATCTTGGTGTTCTTCCATTGTTAGTCTCTTCTCACGTTTCAAGTATATGTCCATACATAGCTTGTTTAATTCATTTGATTAGTTCATGTCGTGACTATTTCTGTATAATCTTATTAATTGTACTGCACCGTCAAATGTTCATTTGAACACGGTCGCTGCCATCCACAAGCATGACAGCAACCGTAGCTCCGGTGGTCGCCGCGGCACCGACGGCAAAGTGATTTAATTAATGGAACATGTTTAGTAGTGTTAGCCATTAATCCAAAATATATGTGCAAATGATCTTTGGCTAGTTTAATCATAAATACTACTAGCATGCAAGTGAATCCTTCTCTTGGATAGAATAAAAAGATGGATCGATTGGTCTTTTAGCATGTAGGAAGAGTATGTTGTAGTACAGGCGTACAGCAGCTAGGAGATCAGCATGAGCTTGATTAACCACCAGAACCGAACCTTGGCCAGAACTAGATTAGCTAGTTGCTTACCTCTGGACGCCCACTCCTATACACCTTAAAATCTTCACACGCAGCGCCTCTTCTTATTCTCGACAAGCTAATCTTGCCGCCAGCTCAAGGAATAGCACAAGAGTCTTGTTACTAAGAGAAGGAGAGCTGATTGCTTATTGCTATCTGATGGATTGTTAAGGACAACGACTACGGTATTTATAGGCTGGAACCTTGGACATCAAGCTAAGAGCATCTCCAGCCAGCCCCCCAGGACGCCCCCCCAGGGCACCTTTTTGGGCTTTTTTTAACGCCGGATGGAAAAAACGCTCCCAGTCGCGCCCCCAGGACGTCGTTTTTCGCCGGATTAGAGCAAAAGATTCCCCCGGCGTCCCAGGCCGAACCCAGCCCGCTAGGGGGGCAGCTGGGGGCGCCGGCGATTCTTTGCATGCAAAAAAAAAACCCCACTGTCAGCCTCCCACGTCGTTCTCTCTTCTTTTTTTTAATCTCCCCACCACTGGCCCACTCTCTCTCCTCCTCCTATCCTCTTCCTCTCCACCAACCGCCCTCTCCCCCATGCTGCCGGCCCTGCTTCCCCGCCGGCTTTGCTCGCCTCCTTTCTCCTCCATGCCGCCGGCCGTGCTCCCCCATGCCGCCGGCCGTCGCCCCTCTCCGCGCCGCCACCCCGCCGGCCGTGCTCGCCTCCTCTCTCCTCCGCCTTGGTCGCCGTGGACGCCACGCACACCGGCCGGAAACACGGCGCCCAGCTCAGCCGCATCCTCCAGCTCCCGCGCCACCTGTGCTTGCCGCACCCTCGGCTGATATACACCTACGCGCACGCGGCCACGGGGTCGCGGCGTGGCTCACCCCCGCGCAGGCGGCGCACATGTCCTCCCAGCCCGGCGTGCTCTCCGTCCACCGCGACGAGGCGCAGCAGCTCCACACGACCCACACCCCGGCGTTCCTCCGCCTGACCCAGTCCGCCGGGCTCCTCCCCGCCGCCGCCGGGGCCTCGGGCACCGCCTCGGACGTCGTTGTCGGCGTGCTCGACGCCGGGATCTACCCCGTCGGCCGCGGCTCCTTCGCCCAGCCACCCCGCTCGGCCCCACGCCGTCCTCCTTCTCCGGCGGCAACAGCAAGCTCGTGGGCGCCAAGTTCTTCTACAAGGGCTACGAGGCGGGCCTCGGCCACCCCATCGACGAGACCAAGGAGTCCAAGCCGCACGGCCGCCCTCTCGCCCTCGCGCCGCCTCCGCCGGCCGCCCTCGCGTCTCCTTCCTCCAGAGCGCGCGAAGTTGCAACCGCTTCACTCCATGGGGGCACGGCTGGGAAACATCGGCCCCCCAAAGCAAAAACTTCCGCCGGCGTCCCCCCAGGAGGCACCGGCAAAGTGTGCTGGGGGGCACAACGGCTGGGGATGCTCTTAAGGATAGGAACCAACAGAAGAAGGGTTTGAGCAGTGCACTCCCCCGGATAGGACCGTGCCCTTTGTTTATCCACTTCTCTTTTCTTTTTTTTAGCTTGGCAAGAAATAATGATCACCGGTCTAGTGAAAATATCTAGGAACCTTACCAGCAGGCCCTTGGTGTTTTCTAAATTTTCTTTTTCCTTCTGCGGTACATGCTAATTGTCTTGGTTAATTCACACGATTGCACTCAAGGGCTGAAAATTAATCATAAATATTTTGAGGTTATTACAGATAAAGTCATCAATGTCCCAAGATAATAGTCAAGAAATGCAAAACACAACAAACAGAAAGGAAAAACTCATAAATGATGGTGAAAGTCATAAGATCCAAAGTAAAAAAATACTCATGTAACTTCAAGATTTTATCTTGAAAATAGTTTGATGTGGTGCAAATTTCATGACATGAATGTTTCATAAAGAATAATATATTTGAATATCTAATATTCATAAACCTAGTCTTGATTGAAATCTTTTCATCAAGGACGAACAAATGATAGTGATAAGTTGAAAACTTGTCATATCAATAGCTTGATGCTGTCAGAGGATCGAGAATAGCAAAATTTATTGCCAATAGTAATTAGAATCGGATTATTTGATAATCTGATAAATTACGTTATGAGTGTTAAGTCGGTCGTATTAATGGAACAAGAATTTGTCGGCACAGCGGAAACCAGGGTACCACGGGCCGGCCTGCCAGGGCCCACAAGATTCTTTGGATGATTTTCGCTAAGGACCAGGCTCTCCAAGCCTGGCGAGCTTCGCGAGGTTTTCTCCCCTCGCGAAGGGTTTTTTCTCCTCGCCAAGGGTTTTTTCCCTTGGCGAGGGATCGCTCCTCGACAAGGCGTCTCCGACGCCGCCCGCAATTCTGCCAAGGACCAAGCTGAAGGGCTTGGCGAGGCTTTTCGCCTCGCGAAGCGCCTTCTTCGTGAAGCCATCTCTGCCCCCGCGGCAGAGCGCACATGGGCTCTGCGCTATGTGCAGAGTGACGCGCGTGCCTACGCGCGGTGACGACAACGCCGCAGTTGCCATTTCCATGTATAAAGCAGTCAACAAAGTGGAGCCAAGCAAAGCGGACAACGAGTATTGCCTCTTTGGTGACAAGGGAACAGTCTGCAGCTACGCTCCAAGGACGACATCACCGTGGGTCACCTCCCACCTCGGCAAGCGCCAGTCCACTGTCCAGCTGGTCGGTGCCCCTTTTCAGCTTTGGTGACGCCGTTCCCCTGCCGTGGACCGCGTCCACGAGCTTTACCTTTATGGTAGACCTCACCTTTACGGTGCACCGCGCCTCCTCCTTCGTCGCCATGTGGTAGCCCTTCCCGCCCAAATGTTTGGGCAGAAGAGGCCCAGGGCGCCTATAAAAGGAGGAGGAGCACGCCCAAGCAAGGGGTTCGATTCCTGGTTCGACGCTTGGTTAGGGTTCGGTTTTTGGAGTCTAGGAGCCTACCCAAAAACCCTAGATCTGAAGATCAGCCAGTAGCCATTGTTAGCCACCTAGAGCTCGACAAGCTCTCCTTGTACTGTAAACTCTCCAAGTAGTGCAATACATAGAAGCAGGACGTAGGGGTTTTACCTCCACAAGAGGGCCCTGAACCTGGGTAATACCTTGTGTCAATCTCTGCAGTGTCGTCCGCAGCGAGCCTGACGAGCACCGTCGCCGGAGCACGTTGTGGATTGTTTGACTCCGTGTTCAGCCCCTTACACGATACCTTGGAGACACCCCTAGTTCCCGGGGACAATCTCCGACATTTGGCGCGCCAGGTAGGGGGCTGAGGTGCGTCTTCATCCTCGACACAGCCATGGCCGGTTCTCGTGCCGAACGTCTCGCTCGCCGGACGGCTAGCGCCGCCACCGCTCCCGCAGGCCGCCCGCGCGGCCGCCCGCCTGGGGGCTCTGCTCCGGAGCGCCGTGTCGACCCCGAGCCCCGCGTCGAGCATCCCGACGACGACATCGACCACGCTGAGGACGACCTCGGCAAAGAGGAGGCCTCCTCCCTACCCCCGTCGCGGGACCGTGCCGCCTCCTCGCTGGGCCGCCCTGCGCCCAGCCCGGCGACTGCGCTCCTCATGGCGCAGGAGCTGCTGCAGTACCGCCCCACGCCGGCGGCTCAGGAGGCCTGGCTCAACCGCGTTGCCGAGCTCATCGGCGCCGCTCGCGCCGCGGCACCTGCGCCGTCTCGTTCCTTGGTTCCTTCTGCGCTCGTGGGGGACGTGGCGCACGGCGCACCTCCCGCGCCTCCTCTCCAACCCGCACCCGTTCCGGCTCCACCGGTTGCACCGCAACCTGCTCCAGCGGGGGCTCCTCCTCGCGACGGCCGCGCTGCATCGCACGCGTCGTCGCCGCATGACTGCCAGATCGTGCAGCGAGCCCCTGAGGACGCACGCGTGAGCATCGAGCGCGGGCAAGAACGCCGCAACCACGCCGTCCAGGACGTCGCCACCGCCGGGCGCCACCTCCGCGCCACCCTTGCCAACGGCACGGTCACCTACGGCACGACGGCCGCGTTCACTCGCAGCCTTCGTCGCGTCGTTTGGCCGGTCAAGTTCAGGCCGGACCTCCCTCCGCGCTACGACGGCAAGAACAACCCCCTGGAGTTCCTGCAGCTCTACTCTCTGGCCATCCAGGCCGCCGGGGGCGACGACAAGGTCATGGCGAACTGGTTCCCCATGGCCCTCAAGGACTCTGCGTCCTCATGGCTCACCAACCTCCCCGCCGAGTCCATCAACTCCTGGGAGGAGCTCTGCCGGTGCTTCGTCGCCAACTTCAAGGGCACGTACGAGCGCGGCCTCACCTACAACGACCTCCGCGCCGTGCGTCAGAAGCCCGGCGAGACCCTCCGCAAGTACATCCAGCGCTTCAGCCAAGTGCGCAACAAGATCCCCAACGCCACCGACGCGCAGGTCATTTCGGCCTTCCAGGCTAGGGTCACGGACGTGCGGATGCTCGAGAAGCTCGGCATCCACGACAACATCACCACCGTCGTCAAGCTTTTCGACTTGGCGGACAAGTGCGCCAAGGCTGAAGAGGGCCGCTTGTTCGTCAAGAACGAGCCAGGGGACCCCGCCGAAGGGTCCAAGAAGAAGAAATCCTCTGAGAAGCGCAAGACTACTGCGGTCCTCGCGGCAGAGCCTGACGCCAAGCAGTCTCGCCAAGCTGCCACTCCAGCCGCAGGACCTGAGAAGAAGGATGATCGTCCTTTCTGCATCTACCACAACAGGCACTCTCATGCCACCGAGGACTGCTTTGACATCAAGAGGCTTCGCGAGGCTTGCGAGGCAAACGGAGGCCGCGGAGGCCGCGGCGGAGGCCGCAGCGGCCGCGGGGGGTGACGCTGGAACAACAACTACAATGACAACTACCAGCAGAACCCCCAGGCCAACGCTGCCCAGCCCGCAAACGACAACCTGCCTGCCGAGGCTGACGAAGGCTACCAGGTGCCTCGCGGAGCAGCTTGTATCCTTGGCGGGGCTCAGGCCCCTCGCTCCAACCGCCACTTCAAGCAACTCGCTCGCGAGGTCGCAGCAGCCCTTCCTGGAGTCGAGGCCTCCAGGCCCCTCAAGTGGTCCCAGTACCCCATTACCTTCGACTCCAGCGACCACCCCAAGTCCACTTCAACCGTCGGCATCATCCCGTTGGTCTGCACCCCCACCATCAACAATATCGCCGTCTCTAAGACGCTCATTGATGGGGGTGCTGGCCTCAACGTCATCTCCGTCGAGACATTCGAGAAGCTGCAGGTGCCCTACGAGCGGCTCATGCCTACCAGGCCCTTCTCGGGAGTGACAGAGGGTCTTACCACCCCCTTGGGGCAGGTGAGGCTCGCCGTCACTTTCGGCACCCAGGCCAACTACCGCTACCTCTACGTCGCCATCGACAAATTCACC
This sequence comes from Puccinellia tenuiflora, assembly GCA_012064385.1. Lineage (NCBI taxonomy): Eukaryota > Viridiplantae > Streptophyta > Magnoliopsida > Poales > Poaceae > Puccinellia > Puccinellia tenuiflora. The sequence goes on along the minus strand of QRDG01001689.1, from coordinate 974,315 downwards.
AAGTGGCCTGAGGTGGAGCCCGTGCGCACCATTCCGGCGAAGTCGGCGGTAAAATTCATAAGGAGCCTGGTCTGCCGCTTCGGCGTGCCCAACCGCATCATCACCGACAACGGCTCACAATTCATCAGTGGCGCCTTCAAGTCCTACTGCGGCAGCATCGGTGCCCAAATCTATTACGCCTCGGTGGCGCATCCACGAAGCAACGGGCAGGCCGAGCGAGCCAACGCCGAGGTGCTCAAGGGCCTCAAGACGAGAAGCTTCAACCGCCTCAAGGCCAGCGGCAAGCATTGGATCGATGAGCTCCCCTTGGTGCTCTGGTCCATCCGCACTACGCCAACAAAGCCAATTGGGGAGACGCCGTTCTCCCTCGTCTATGGCACCGAAGCCGTCCTCCCCAGCGAGATCACTCATGGCTCTCCGCGAGTCTTAGCCTTCAAGGAGGCTGAGGTGGACGAACTCCGCAACGACGACCTACTGCTGCTTGAAGGGCTCCGCCGCAATGCGGCCCTGAGAGCAGCAAGGTACCAGCAAGACCTCCGTCGCTATCACAGCCGCCACATCCGCCCACGCACTCTCGAAGCAGGAGACCTTGTCCTGAGGAGGGTCCTCTCCAGGGCAGGCCTCCACAAGCTCTCACCAATGTGGGAAGGCCCCTACAGAGTCGTGCACATCGCCAGGCCTGGCTCCGCGCGGCTCGAGACGGAGGACGGCATCCCTGTCGCCAACCCCTGGACCATCCAACACCTGCGCAAGTTCTACCCCTGATCGCCCTCGGCGAGCAATTTTTTGCGTCAAGGGAGAGCCACGCGCCATCACCCTCCACGAGGAAAAATTTCGGGCTCCCCTCTCTACTATACGTTGCCGCAGGCCGTTCGAGAAGACTCCCAAGCCACCAAGCCTCGGCATGGTAACCTCTTCAGGCACCATGTCTTGGCGAGGTGGATCCCCATGCCGGTCATGGTGGAACGCAGGCTAAAAGCCACCCCCGCATAGGGGCCCCCTGAGCTCTCCCTACATGCGTCTGCCTCGGGCACGCCCCTCGAGAGTCTCAGCCACAGAATGTGGACCCCATGCCAAGAGCATGGCGGATTTTTGTGCTCCTGGCCACGCCAGTGTAATGAACACCTATTTCAGGTCATTCTGAACCTTTGCGCATCGCGCCAGCATGTTTTGCGACTTCGGCAAAGCTGTTATTACTATTTATTCTCGCTCGTATGATCCCTCCTGTGTATCTCACGAGCGGGGGCTAGCAGGGTGCCATGCCACGGGAGCATCCCGGCAACACCTAAAACTCAAGGGATCCGAGCTCTGAACTTGCGGGTCAGCTCTCATGCATGTCAACTCCCAAGGAGCTCTGAACTCATGGGTCAGCTCCCGCGCACGTCAACTCACCAAGGATCACCAAAACCTTGGTGCTTGTTCTCCTCGTAAGACACACATGAAGGAACCTACGGGCTCAAGTTTTATAGCTATCTATTGCTCGTGGGTATGCCTATCTGTCCAAGTGCAGGAAACAAGCATCAGGCACCCTCTCCAAGGCAACAACGCCTCGCCAGGACACCAACACCCTCTCCAAGGCGGAAACGCCCCGTCAAGCTAAGTACAAAGACTTGGTCAAATTTCCTCTTGCTGGTCTTTGCTCCTCGAGTCTCTTTTCTCTCTCCCACGCCTCATGGGCTGCTTGTACGTCAAAGGGGAGCCCCAAGCATCGCGCTTCGTGGAGCTCTTACTTCTTGAGGCCTCACGCACCCCCCGGACTTGTGGAGCACTGACTCGCACATACCGAAGCGGCGGTGGTGTAGCGCTAAGAGAGGGTCCTAAGACGTAGAGCGAAAAAGACATGAGGGGGAAGGACAAAGGCTTCCGAGGGACATTCACAAGCACACTCAAATATAACTTGATAAGTTTTTACAAAGTTTACAATCAAAATGGCTAAGATAAATGTGCCCTCGGCACGTCCAGCTACAGGCAAGGAGCTCAGGCCGTCGCGCCTCCTGAGGTGCCTGCGCGATCCACGGTGTTTTCCGCCTCTTCCAGGGCTTCCTCGTCGTCGCCTTCGATCACCACTTGGTCGAATTTCTTGGCGTACGCGATGGCGGCCTGCGTGGCGGTCTCCCGCGCTTTGTCGCTGATGGCGCGCGGTGGCGCCATCACGTCCTCAAGATCAAGTGAGGGCTGGAGCCTCACGAGGTTGCTGAAGACGTTGGTGATGGCGACGACAAGGAGGTCGCGACTCTCCTCCACGACACGCTTGTCGAAGCTCTTCGCGACCCCTTCAAGCTTTCCGAGGAACTGCTCGAAGAAGTGCGAGTACGAGGTCTCGTCGTCGGTCGCTGTGGAGAAGGAGGGGACGTCGATCCTCAGGTCTCTCCCGACCGCGCGCACGCGGCTCACCAAGCTCTGGAGGATGCTCTGGCGCTGGCGCGTCATGAGCCGGTCAACCTGGCGTTGGTCCCGTGCCCGCTCCGCCAGAGCCGCGGCAGGTCCCACCTGCTGCCGGAGCTCATTCAGGTCCCTCTCCAGGGCGAAGGCGTTCCCCTCAGCGCGCGCCTGGGCCTCCCGAGAGACCTCGAGGCAGGAGGTCAACCGCTTTTCCTCCTGCTCAAGCTCCTTGATGCGCTTCTCGAGCTCCTTGCGCTTGGTCTTGAGACGGTCCTCGTGCTTCGCGACCTTCTCGTCATACTCTTTTGAGAGGCTTTCGCGGACGAGTTTGACCTTGAGGTCAGCCTCTTCTTGGAGCCTCTTATGCTCCGCCGCAAGGTTGGCCTCGTCGGTGGCCACCCGACCCTCACGCTCCTCCAGCTGCCCCTCGCGGGTGGCCTGGTCCTTCACGAGCAGCTGGATCTGCTCCTCGCGCCGCTGCAGCTCTTTCTCTTGGAGGGCGAGCTCTTCCTCGCGCCATTTCATCTCGACCTCGCGAGGCGCCAGCTGCCCCTCGCGGGCGTCCAGTTGCTCGCGGAGCTCATTCAGGCTGGCCTTGGCGGCCTCGGAGTCGGCGGCGAGTTTCTGCTTCGCGGCCGCCAGCTCGTCATGCTTGGAGGTGGTTTCCACCTCGAGCGCTTCCCTGGCGGCGTCGAGCTCCTCCATCACCTCCTGCGCCTCCCGCTTGACGCTGTCGCGGGTCTCTTTGGCGAAGCGGATCGCTTCCTCGCGAGCCGCCCTTGCCGACGCGTCCTGCCGGCGGCACATCTCCACCCTCTCGTGGAGAAGAATCCAGGCTTCGCCGAGCCTTGCCCTTTCCTCCGCCAAGGCGTCTTCTTCCTTGGCGAGCTGCTCCTCCAGCCCGTCGAGCGCTCGCCGCGCCCGGTTGAGGACGATCCGGCGATGGGTTGCTTGATGATGCGGCGCTTGCAGCGCCAAGGAGACTCCCACGCTGCTGCTGGGTGCAGTTCCCTCGATCCTCGTCGAGGCGCCCGGGTCCTGCCTCGGACCCACGACTGCCTCTGGTGCGACCCGGGGGCTTGTGGGGGCGCCTTCTCCGGTGCTCGCCTCGGTTGCCCTCTGAGTGCTGGGCGCCTTCTCGCGCTCAGCTTCAGCGCCAGTGGGCTCCGGCGTCGCCACCGCCTCCTGCTCCACAGGGGCGCCTCCGGCCCCCTCTGCAACGGCCGCGTCCGCCGCGGCCTCGGGCGCGTCAGCCCTTCTCGAGGAGGCCTCCTCCTCTGGAGGCGGCTCCGCGACGATGTCCTCGTCCACGGTTTCCTCCTCCGTCTCCTGCTGGACTGGAGGAGTCGCCGCCCTGGTTGGCGACGGCGCCGCCTCTACAGTCTCCTCCTCCACGCGGCGCTCCGCCGCTGGAGGAGTCGCCGCCCGAATCGGCGACACCACGCTCTCCTCGGCCACCACCGTCCCCGCGCGGTGCTCGACCGCGGGAGGAACACCTGCCTGCTGCGGCTCGCCGGCCGCAGGCGTCTCCGTGGCGACGCTGGTGGTCCCTCCAGTCCCGCCGAGCCGCCGCCTCTTTGGCTCCGCGGGCTGCCTGAAAGGAAGACAAGTCGAAAATCCTTCAAAGGGGGGAGTTCTCAAAGTGGAGTATTGAAGGAGAAAGAGAAGTCGAGGGCTTACTCGCCGGCCATCACCCACACCCTCTTCTTCGCCTTGGGAGGCTGGGTGAGGCTTGCTCCGGCCTCCTCCTGGGCCGCCCCTGTCTCCGCGCGAGGGATGCCTCCCGCGGTTGCGGCCCTCCTGTCGTGGACGGCCTTGGAGCGGGGCTCGCAACACCCTCTTCCGCCGCCGCTCGTCTCCTCCTCCTCCTCGGCGCGCTGGGAGCGGACGATGCGGAAGGCGTCCTCCTCGTCGCCAGAGGAGAGCACCTGGAGGTCCACCTCGGCGTGGGCGCTCCTCGAGGAGCCGGCGCCCTCGCCGACGGGGTCAGCGCCCCTCGAAGCCTCGTCCTCGCCAAGGGGGTCCTCGCTTCTCGAGGCCTCCTCCTCGGCGGACTCGGCCTCCTCAGCCTCAGGAGCCTCATCCATGTACTCCGGCTCCGCTGCCCACGGGTTAGGGCGAGGCCCGCTGTGCCCCGCGGGCACAATTCCCCACTCGTCGAACGTGGGCATATGCGAGCGCTGCTCCTCTATGCTCTCCTCGGCGAAGACAATGAGCGGCTTGGCCGCCTCTTTCTTGGCGGACGGGATCTCCGGCGACGTGAAGAGAACGCTCATAATCTGGCGGAGCACATCAGGCTCGAAGCCGTCCCTGCTTAGCCGCATTGCATCGTCCTTGCCGTCGTATCGCCACACCGGCTCGGCGTGCTGTTGGAGGGGAGCGATGCGGCGCCTGGTGAAGTCCTTCGCCACCATCTGGCCGGTGACCCCTGCCTCGCGGATCTGACGGATGTACTCGTACACTGCGTCAAGCTTCGAGCCCCTGAAGTCCGCGCTCGCCCAGCGCGCCCACTTCCTCGGCGGCCCCTCGGGCACCTCCAGGAGAGGGTGTGTGGCCTTGGCGTCGATGAAGAGCCACTTCTCGCGGAACTTGTCCACCTTCTTCGTCACGTTGGTGACGGCGTCCTCGCCGCACCAGGCGATGGGGATGTAGTTATCGCTCCTGGCGTCGGCGATGCGGAAGGAGACGCATCCAAGCCGCTCGCCCTTGGCGGAGTTCCGAAGAGAATAGAAGCTGCGGAAGAGCGCCACCGAGGGACGGATGCCAAGGTAGGCCTCGCAGAGGTGGGCGAAGATGGCAAGGATGAGGATGGAATTGGGATGAAGATGAAGGAGTTGGATCTGGTACACTTCCAAGATCGCCAGGAGGAAGTCGGAGAATGGCGGTACCAGGCCGGCGTAGAGAGCATGAAGGAAGATGGGGTAGAAGGTGTCGGTGAGCCTGCTACCGGACGGCCTCATTTCGGTGGCGCCGTGCTCGTTGGTTCGCGCCGCCGCCAGATGGCGCACCGTCGCTATCGTCGCCGCGGTGACACGCGTCCGCGGCAGCGCTCCCTCGAGGGCAGCGGCGCGCGCCATCGCCGCGGACGTGCCCGCTCGCGCCATCGCTGCAGACGTGCTCGCCTGCGCTGTGGCCTTGCCCTTCAAGTCGGCAGCTGCTCTCTTGGGGGCCATGGTCGCCGGAGAAGAAGAAGAGTACTCTGGAGATTGGAGCTCCCTGGAGAGATTGGAGGCATGGGGAGAGATGTGCGGAGGAGTTATGTGAGAAGCAATGGGCGCCGTCTGCGCGCCCAGGCTTTATTGACCAGTACTCGAGTCGTGGCGGGCCCCGCCGCGTCGCCCGTTGGAGCCGAGGAGGTCGTGGCCGCGGGTGCAACCGCTGCGTGACACGTGTCGCGGCCCTGCCAGGCATCTTTGGCCCCTCGACGCTTCGCATTCGTCCATGGGCCTCGGCGTGCCCATCGCAGGCCCGGGAGCTACTGTCGTCACAGTGGAAACCAGGGTACCACGGGCCGGCCTGCCAGGGCCCACAAGATTCTCTGGATGATTTTCGCTAAGGACCAGGCTCTCCAAGCCTGGCGAGCTTCGCGAGGTTTTCTCCCCTCGCGAAGGGTTTTTTCTCCTCGCCAAGGGTTTCTTCCCTTGGCGAGGGATCGCTCCTCGACAAGGCGTCTCCGACGCCGCCCGCAATTCTGCCAAGGACCAAGCTGAAGGGCTTGGCGAGGCTTTTCGCCTCGCGAAGCGCCTTCTTCGTGAAGTCATCTCTGCCCCCGCGGCAGAGTGCACATTTGCTCTGCGCCATGTGCAGAGTGACGCGCGTGCCTACGCGCGATGACGACAACGCCGCAGTTGCCGTTTCCATGTATAAAGCAGTCAACAAAGCGGAGCCAAGCAAAGCGGACAACAAGTATTGCCTCTTTGGTGACAAGGGAACAGTCTGCAGCTACGCTCCAAGGACGACGTCACCGTGGGTCACCTCCCACCTCGGCAAGCGCCAGTCCACTGTCCAGCTGGTCGGTGCCCCTTTTCAGCTTTGGTGACGCCGTTCCCCTGCCGTGGACCGCGTCCACGAGCTTTACCTTTATGGTAGACCTCACCTTTACGGTGCACCGCGCCTCCTCCTTCGTCGCCATGTGGTAGCCCTTCCCGCCCAAATGTTTGGGCAGAAGAGGCCCAGGGCGCCTATAAAAGGAGGAGGAGCACGCCCAAGCAAGGGGTTCGATTCCTGGTTCGACGCTTGGTTAGGGTTCGGTTTTTGGAGTCTAGGAGCCTACCCAAAAACCCTAGATCTGAAGATCAGCCAGTAGCCATTGTTAGCCACCTAGAGCTCGACAAGCTCTCCTTGTACTGTAAACTCTCCAAGCAGTGCGATACATAGAAGCAGGACGTAGGGGTTTTACCTCCACAAGAGGGCCCTGAACCTGGGTAATACCTTGTGTCAATCTCTGCAGTGTCGTCCGCAGCGAGCCTGACGAGCACCGTCGCCGGAGCATGTTGTGGATTGTTTGACTCCGTGTTCAGCCCCTTACACGATACCTTGTAGACACCCCTAGTTCCCGGGGACAATCTCCGACAGAATTTATTATTTTTCAATATAAAAATGAAGAGACTTCAAAGTCAGTGGGAGCTGTATATGATTTTCTAATAAGGCTAGGCCGAATTAGAAGAATGATATCTTGTAAAAAAAAAGTATTTTACATAAATATGTCTTATTAAAATTATCGTCTATGAGATAGATTGAGAAATTTAATAAACATGATTATGATGAATGTGCTCTAAGCAATTCTGAAAGTTTTCGAATTGTGAATGATGAGACAAAGCAATTTGTTTCAAAAGAACATGGCGTGATATTTTGCGAAAGACAGTGACCAGTGACCATTGTAATCACTGGTGAGCAAATAGAATGGATTGAGATCAAATCACATTTTGTGGTTTGGCCAATCGCGTTGCCATGAATAGTACATAAAACCGGAATGTTTCCAAAGAGCTAAATTAAATTTATCCACCAGTATTAAGAGTAAAACTTAGTATAAGTTTTGAGGACTCCACAGACTAGTGATCCACAGACTATACATCACGCAAGAGACAATTCTCTGAAATTGTCAGTCCTCTGAAATTGTCATGGAGGATCGGTGGCTCCGCAATTCTCTGAAATTGTCGGTCCTAGGCCTAGCATCTTGATAACCCACAAGTGTAGGGGATCACAACAGTCTTCGCGGGAAGTATAACTCAATTTATTGATTAGACACAAGGGGAGCCAAAGAATACTTAAAGGTCTTCGCAGCTGACTTGTCGGCGATGGCGGCGGAGCTCAGTATCGTATTTGGCAAAATCCTTCGAGGGTTAGGGTTTTTTCATCGGGGATGATTTTATAGGCGTCGGAGGGGGCCGAGGCGGCGCCCGACGGGTAGGGGCGGTGGGACCTGGGCCGTGGCCAGGGGCCATCCCTGGCCCTCAGGGGTCTCCTGGGCTGCCCTCTGGACACCGTCTTTGTTATGTTGTACAAAAAATCCCTGTAAATTATCGTCCGATTCCGAGAATATTTTCCGTGGTAAATTTTCTAAAACCAAAACAGGGCAGAAAACAGGAACTGGTACTGGGCATCTTGTTAATAGGTTAGTCTAAAAAAATGCCTAAAAATGATATATAATGTACCATAAACATGTAATAATGATATGAAACAAGCGTGGAACAATCAAAAATTATGGATACGTTTGACATATATCACATCTCTGGAGCGCATGATCGCGAGGCAGAGGTCGAGAGTCAGATGGATCAAGGAGGGAGATGCGAACACGAAATTGTTCCATGCAATCGCCAACGGGAGGAGAACAAAGAACTTCATCCCAGCCCTAAAGCACGGTGAGGAGATAATCATGGATCAGAGCCGAAAGGAGGAGGTGTTCTTTGACATGTACAACAACCTGCTGGGATCAATTCAGATCAGAGAACACTCGCTCGACCTAGACGCGCTAGGGCTTCCCACCCATGACCTCCGTGAGCTTGGGAATATGATCTCGGAAGATGAAGTCTTCGCTGTGATTAAGGAAATGCCAGCTGACCGTGCGCCAGGCCCGGACGGATTTATTGGCGCGTTCTACCGACGAGCCTTTCCAGTAATCAATCAAGACACCATGGCAGCAATTCTCAAACTCTACACAGGCGACGGGCATAATTTTTGGTGTCTCAATCGTGCACTCATCACCTTAATTCCAAAAAAAGCCGGACACTGAGAGGGCAGGAGACTTCAGGCCCATTAGCCTGGTGCATAGCTTCACGAAACTTTTCTCGAAGATCATCCCCAGCAGACTGCGGCCGCGTATGGAGGAGCTGGTGAGATGCAACCAATCTGCTTTCATGAGAGGATGCAATCTCCACGACAACTTCATCCTGGTGAGGCAGCTGGCGCGGAAAATCAACAGGAGAAAGGAAAAATGTGTGTTGTGTAAAATTGATGTTTCCCGTGCGTTTGATTCTCTGTCCTGGGCCTTTCTCTTCGAATCTTCAGAAGATGTGATTCCAGAAACAACGCTGAGATGGATAACCATTATGTTGTGCACGACAAGCACAAAGATCTTGGTCATTAGGAACCCCGAATAATTGATTCATCAAGCTCGCGGCCTCCGCCAGGGAGACCCCCTATCCCCTCAACTCTTTGTGCTCGCCATGGAGATTTTCACACTCACCTTCTGTCGGGAATATACCAAATAGGGGTATCATTGACATGTACAGATTCCAGTATACCAGGGTGGCCCACTGGTGGTAATGCAGGCTGGCTTACTGGGCGACCCAGTATGCTGAAGCACAAGGACAAGGCAAAGCCGGCTAAGGAGGATCCAAGACGAAGGCCCAGTAACCGTCCGACTTGGTGCACAAGACGAAGACAACGAAGTTGTGTTAGTCTAGGACTCCTATTACCTTAGTCGGTAGACTTTCCTTGTAAACCCTAGGTCCGGCCGCCTTTATAAGCCGGCCTACGGGAAGCCTTAGGCAAGAGATCATGGCCTCATAGCATACAATCTAGACTAGGGATGGCAATGGGTACCCGATACCCGCTAACCCGACGGGTACCCGTATTAAATGGGGAGGGTTTGGTGGCAAACTACACCCACGGGGCTGGTTAGCGGTAAAGATTCTGACCCGTCGGGTCTAGCGGAGCCGGGTATGGGGGTGCCAAACCCGGACCCGCGAACCCGCAGACCCGACTAACATATGTGAACCCCACAATCCCACATGTCATTGCCCACCATAGCACATCACGCACACACCACACTGCAGACAGCACACATCTGACACACCAGTACACAGAGTACACCACGCATGCATCCACGCACGCAAACACCACACACGCACGCAAACTCCAAGGCCCACGCACGCGGCACGCACGCAACCAGGTCGCCTGCTCTCCACTCTTCTTCCCTTCCCAAGTTCCCATCCGCCGCCCGCCGCCGCACCCGATCTCTGCTGCAAGCCGCGCTGCTCGCCTGCTCCCTCCTTCGGCCATGGCTCTCCCACCTGCGGATTTAGCGCGGCGGCCGCCTCTCACCCCGCCACCGCCGCCTCTCACCCCGCCGCCCCACCGCCGCATCCACGGCTTCAGTCGCGCCAAGGACGGCCGCTCGCCGCCAAGAACGGCTGCCTCGACGCCGACCGTCGCCAAGGACGGCCGCTTGTCGCCAAGGACGTCCGCTCGCCTCCCATGCCCTCCTCTCTCGCGGGTACCCATCGGGTCCCGGGTACCCGGCGGGTGGCGGGTCTGGTTGAGACCTGGACCCGACGACGAGTTCGGGGGCGGGTCGCGGGGGCGGGTTGTAGGGGCGGGTTGCAGGGGCGGGTCCGGGTATGGGGGGGCCAAACTCGTCCCCGAACCCGGCGGGTGCCATCCATAATCTAGACAACATCTGGATACACACAACATCATTGTAATCGGCTCATATTGCCTTATAGTGATTTATAGCAGCACGTAGGATCACGCCACCGTCGTGTGATCCGAAGCTGGGTAAACTGTGTGTAATCCCGTCACCGGAATCCCGCTACGTTCCTCCCCCACGTCTTCTCTCTACCGTCGGCGTATACCTAGCCGGATGACACCCCTGTCTCCGCTAGATTTGACGATACCACGACAGTTGGCGCCCACCGTGGGGCAAGAGGGGTCCAGGCGATGATCCGGACGGGATCCTTCATCATCATCACCGGCCAGATGGCATCTAGCAGGCTGAACCAGATTCAACGTCGTTCAACGTCGTCATCTTCGGCCAGATCGGATCTAGCCGGCTGATCAAGTTCGACAAGTTCATCGTCATCATCTTCGTCGCGGTCGGCTTCGCTCCCAAGGCTACATCGGATCGGCTCACATACACCGTATACCTGAGGCGCAGATCAGATCCAATCGACGAAGGCAACGTTTTTCGCGGCGTTGCTTGAGTCCTGTGGCGCCTTCTACCCGGACTTGAAAGTTTGGATCGCCAGCTCGCCTACCGTATACGCGTGACAATCGGCGCAAAAGTCCAATGGATTGACGTGGTCATACGCGCGTGTCCCGGCCGGCCGACAAATAAGGACAATCAACAGCCCAATAGCTGGATTGCATCTGGTCGACATCGCGCTTTGTGTATACTCTTGCCATCCATGGAGCAGAATCATCAAATCAATCTGTGCGCGCACGTGAATCAAGAAATCACCGGCCAATTCGGTCGGTATTTTTTCCACCCTCTCCACACTCACCTTTTGGCCTGCAGCCAATTCGACAACTCACGTGCTGGCGACATTGTTGGAGTATTTCCCAGCTGATCGCCTCCACGGCCGGCTTGGTGTTGAGTTGTCGATGCTGCTAGTCAAAGCGTGATTATACCTGCGTGAAGCTGATCGGTGAAGCTAGCCTCCCTGGCTAATGTTTTATGGTTTGCACATATAAAGCAAATCACAGAAGTCACATGCATTATGCATAACAGCCTAAAAAAGTGCAGCTAGTATTTGCTTTGTTTGACCATCGATGGCAAACCAAAAAGCTACTAGCACTTGCACTTGAAGCAAGGCGTAAGATACCAGGTCTAATAACATCGTTGCTTTCGACCACATCAAATCGGTGCGCCAGGCTTTGACGCATCTGTTGTCACCTTCAATCAAGCAAAAAAAATAGCGTGTTATCAAAAATAGCGTGACCCTCCTACAGAAGCTATACAAGATATAGTATGATATAGCGAAATTACATGTAAAATAGCGTGATGAAAAAATACAAAAAATAACCTAAATATTAAGGATTTCAGCACTAAAAATTTATCCAGAAGCAATACATCCTTAACCAGGTAACTATATTCAAATGTCACGGCCAAATCAATGGCACAAATACAAATATGAGGTTTAAACCATGAAAATTAATCAACTAAAAGATAAACAGTTTTAAATTTTAATCAGAATCATTAACATCGTCTTCAGAATAACTAGAAGAACCAACAGATTGGCCGCCATCATCATTACCTAACGTAATTTCTAAGATTTTTGTTAGTGTAGCTATGACATTACCACATTTAGTGTGCTTTGGCGCGTATAAAACGCAAATAGCGCCGTAGCGTCAACTTTAGGCTAAATATAGCGTAGCCTCTCCAAATACGCTATATCGTGATATTAACCGGGAAATAGCGTGCTATTTTTTTCGTTGCCTTCAATGCATCCGGCTTCGTTCTGGCGCTCGGCTTAGGCTGATATGCCGCGTCGTCAGTGCGTTCGGCCTCCGCCTCGCTGCAACGTTTGGATCGGACTTGCCATCACCTACGCCACGTTCGACGCGTAGCTCCGACGCCCGGCGTAGACGAGTTCATCGTCGTTTATGTCACGTCCGGCTCGCTCTGACGTTTGGCTTAGACGAATTCATTATTACTGATAGATTGCGGAATATAATTGACTAATATTGGTTGGAACGGTGATTACAATGAGCCACGGTGGGCTGTTTATATAGGTGAAAATACTTAGGGGCTAAGGAAACCTAAGAGAGATAGACTAGGATTACAACTCTTTAAACTACCAAAACCTAAAACGTAATATACTCTAACACCCCCCGCAGTCGGATCGGTAGTGACGCGAACAACAGGAGCGTCGCGGACGGTCTGACTGGAGCATAATCCGAAGTCGTGAACCGGAGAGGGAGCCGAGGTGATAGCCCTTTGATGCCGATGTCGATGTAGCCGAGAGTGTGGGCACTGTAGTCGTGGTCGATGGTGTCGTGCGTGATGTAGTCGTAGTCGCCGTTGAGGAAGTCATTGATGTTGGTGTTGTTGTGGTCGATGTGTCGTCGTTGAGCCTGGGGAAGTTGCCGTTGTTGTTGTTGTTGTTGAGGTAGACGTTGTTGTTGTAGACGTAGTTGAGGTAGGCGGCATGCCGTGCCGAGCTTGCCAAACTCGGTAGAGTGTCAGGGACGAAGGCACGTGTCGGTATTGCCAATACCGGTCATGCGAAGACAGGGACCACCACGAACCATGCGAGTCAGAGTCGGTTGGAGGAGCAAAGAAGATTCTCCGTTTGACGGTCGGTTTCCGTCGTTGGTTTCGGAGTAGACGAAGGGGTTGCAAGAAACAAAATAAAAAAAAGGATATTCCGACTCTGGTGGCGAGGTCGTGATGGACGAAGAAGACGTTTTGTTGAAGTAGATCGAGTTGTAGAAGTAGTAGATGTCGGGGATTTAACCCGGATTTGGCGAAGAAGAACCCGTTTGGCGTTGACGTTGACCACGATCGGTGGTGGCGGCGACGATGCGGCGATGTTGGTGTAGATGGTTGTCGGCGATGATGACCACGGTGATGTTGGTGCAGCCCGATGTTGACGGCGAGGCGCGTACTCGGTTGACGTTGTCGAAGACGAGCCAGCGTGGTGAAGATGCATGGACGATGAAGTCGGCGATGGAGCGTGGAGGCTTGGCGGAGCTGAGTCGACGACTTGGTCGGAGTAGAGGCGCGTGATGACGACATGCGGCGGTGGGAGACGCAATCCGATCTGATCGGCGAAAGTAGAAGAAACGTCGGTCAAGCGGTCGGCGAGAAAATTGGATGAGATCTAATCTACGAGTTGCACTGCCCCCGGCAGAGAAGATCTCCCCGGGGGCGGCGCGGCGGAAGCGGTGGCTAAACCCTAGGCCGAGGAACGAAACTGTTCTGATACCATGATAGATTGCGGAATATAATTGACTAATATTGGTTGGAACGGTGATTACAATGAGCCACGATGGGCTGTTTATATAGGTGAAAATACTTGGGGCTAAGGAAACCTAACAGAGATAGACTAGGATTACAACTTTTTAAACTACCAAAACCTAAAACGTAATATACTCTAACAATTACATACGTCATGACCAGCTTAATCGCTAACCGGGCATGACACCTTCACGGCTAATTTATCGTTGCGTTTCGGCTTAATTGTTAACAGGACATGACGTCTATTTCGACTACTCATCGCCGCGTTCCGGCTTAACTGCCGTCGCGGCCTACTCATCGCTTTGTCGGCGTATCGTCGTCGCATTTCAGCTTAATTGCTGACATGGCACGACACCTTCACAGCATATCCGTCGTTTACGTCTAGCTTAATTGATATAGGACATGACGCCTTTTCGGCATATTCGTCGTCGTGTTCCAGCTTAATTGCTAACGCGACACGACACCTTTACGGTGAATTCATCGTCGCTGTTCCGGCTTACGCGCCAACGCGTCACGATTGAATTTTCTTTTGCCGGCTAGACGGATCTGTTGTCAGCTTTATCGTGTTTCGACGTCATCGCCAACACGTCACGGACGACACACCTTTCCAGCATACACGTCATCATTTCTCTGACTCAATTTGTCGTCGTGGCCTACTCGTCGTCACGGTCCGGCTTAATTGTCGTTGCGGCCTACTTATCGCCGCATCCCGACCTACGTGTCATCAACGTCAAGAGCAACCAAAAGCTAAGTTTTTCAGCAATTCTCTCGTTAACATTACCTATGGTCATGAAATAAATTCTGGTTCGCTCTTTGAGATCATGCCATCTCTTATTTCCCAATGATCATATATACTAAGTTATCAATGTCAACCCGAATTTGCTTCGTGCTAGTGGTTATGTTTCTGATGCTTTTTGGCCATGTTGCCTTACAAACTAATGTTTTGTCCGCCTAAGAGTATTCATCTGATCGCTTATGTGTCGGGTCGCCTAAGTAGGTATTTTGGCACCAAAGGTCGGCGCTTGTTCTGGGTTTAAACAGCTTGGTATTGCCCCTGTTGCCCAGTAGACGTTCCATGCTGGAGGTTTGCTAACACACGAAATATGGCTAAAGTGCATAAGCCAGAAAACTTAAGGGCGGACCGCAGATAATCTGCAACCCAAAGTTTTTGTTGAAAAAACTGTCGGCTTAGGCCTTACAATTGTTTATCTTCCATTAAAAGAACAACTTAATGCAGTTATTATCTATTCTACAGGAGATTTACTATCGCTTCACCAAGGACGTCTCCTTCAGCCGACGTATCTTCAGCCGCCTCCTGGGTTTTAAACAGATTGGCATCACGCCCTGTTACCCGGCGAGATGTTTTCATCAAGCCTCACGCCGCCTTACTTCATAAGGTCGACATGAACCTCGGGGGCTACATTCTGTCTAAACTTACAGTTTTGATAGATAGCTCGGGGGCTGCGTTGATCTACGTCGAGCCGACGCTCGGGGGCTACAGTCTGTCGAAACTTATAGTTTTGATAGATAGCTCGGGGCTGCGTCGATCTATATCAAGCCGACGCTCGGGGGCTGCAGTCTTCGGATTTACTGAGTCTCATGCCGCCTTACTTCATAAGCCGACATGAGCCTCGGGGGCAACATTTTTTTTTGATAAAGGGAATTTCATTTCAATGTATCAGTGATACAATGTATGCCTATACCCGGCCTCTGCATAACAAGATGCACACAACCAAAGAGCACAAAAAGAAAATACATATGAAGCACACAGGCGCCAAAACAATAATCAAAAACGCCTATGACTACGGAGGGCCTAAACGAAGATCCCTAGGCCACCCATGTCGGATAAAAATATCCCTCGCCGTGAGCTCCAGTCGTGCAGACGCCACCATAAAAAGGTCTCGATTTTCCACCCGTTGTAATGTGGACCACGAACGGAACAAACATGTGCATCGGTAAAGTACCTGCAAGAGAGATGTATCTTTATCATTAAAAACCTTGTCATTTCTACATAGCCACAACGACCATATAACGGCTAACGCTCCCACTCTAATAATCGTTCTTTCCTTACTATCAACCCCATGCAGCCAGTTGCCAAAAATATTTGCAACCGAACAAGGTGGATATAGGTTAGAAGCTATCTGAATGGCTGACCATATAGAACGTGCAACTTTACATTGGAAGAATAAGTGTTTGATAGTCTCATCATGTGTACAAAACACGCACTTAGTACTCCCGTTCCAGTTACGCTTGACCAGGTTGTCTTTGGTGAGGATTACCCCTTTACGAAGATACCATGCAAAAATCTTTAATTTCAGTGGGATCTTCATACACCAATTTTTTTTGTTATTATCGACTGGCACATCAGAATGTAACAATGCTCTATACAATGAATCCACAGAGAACATACCATTCCCAGTTAGATTCCAGCGAAACTCATCAGACCCTTGTGTTAACTGAACTGAAGCCAGTCGCCCCAACAAGGCATTCCACAACGCAAGACGTGGTCCATAGAGAGTGCGTCTGAATGACATATTAGGAGGCGACGTTTCATAACCGAAGCTAGCATATCGCTCTTATGTCGGACAATATCGTATAGAGTCGAATATTGTTCTCGAAGGGTGGTATTGCCTAACCATTTATCCTCCCAGAAGCGAATTTCCGTTCCATCCTTAATATCAAAAGTCCCATAGCGAAAGAAAGATTTCTTCGTCGCCATGAGGCCAGCCCAAAAGTGAGAGTCTCCAGGTTTCCAATATACCTGAGACAATGCTTTTGATCCGACATACTTTCTTCTAAGAAGTGTTTGCCATACACCCTCGGTTAGCAGCTTAAACAACCACTTACCAAGAAGAGCAGTATTCTTCACCTGGAGGTCATTAATTCCCAACCCTCCTTGGTCCTGCGGGCGACAAACAACCTCCCATTTAGCCAGTCTATACTTCTTCTTCTCACTATCCCCTTGCCAAAAGAATCTTGAACGGAAATAATCCATTTTCTTCGAGACACCTTTTGGTAATTGAAAGAAGGAAATCATATACAGTACCAAATTACTTAATACTGAATTTATGAGAACCAATCTTCCACCTTGGGATAGTAACTTTCCTCTCCAACTACTCAACCTAGCCTGCAGACGTTCTTCGACATGTTTCCATTCAGCTTTTGTCAATCTCCTATAGTGTATTGGAATACCCAAATACCTTATAGGAAATTGCCCCTGTGCACAACCAAAAAGTTCGGCATACTGCACAGACGCTTCCTGGGCATCGCCAAAGAAAAACAACTCACTTTTATGGAAATTTATCTTAAGACCCGATAATTGCTTGAATGCTAAAAGAATTAATTTCAGATTCGTAGCTTTTTCGAGATCATGATCCATGAAGAGAATTGTATCATCTACATATTGAAGGATAGATAAACCACCATTGACAAGATGTGGAATCACCCCTTCAAAAAGGCCTTCATTTTTGGCACGCTCGATAATGATGGCCAACATATCAACCACTATATTAAATAATATAGGCGATAATGGGTCACCTTGTCTCAAGCCTTTCTTTGTCTGGAAATAACGGCCAGTCTCATCATTAACTTTGACTGCAACGCTACCACCAGAAACAAATTGCCTAACCCAAACACACCACTCCTCCGAGAACCCTTTCATCCTCAGCGTCTGCTGGATGAAAGGCCATTTGACCTTATCATAGGCTTTCTCGAAGTCGATTTTGAGTATGACTCCATTGAGCTTTTTCCGATGTAACTCATGTACCGTCTCATGTAATATTGCCACCCCATCCAAAATATTCCTTCCTTGCATGAAGGCTGTTTGGGTTGGCCGTATCACATGATCCGCCACCGAATTAAGTCTCAATGTTGCCGTTTTTGTGAATATTTTGAAACTCACATTAAGGAGGCAGATTGGTCGATATTGTTGAATCCTTTCTGCCTCATTAATTTTAGGTAACAAAATAATCTCCCTGAAGTTAAGACGGAACAATTCCAAATTGCCCTCATGAAAGCAATCGAAAAGTTCCAACAGATCCGTCTTAATGGTTTCCCAGAAATGTTGATAAAATTCAGCTGGGAAACCATCCGGTCCTGGCGCCTTATTATGTTCCATTGAGAAAACCGCCTTCTTAACCTCGTCCTCAGTGAATGGTGAAGTTAAGAAAATGTTCTCCTCCACAGAAACTTGGGGAATATCCGCTGTTCGGGATTCGTCCAGGGAAAAACTCCCAACGTCCGGCTCCCCGAACAACGTCTTATAGTATTTAGTGATGTATGATTTTAGTTCATCCTGCCCCTCGATCACACCCTCATCCTGAATTAAGGAGTGAATAAGTTTCTTCCTGTGTCTACCATTGGCAACACTATGGAAGTATCTCGTATTCGAGTCTCCTTCAAGAATAAATTGGGCTTTTGACCTCTGGTACCATTTGATTTCCTCTTCCCGCAGTAGTTTAGCTATCTGTGTATTTGACTGATTCTTAAGATCAATCTCTTGCGCGGATAACGGGCGTACCGCAGCAAAACCATCGAGTTCATCAATAATGGCGGATAAATGAATCTTCTCCTTTAACATACCCGTCACATGTCGAGCCCATCCACATAGGAAAGTACGCAAATTGCGCATTTTATTATTCCAACGTTGGATAGGTGTATGACCGTGCACTGGTTTCGCCCACGCCCCTTTTATCAAATCATCGAACCCATCACGTAAAAACCAACCTAGTTCAAATTTAAAAGGATGGTGCGGTTGATGTTTTAGGGTCCCTGTTGACAAAAAGAGCGGAGCATGATCTGACAACGACTCTATTCTTTCTAGAGCGCGTACTGATACCAAAGGATATTTTGACTCCCATTCTGTATCCATAAGCACACGATCTAGCTTTTCATAGGTCGGTTCCGGTAAGCTATTCGCCCAAGTGAATTGTCTACCAGTCATATGCACCTCCCTAAGATCCAAACTGTCAATGACAGCATTGAAAAGGAAGGGCCAATGGTTGTCAAACCGGCCTCTGCTCTTCTCATGTGGAAATCTGAGCATGTTAAAGTCTCCACCTATTAACATAGGATAAGGATTATCTCTAGTCAGATTAACCAACTCACGTAAGAAAGCAGCCTTATATTCATCTTGGGCAGCACCATACACGGCTACCAAACTCCATGTAAAGTGGTCGGTTTTATTCGTATGTGAACTTTTAAATGGAAGTCACCAGCGGATCTCCCAACCACTTCCATGGAGTCTGATTTAACACCAAGTAGGATACCCCCAGACCTGCCATGCGGTGGACGAGAATGCCAAGTAAAATCCAAACCCCCGGATAATCGATTTAGAACATTACTTGAGAAATCTCGTCTGCCCGACTCAGAGATGGCCAAAAAGTCAAGATCATGATCCCTCACACATTGAGCAATATGTAAATGTTTAGCCAAGTCACCAAGACCTCTGCTATTCATAAATATGCCATTCATCGGGAACACTTCTTGGATTTTTTTGAACCCTTAGATCTACGACGAGATGCCTGTAAGTCCAAAACGGACTCAAGTCTCGACTCATCTAAGCTCACCTCCGTAACCTGCCCTACTAAATGAGACAAAAGCTGACCATCTTCTATGGTATCCGCTTCCTCCTCCTCTAACAGGGGACTAAACGACCTACTCGGCGCCTTAGGAGATACTGTAAGACGATCATACTCCAAATGACGTAAAGCATTAGCCGAAACTGAAACCTCCTCCACATTCCTCCCCAGACTTACTCCAACCGACACTAATCTAGATTCTAAACAAGATGTATCAAGCTGAAGGAAAGACTTGGAAGGAAACTTCGTACCTTGCACTGTGGTGTCGTTCAACGCCGCCTTACGCTTCATAGCCCTAGAAAGCGTATCCTCGTCCGTCGCAACACCACCATCCCCCGCCACGGCATGCCGAGCACTACGTCTCGGCTGCTGCACCGTGACCGTGATCGGGGCCTGTGCATCACCCGCCGTCCGCCCAAGGACAGCAGCAGGAGGGGACGCCGGTGCCGTGGCCTCCTGTCCGACACACAGTATAGACGGTGGCAACCCTGGCGCCGGGGTACTGCTCAGAACCACATCCATCAACGCAACCACCATGGGGGACAGAGGCGAAGTAGCAGCCCCTCTACCAGTGGTCGCGGACGGAACGAAGAGAGGCGCCTTTGGCGAAAGACCCCCCCCCCCCCCCACCAACCGCCCCGGCTGGCACGGGGGATCCTGCCGACAAAGCCGTCAAGAGGGGCGATGGTGAAGTAGCAGCCCCCCTAACATCCTCCGAACACCCGCGCACCGGCGTGACCACCTCAGGGGGCAGAGGCGAAGTAGCAGACTGGAGTTTTTTCTTCATCCAATGTTTTTTCTTCAGGGGGCATCGGATCATCGGGGGCTACATCCACTAGGACATGGAGTTTTTTCTTCATCCAATGTTTGGAATAAACTCGGTTCTGAAACATGCAAATTGACTGTGTTCCCAATGGACAATAAAGCCGGCACCAACGGGCACAACTCAATTCTGAAAGCAGACTGGACGCGGTCTACTTCAGAAGCGTGGAAATCAGACTTCACAAGCCGGCACGATAAAGTATCGATCAGCCCGGACGTCTGGTCTAAACATCTTAATCGGCAATTAAGACGGTCGCAGTTCGGCAGTACATGTTGGATTATTTTCTTTGGCAAAGCTTCAAGTTCTACATCCGCCTAACCAAGACAACAAAGGCGAAACTACTTCAACATCGTCGAAGAAGCCGGCCGCTGGAGAACTCAAAACTTTCCGGGGGATAATGTCGAGGATATACCAAATAGGGGTATCATCGACATGTACATATTCCAGTATACCAGGGTGGCCCACTGGTGGTAATGCCGGCTGGCTTACCGGGCGGCCTAGTATGCTGAAGCACAAGGACAAGGCAAATCCGTCTAAGGAGGATCCAAGACAAAGGCCCAGTAACCGTCCGACTTGGTGCACAAGACGAAGACAACGAAGCCGTGTTAGTCTAGGACCCCTATTACCTTAGTCGGTGGACTTTCGTTATAAGCCCTAGGTCCGGCCGCCTTTATAAGCCGGCCTACGGGAAGCCTTAGGGCAAGAGATCATGGCCTCATAGCATACAATCTAGACAACATCTAGATACACACAACATCATTGTAATCGGCTCATATTGCCTTATAGTGATTTATAGCAGCACGTAGGATCACGCCACCGTCGTGTGATCCGAAGCTGGGTAAACTGTGTGTAATCCCGTCACCGGAATCCTGTTACGTTCCTCCTCCACGTCTTCTCTCTACCGTCGGCGTATACCTAGCCGGATGACACCCCTGTCTCCGCTAGATTTGACGATACCACGACACCTTCCAAAGGGCAGACGAAGCAGGGTTACTGTCCAGGCTGGGAAAGTGCATGTAACACCCCAAATTTTGGAACCAAGAAAAACCTAGTTGTAAGAGACCCCAAAATTATGAACCAACAAAAACTTTTTGAAATGCTTCAGTAATGATTGTGTTTTCCTTCCTATTGCTCTGTTGAGCTTGTGTGATCTATTGTTTAAGTTGCTTGACCAATAAATATTAACCTAAGGACCCAACCAAGATAAAAATATATTTAATCTTGGTGATCATGTCATGACAAGAAAAATAATACATATATCATTTCCAGTCTTATTTTGGCCAAATTCCATTTCAAAGATGCTTTGGTTTTAGCAACAACCAAAGATACCTATTATTTGGGAAAGTAAAAGTATTCCAAAATTTAAGTGTTCCCAAAACTATGGAGATCTATATAATATCTCCTGCCTATTCTCAACCTTGTTATTTTGCAAGTATCAACATCTTTTTTTTTAACTCCTATTTTGAACACCCTTTGGAACTAATGCAAGTGGGAAGTATATTACCACATATATTCATCTATATCAAAACCTTTTGAAAATTATAAAGTCATGAGTTGAGAATCTCCTAACATCATATTGTCATGATTATGTGTGATCACTAAACCACTTAATTATATTAAGGGTTATGGATTTTGTTGTTTTATATTTGTTTGTGTTTGATCTCACCAACTCTTTGAGTGTCTTGTTTTGAATGATATGTTATTTCGCTTGTTTGTTGTGGCTTGTTGAATGGTTTGTTTTGTATTGACTTGCTTGTGTTAAATATTGTTATTAACTATTTTCAACAAGACTAGAGTTGTTTATTAAATTATTTTGTGAACAAAAGTATTTCCTAAAATTTTGAGAAAAATCCCTGGCATGCTCATGGTCATGTGTGACCTAAATGAGCATCAATACCACCTTTCCTAATTCAAAATCTTGAAGAACCTTGACCAAAACATCTCTGGACCTATCTTCATTTCTGTTAAAAGATATCATCTTTAGAGCCTCACAAATATCACAAATCTTATTAATTAGTACAATGCACCATCTTAGATCCCTTGTATTCCATCTTATCTTGCTATCCAAGCTGGAACTTGAATCTTTCAAATACTTTTGCTTATCTTTCCATGTCCACTTTGTGGCCTAATAAAAACAGTGACCATCCGCTCCTGTAATTAATACCATTTTCTCACCTCTGTATTTATTCTAAATCTTGGCCTCTGAACCAATGCACCACCACCGCATCCATCCTTGGTATAATGTCTCTCACCACAATGTTTTGTTTGAGCCTTTTGTGAATAAGACCTTCTTATTCCATGATTGTCTTGATGTCTAGTTAATAACAGTTTCTGAAAAACTGTTAATAGGTTCACTTTTAACCATCATGCATTAGTGTCTTAATCATTTCCAAAAAATTCTTAAAAATGTCAAATTCATTCTCTGACGTATGTACTTTAATCCCATGCCTTGAAAAAATTTTATAGAATTCATCTGAACCCTCAAATCACTTGAAACTATTGGCAGAAAATATTTATTTCTATAACTTAGAAAAATTCTCAAGTCTAACTCTGAATCTGTTATTTATTCTCTTTTTGCCTCCTTGCAAAACCGAGCAAACCTTCTTGTTCCTTCGTGCATTTGTGACCCTTGTGATCACCATAAGTAATACATCACCCCTGTACCTTTCTCCTTGATATTTTTAGCCATTTGGACACTTAGCCATGAGGGTTTTATGACCATCATAATAGCAGTGTTCTGAAATTTCTGTTAACATCTAAACCTTGCCCAAAACCTCTCCTATTCTTTTTCCAGCACCTCACACCACTCCCTAACCCTCCCAGTACCTCTTTAACATTGTTTTATCATTGCTTGATGTTGTAGACTCGAGGGAGGGAGAAGAGAGTTGGTGGCCGTGGCCACTTAGGCCATACATGGCCATGAACCCTTCATCTCACCCCTCTCTCACCCCCTATGTCTAGGGCGTGTTCTTGGACCCCACCATATCTCTGGACCACTTGTCATCGACCCTGGCTAGCCCACACCCCCTCTCCACCCTTTTCCGACGCATATCTTGCAAGATCTCTCCCTCCTCTCGACAGCGTGAGACAACCTAGTGGACAACGGCGGCTCCCTGCAGCACTGCCTACCCCACGGACAACCCCTCCCCCTCTCTTTTGTACCCCAGCACCGCACCACCGCCCAATCCACACCCGGGCATTTCCTCGAGCACCTGGCGGACAGACAAAACCTCACCAGGGCGCCAAACGACTCCCAGCCATTTGCTAGCATCCAAAGCAAGTAGAGGCACCAGGAGACGCTCCTCCACCACCTCCCGCGACCAATTGTCGTTCGGTTCCCTCTCCACCTCTGCCGTGCGCGATGTCCACCGTGGACCGGCACCCGCATGAATAAAAGGCCACGGTCCCTCTCCCGCACCCTCTCCTTGCCATTTGCACTCCCCCGTCTCCACTATTGCACCTCCAGCGAGATCCCTTTCTTTCTCGTCCTCTGCCGGCGAGGAACGCGAGAAGTCCATCTCGGTCCCCTGATCTTGCTGTGAAGATTGCGAGCGACACCGTCCTTCTTTCTCCGCCATTTTTGCACCATAGTCCTTGCATCCTCGAGATCTATATCATGGACACCTCTGTTTATTTCCAGGTACACCGGAGCTTCGGAGGCCGTGGCGTGCCCGTCGTGGACGTCCTCGACCTCGCCGTCGTTTGGAAGCTTCCCATCAAGAACCGCTGACATCCCCATCTTTCCCAAGCACCCTCAACTCTTATGCACCCTCTCCATCGCCTCCCGTAGCCCCCACGGTGAGAACCTACTCCTCCCCGTCGAATCCATGTCTGTTTTGGCGTTCTGGACGTCCTGAACTAGAAGACGCACAACAGCCGTCGGATTCCAGATCAACTGGCTGGCATTTGAACATCCCTGATCTAATCCTGACCCTTGGATCCGAATCTGAGGGTAACTTACCCCTTGGCCAGCGTGCGCACCGCCATGGACAAGCCCAGCACTGTGCTGCTCGGCCCTAGCTAGATCTGGCCCGTGTAACTTTTTTTTAGTCAAATCTTTTTCCGTTTGATAAATCCTGTTAGATCTGCTCTAGGTTTAAATCCACCATTTAATCCTCGAGCATGCAAATTGAGTGATTCAAATTTTTTAGTGTTCCTATGTGTTTTCTTAACCATGCACAACTGGTTCTATATAAAAATATATTTTTAAGTGTTGTCTAGATTAAATCTTGTAAAAAGTATCTTTTTCACCAATTATTTAATATCTAGTGTTCTATAGCTCCAAAAATTGCAAACTGAAATTCTATGGATAGCCTGAAGTGATACATTTCTAGATGTGTTAGTATTGCATGCAAATAAAGTTTAAAACAAAAGTTCTGTTCTTTTTACTAAAAGCACCAGAGAGCACTTTGGTGATTTTTGTAGATTTTTGTGTGAAGAATTTTGGAGCAAATCCCATTGTGTTAGTTTCTAATACTAACAGAGAACCCAAATCCAACTTTGCATTATTTTTTGATGAACAGAACATTTTTGATGCAATATTTGGTAAAAATGATGTTTCTGCCATTAAATAAAGAAAAGAATTTAAAATGCCTTTATTATAAAATGATGTTTGTGTTATTTGCTGCATGTTTAGGTGCTGTTACATGCTTGCTACTGTCGTTTGACTTGCTAGTATATGTTAGTACTGTTAGTGGCTTGTGTTAGGTTTGAATTGAGTTAAGCATGTGTTGTTAAGTGGTGATTAAAAAATTTAACGATTGTTTAGTTATGCTTGTGTTGTTTGATAACTTATATGAGCTAAATAACCACTTTCATCTAAGAATATTAGCTACTGGTTGTTTACGTTTATTAGTAATTCTTAGTCTTGCAAGTCAGTAGTAATCCCTAAAAGGATTGACTAATCACTAATTTAACCCTTTTGTAGAAAAATATATGGTGTTGTGGTTGCCAAACTTGTTTGATAAATATTAGTCTTGCACCTTGATTGTTGCTTGTTAGTTACTTGATATATTTTGGTGTGTCTTGCTATATGATTGATTGTGTTCTTTTTCCTTTTTGCGACGCTAGAATTTAAAGCTATCGAAGTGGCCATTGAAGAAGATTTATTGAAGACGTATGGGAATTCTTTTATATTGATCAACAAGGAGAAGTCCAGGGACATATTGCTGACCAAGGCAAGCCATCCATTTGATCATACCCCTTTGTCCTATTACTTTTACTAAGCATGTTTTACTTATGTTAAGATGCATGAAATGTTTTCAAGTGGTGTGTGCCATTAAAACCCTTTTCAAGTATTACCTAAGTTATATGCCATGATTAGGCCCTTTATATGTAGAAGTGTTTAGTTAGAAAAGTGAAAAAAATTCTAGGTTGGGAAAATTCAATGTTTTATTCAAAAACCCTCTTTATGAAAATCCTTGGGTGAAATTGTGTTTTACCCAAGATGTTGCTAAATGATTAGCTTCGGATATGGAGTAAAAATGGAGTATGAAGGTTTTGAGAAAATGCACATTGTGTTCTAGTACTTACGTCGACCAGCCTTAACATGTGCGACCACATTACCCCCATATGGGACGGGGCTTAGTCGACTAGCTTGCTCGCTTTAGTGTGGGATGCCTCAATAGCGGAGATGCTCTGTTTTATGAGGGGCTGGTTCGGTGGCCTTCCCCTGACCCGGGTCCTTCAAAGGGTCGAAGGATAGAAGCATATTTTTATACCATCGGGCAAAATTGTGAGTCCGCACACGCCGGGGCTCCGACGGGAGACCAAAGTCCGGGTGTCGATGGAATGTTCATAAGGGCAGGGTCTCATACTAGGGTGAGCAAGTGAAAGGCTATGATCGGGAGCCCGTCGTGACATACACCTTGTATGGCGGGATGTTGCCCACACGACGAGTCTTCTGGATGGTGTGGGTAAAGTGTACAACCTCTGCAGAGTGTAAAACTATTCGAATAGCCGAGTCCTCGGTTATGGACAGTTGGAAGGCCCTACTATGACCTATGTGTAAAGTTTTTGGTTTCTAAAATGGTGGTGTTGTTGGTGTTATACCAAAGGGTCGGTATAAGGAGAAATGAAGGAGAGGGATTCACGACGGGCCGTGATCCCACTGGAGGAGTTTTTGAAGCACAACTATTTTTTTTCAAATGAAAAACTTCTTTTCAAATATCTTACTTTTTCAACAAAGATATAGAGATATCTTTCCTTAAAGAAAATGCTTTTATAAATCAAAAGACTACCCTTAGAGCCTCCCACCATATTAGTATGCATTAATCCTTCCAATAATTAACTACCGGGTGCTTTGCGAGGACATTCAAATGTACTCATACTGGTTTCGTCCCTGGCTATTGTCTTGGCAAGACTATGAGAAGCGATGCAAGGAAGAAGACTTCGATGGCGGCTATGCGGACTAGGACGTTCTCCCAGTCAATTGCCTGTAGGGTTATGGCAATAGACTTGGGCTCCACACTATTTGATGATTCCGCTGCAAATACATGTTGAAGTTTACCACTTCACTCAAGTAAGTATATTTATTCGAAATTTATGGACGTTCTTTTGATACCAGTTTGATTGTGCTCAGTGATACGTGTCAAACGTATCTATAATTTTTTATTGATCCATGCTAGTTTTGTGATGTTGTCACATGTTTTTATTATCATATTAATAATTTTTATGCATTTTGTTGGACTAACCTATTGACAAGATGCCTAGTGCCAGTTTCCTGTTTTTGCTGTTTTTGTGAAGGGCCTTTTGTGAAGTCGTTGACGAAAATATGCATGTCTCAAAATTGTTTTACTTCTGTTTCATAAAAATAAAAAGCTCTAGCACATGACTAATCCCTGCTTCCCTCTGCGAAGGGCCTTTCTTTTACTTTTAATATTGAGTCAGTTTTCCTCTTCCTTCTATCTCCACCAAAGCAAACATCTAGCATTGACCCTGGGTATCATTGATCATATTGCATCGTCAGATTAAACATGAATCTTATATTGACTTTACCGTTGGAAGTTGAAGCTTTTTGCTAAAACTTACATCTTCTTTGTTTTGATTCTCAAACACTTTTGTTATGGAACTATTACCTTTATGAATTAATCAAATATGTGGATCACATTGCTTTCATGTCTTTAACGTACTATTTATGAAAGGTTTTGCTTGAATGATTCAACTTGGTTATTCATTGCTTTCTTGCTATCAACTATAGACAATTGTTTTGTATCACTTCATTCACATCCTATGATTTACATTACTATCTTGATCACGATTGTGTTGGTTGCATGTCTCATAAAAAATTATTTTGTTATCACTTACCTACTCAAGGACGAGTAGGAGTTAAGCTTGGGGATACTGATACGTGTCAAACGTATCTATAATTTTTTATTGATCCATGCTAGTTTTGTGATGTTGTCACATGTTTTTATTATGATATTAATCATTTTATGCATTTTGTTGGACTAACCTATTGACAAGACGCCTAGTGCCAGTTTCTTGTTTTTGCTGTTTTTGTATTTCAGAAAGTCCACCACAGAAAATATCGTCG
This sequence comes from Puccinellia tenuiflora, assembly GCA_012064385.1. NCBI lineage: Eukaryota > Viridiplantae > Streptophyta > Magnoliopsida > Poales > Poaceae > Puccinellia > Puccinellia tenuiflora. The sequence goes on along the minus strand of QRDG01001689.1, from coordinate 946,815 downwards.
GATTGCGCTGAAAATTTACGGAGATTTTTTATGCGACGGAAGGAACCAGAGAACCAAAGGGCAGCCTGGGGGCCACCCAGGGGCCACAGGCGGGTGGCGGCTGCGGCCCCCTAGGACCCGCGGGTGGGGCCCGCCCCTGCCCTCTGGGCACCGCCTCGGCCCCCTCCGACGCCTATAAACTCCCTTTAACCCTAAAAACGACGGCGCGGCCATTATTTTCCAGAGAAGTCATCCCGACGCGCCGTCATCTCAAACCCTAGTTCGGGGGTGATTCTGAAGCAGACCTCGGCACTCTGCCGGAGGGGAGATCGATCTCGGAGGGCTCTTCATCGACATGCCTTCCTCCGGGATGATTTGTGAGTAGTCCCACCTTGGACCATGGGTCCATGGCAGTAGCTAGATGGTAGTCTCTCTCTCTTGTGCTTCATGTCTTATGATCTTGTGAGCTGCCTAACATGATCAAGATCGATTATTGTATTGCTATGTGATGTGTTTGCTGGGATCCGATGGATTATAAAGTTATGATCAGATTGTGCATGATTCTTATATGTTGATTTATGTTCTTGCATACTCTCCGATGTGCGTAGTTAATTTGGCCAAGTGATTGTGTGTATCTCCAAGAGAGGGTATTTATGCTAGATAGTGGGTTCATGCCCCCTTTTGTTCCTGGGCACGAGTGACAGAAACGTCTCAGGGCGAGGGTGTGCTGTTGCTACTAAGGGTAAAACAACGGTGTTAATGTCTCTTTTGATATTAGTATTGCTTACTTCATGCGCTTTACTTAATGCAAATGTCTGTTGCTTGCAACTTAATACCGATGGGTGACAGGCTGGATAGCGATCCCATGGTGGACTTTTTAGAGAATGATGCAGTTGGACTCAACGGTCATTGTTCATTGTCGTGATGCCTACTTAAATATTATCTTGTTCTCTTTGTCATAGCTAGATTAAGTTTGTGTTATAATCTTGTCAATTGCCCAGCTGTAATTTGTTTACCCATCATATGATTGTTCTATTTACTTGAGAGACTCCACTAGTGAACCCATGGCCCCCGGTCCATCTTTTTACATTGATTGCAACCTTTATTCATCACTTTTCATCATCATTACTCCACTGGTCCATTTTCATATTTCATCTATTTCACTATGCAATTAACCGCTTTGTTTTCTGCGAGACCGGAAAGATTGACAACCTTTCCGCTGTTGGGGGCAAAGTATTTTGGTTAGAGTGTATGCAGGTCCACGTATGTTGAATATTAAGCACCAGAGATCTTCAACATTCACTTTGTTGTTGATTTCCAGGTCCTACTGGTTCGATAAACCTCGGTTCGTTATCGAGGGAAAACTGCTGCTTGCTACATCTCCGCCTTCGCTTGGGGCACCACCCAACTCTTCATCAGTAGCAATCAAGCTCTTTTCTAGCGCCGTTGCCGGGGATCTTGGAGCTACAGCAAGGGGAGTCTCATACTCTAAATCACTTTACTTTGTTTTTGTCTTGCTTGTTTTATTTCTCGTTAGCTTATTTTTCTTATTGCAAAATTTTAAAACCCCAAAAAATTAGTGTAGTCTTTATTCCTGTCTTGTTATTTTATCTTATCATGATGTCTTCCACTGAAAACACCAAGTTGTGTGACTTTACTAGCACTAATAACAATGATTTCATATGCTCTCCAATTGCTCCACCCACTACTAAAGCGGAATCTTATGAAATTAAGCCTGCCTTGCTAAATCTTGTTATGAAAGAGCAATTTTCTGGTGCTAGTACTGATGATGCCGCCTCTCATTTAAATAACTTTGTTGAGTTATGTGATATGCAAAAGTATAAAGAGTTAGAAAGTGACATCATAAAACTGAAGCTTTTCCCTTTCTCTTTGAGAGGGAGAGCAAAAGAATGGTTATTGTCTTTGCCTAGAAAATGCATTGATTCTTGGATTAAATGCAAAGATGCTTTTATTGGAAAATATTATCCACCTGCTAAAGTCATACAATTGAGGAGTAAAATTATGAACTTTAGACAAATTGATAATGAACATGTTGCTCAAGCTTGGGAGAGAATGAAATTTATGGTTAAAATTGTCCCACGCATGGATTAACTATGTGGATGGTTATCCAAACTTTTTATGCAGGTTTGAATTTTTCTTCAAGGAATCTCTTGGACTCGGCCGCGGGAGGCACCTTTATGTCCACAACATTAGGTGCAGAAACTAAACTCTTGGATGAGATGATAACAAATTATTCACAATGGCATACTGAAAGAGCTCCAAGTGGTATGAAGGTAAATTCTGTCGAGGAAATTTCCTCTTTGAGTGATAAGGTTGATATGATTATGTCAATGCTTGCTACCAATCAGTCCCCTATTGATCCTAATAATGTCCCACTTGCTTCATTAATTGCCCAAGAAAAGGATCAAGTTGATGTTAATTTTCTTAATAGAAACAACTTCAACAATAATGCTTATCGAAATAATTTTGGTAGTAACAACTATAAGCCTTATCCTCCCAATAATGGCAACTTTTATGGTAATTCCTATGGTAATTCTTATAATCCTAATAAGAATGTGTCCTCTGATCTTGAAAATGTTTTAAAAGAATTTATCACTTCGCAAAAAGCTTTCAACAAAACTGTCGAAGAGAAACTTGAAAAACTGGATAGACTTATCTCTAAAGTAGAAGATCTTGCTCATGATGTTGAAATTTTAAAAATTAGAACCACTCCTCTTCAAGACAAGCCTACTGAATCTTTAAATGCTATTTCTATTCAAATTAATGAGAATGAAAGGATGATGGCTCGCTTGAAAGCTAGATGGGCTAGAGAGAAAGAAGAAGCTAGAATTGTTGAAATGAATAGGAAAACTGTTAAAGTTTATACTATCCAAACTACTAATGAGGAACCTCCTAGCCTATTTAAAGATGATGAAATTGATTTTGACAATTGCAATCTTACTGAAGTCATAAAGTTCCTACAAAAACTTGCTAAGTCACCGGATGCTAGTAAATTAAATATTGCCTTCACCAAACATATTACCGATGCTCTTATCAAGGCTAGGGAAGAAAAACTTAAGCTAGAAACATGTCGGAGACGTATCATGCATCTTTCCGGCAACGCAAGAGCTACAAGGACGATCTTTGAAAATTTTTACTTTTTTTAGTCCTTCCACATGCTCACCCTTCACAAGTGTTTGCAAATTTCTCATACCGACGTGTCCCAAACGGCGATGCCAAAGCCAGCCCACGTCAGATTTAGCCATTAGACTTGTGGCAATATGTGTAGTTTCTTTTGAGAAATCCACTACATACATACGGTTCTCCACAAATCCAACAAAGGCTACTTTAAGAGAAATTGTGTGAAGGATAAGCACATGATACCGTCCAAACACAACCGTAAAGTTGCACTCGCAAAGTTGCAAAATGGAAAGTAAATTATAACCAAGGGACTCAACAAGGAGTACTTTCTCAATGGATGTATCCGCAGAAATAACCACCTTGCCATGTCCCAATACCTTGAGTTCGGAACCATCACCAATAGTGACATGAGATATCTTGAGAAGTTGATGCTTTAAGTCACTTAACACTTCTTTGCTTCCGGTCATATGTGCGGAGCAACCGCTATCAATAAGCCATGATGATCCTCCGGAAGCACATACCTACAATGAATCAAGTCCTTGACTTAGGTACCCATGTTTTGATAGGTCCTTTCTTGTTAGTCACAAGGGTCTTGGGAACCCAAATAGAAAAATGATAATCACTACCATATGAGGAGCCAACATATTTTGCATAAACATGTCTATCATTAGATTTTAAAAGCACATAAGATGGATTATATTTTCCCGCAAAATTGTTGTGAGAAGAAGTGTCCTTAGGAACAATGCACTTAGCAAGAGCATCAAATTCATCTTCATCATTAGCCAACTCCCCCTCCTTCACAAAAACAACATCATTAGTGGAGGGAGTTGACTTCTTCTTCTCATTGGTTTTCTTGGATGAGAATCCAAATCCAAGTCCTTGTTTCCCCACAACTTTCCTTTGATTACTCAAAAGATCATTGAGGTTCTTTTCTCCTTGGATGCAAGGGACTAGACCTTTCTTAAGTTGAGCCTTCAACCTATTGTTCTCCACCATGAGAGATGCTTTGACAAACAACGGGTTAGTGGCACAAGCATTTACATTTATATCCTTATCTTGGGAGATGTCATGTCACTCCTTAAGAACCTTGAGCTCACTCGAGAGTGCCTTGTGAGCTTTCTCAAGCTGCTCAAAATCCTTAAGTAGTTCATTGTGACCATTTTTAAGGTTATCATTCTCTTCCATAAATTCCTTAAGTTTGCACAGTGCATGTTCATGGTCACCCATCATCTTGGATAAATCCAAGGTGGAGATTTTCTCAATAGCATCCTTAAGGCATAGTGAATTATCTGGAGCTTCCTTAAGCTCCGATATCCTAGTAGCATCATCACGAGCGAAACTCTCAAGTTCAAAGATTCTTTCTTCATGTTCTTCAATGCGACCGTTTCCCTTACCAAGTTGAGTCATGGGAGCATCAAATGCAATTTTATGTTGACCTTCAAATGATCTCATAAGCTTTGAGAGGTTATTAGCATTTTTATTTTTAAGTTCCTCATCACAATCTAACAAAGATGAAGTAGAGGAAATCAAAGGTTTGAGTGAAGGAGTCACCTTTGGGGATGTACCCTTGGCCATAAGACACTTGTGTTTGGTGGGACCTTTCTTGTCATTTGGAGTGGAGAAGAGAGAATCCAAAGAAGGAGGAATAACCCCGATTGCCATGGCTGCCATGCCCACTTGTCCTACTTCATCTTCACTTTCTTCACCTCTGGATATGTATTCTTGCTCATTCATCACCATTGCCTTTTGAGGCACCTTCTTCATGAAGGTCTTGTTCTTGGGGACAAAGTTGGTTTCCTTGATGAGCTGTCCACCATTCTCAATTCTACTCTTGAAGGGGCAATCCGCAACAAAGTGCTCACTATCTCCACAATTGAAGCAAGTTCTTGCTTTCTTCATACTTGAGCCTTCTCTTCCCTTGTTCTTTGTTGTATTTGATCTAAAGTCTCCTTTCTTACACCAATTATGGTTGGCAAGAGCCAAGCATTCATTGTGTGACACCCTCTTCTCCTTCTCGGAGGGCCCATAGGTGGATGCACCTTCATCACTTGATTCTACCTCACCATGAGATGTTGCCTTCAAAGCAAGAGATACTCTTTTCATCCCATTCACACGAGCTACAACATCTTCCGAGGATTTCTTCATCATGTTCATGGTGACAAAAGTACCCAATACATCATTGGGAGTTAGATCCGTCCGCTCTTGATTGGACATTCATTACCATGTTCTCATTGTATGGAATCAAGGTTTGAAGAAATTTTCCCTTGAACCAATCATCATCACAAATCCTTGAATCCAACATCAATCATGTCCACCACAAGAGCCTTGAGTCTTCGATATACATCTTCATGATGAAATGATCAACTTGTCGTTGAAGAATTGATTTCTTCGAGCGTTGCATGCTCACATTGCCATCATACATTGCAAGTAGATAATCCCAAGCTTCTTTGTCATTTGGGAGAGACCGGATGTGCTCAACACCTTCATTGACCATTGCCTTCTCGAGCATGTGCATTGCATGTGCATTGAGTTGTTCATCAATGATCTCACTTGAGGTCAAATTATCGACATCCTTGGGATAGTTCCCCTTCTCAATGATTCTCCATATTTTCATTGAAGAGCTACACACATAAGACTTCATGGAAGCTTTCCAATTAGTAAAACGGGTTGAAAGGACACGGATGTCGCCTAGAGGGGGGTGAATAGGCGATTTAAAATTATTACGGTTAAGGCTTGAATAAATGCGGAATAAAACTAACGTTTAATTTATCAAGCCAAAACCTAAACTAGCTAGGTTCACCTATGTGACCAACAACTTATGCAAAGCAATATAATCAACTAGGTGATAGCAAGGTATATGACTTTAAGCTCAATGTCTATCACAAAGTAAATAGCATAAGTAAGAAGCTCGGGTATAGAAATACCGAGGCACTTGGAGACGATGATTTATCCCGAAGTTCACTTCCCAATGGAAGCTAGTCTCCGTTGGAGCGGCGCGGTGTTCACCAATGTGAAACACCGAGTAGCCTTGATATGGCACACCGTATCTCCGTTGTGTCTTACCACCAATGTGGCGAGGCACTTGTCACTATGTTGCCGTTGAGGTTGACAACTAGAACCTTTACAAGGGTGAAGCTCACTCCACAAGTTGGAGGGTCTTCACCAAATGCACCGAGCCACCAAGACTCGATGCCCAAGGCCGAGGCACACACCACAACTCAATTGGTGGCTCCCGGCAATGTCTTCGTAGCTACCAAAGCTCCGAAGCTAACAAGATTGAGCCACACTCCACAATTGGAGGCTCCCAACAAATCCCGTGAGCCACCAAGACTCCGAGAAATCAACAACCATCTAGGGTACCAACGTGCCCTAGAGGAACAAGCTCTAGGGCACCAAAGTACCCAAGAGTAACAAGCTTCTCAACTTCACTTTCCACGAATCACCGTGAAGAACTCAAACCGATACAACTAATGCAATGGCAAGAACACACTAAGTGATCAAGTTCTTCCAACCCGAATCCAACCAAAGCAACTAATGCTTGCGAGGGATTAGAGAGGAAGAACAGAGGAACACCAAGAAACTCCAAAGATCTAGATCCAAAGTGTTCTCCTCACTTAGAGGAGAAAACAAATGGTGGAAACAAGGATCTAAATCTCCTCTCTCTTTTCTCTCAAAACGTAGCAAGAAATATCAGAGAGATTGAGAGAAAGCCAAGCTTGAGAAGGTCAACAATGGAGGGAGAAAATAGCTCAAGAGGTTGGCAAAAGTTCGGGTTTATTTTGGGGAAGAAACCCCTTAAATAGGGGCTCCAAAATGGAGTCATTGGAAAAAGAAAAAGGCAGCAAACAGCAGCCAGGCCGGCCTGCAACCCGGCTTGGGCCGGCCTGGGAGCCGGCAGGGGAAGTGGCAGCACACCGGGCAGAAGAGCCGGCCTGCTACCCGGCATGGGCCGGCCTGTGAGCCGGCCTGGGCCGACCGTGGAGCCGGGGGCCTGCCAGACCGAGCCGGCCTGTGACCCGGAAGTGGCCGGCAGGGAGGCCGGGGTGGCTGCCGAACGGGCCGGCCTGGGAGCCGGCCCAGGCCGGCGGTGAGGCCGGCTGCCCCCCTTTTTTTCTTTGCTTTTATAATATTCTATTTTAAAAACGACCAATACCAAAAACGCAGTATCTTCCACATACGAACTCCGTTTTCGGTAATCTTGGACTCGTTGGAATCGTCACAACGAGCACTACAAGAATATACATAGAAACATCATTGTTCAACAAGATATGGTAAAACCAAATGATGAGAGGCAAAACCTTTCTATTAAAAACCAGAAAACCATATCTTTTGCAAATGAAGTCCGAATGACATGAAACCAACTTTGTTGGAAAGAGGATGACAAATGCTACCCAATAACATGTGAGAATATTGAAACCAAGCAAGGGAGATTTTGCTAATAAATGGAAGAGTGAAATCTTCCGCATAGATGGACCGGCAAAAACTCCACCACCGAAAACTCAATAGGAGACACATATGAAAACCGTTTTCGGTGATCTTGGCCTTGTCGTGACAAGCACGACAAGCACCAATACCACACCACGATAAGAGCCAAATAGGAACCAATAAAGATGATGCCAAGGATGCAAAGGTTTGAGCTCTCGACGACCGATACGCTAAAGCTCACTTGAGAGCCCCTCTTGATAGTACGGTTACCTATCTAACAAACCCGGTCTCTCAACTACACCGCGAGACCGGTAAAATAGAAACCCTATCAAGATCATACCTTTGCCTTGCGCATTCCACTTGAGCTAGATGATGACGATCTTGATCTACTCTCAAGTGGATCACCTTTCTTGATTGTGCTCCGCTTGGTGAAGACTCGCATATTGCTCCCCAAACACCAAGATGGGAGAGGCACTCTTCGACATATCTTCACTTGGCCTTTATCTTGATGACAATCATCACGTGACGCCATCCTCCATGGGCAACACAGGGTCTTCCTCTTGATTCATGCTCATGGAGAAACACCTTGGCCTTGATCAACAAATGATCTTCTTCTTTTAGCCTTGACTCGAACATATGGAGTCCAAGCATTCCTTATGGACCAACACTGCACATATAACTCAAAGCACACATTAGTCCATAGAGATTGTCATTAATTACCAAAACAACACATGGGGGCAACCATGCTCTTTCAATCTCCCCCATTTTGGTAATTGATGACAATCCCTTTTGAGAGGGTTTATATAATGAATTAAGCAACCTTGCAAGCCAAGGATGCATGAGCATGAGAGGCAAATGCTTAAGAATCAAACGAAAGCATAAGACCAAGTTCCCTTAAACCCTCTAAATCTTCTCCCCCATTGGCATCGATTGCCGAAATGGGAAAAAAAATTTAGAAGGCCAATATAATATGAGTTCCTCCACAAGGTATGTATTTCTCAAGATATGAGTGAAATCAAATGCACATATCCATTGACGAATAATAGAGGAAATCAAACTATATTGAGGATACAAAGATTGCAAAAGGATGAAATCATTCTAAACATCTCCACCAAGGAGAAGAGCAATCGAGAAGATCCTAACCGAGAGTTCTAAATAAAAATATAGAAGCTCCCCAATGTTCACGCACTATTGAGGAGTGCAAAATATGGAATCCTCACTCCCCCAAAATCATCTAGAACACTCACCAAGTGCAAGGATGTAAAAATTAAAGCAAAACAAAACACTTGCACCAAAGATGTGGTTGAGCCATAAGGAGATACCAATTAAAAGAAATTATCTAGAAAGGCCCAACCAAGAGTATGTGTGTGTGTGACAAGACTATTAATTTGATAAGACACATAGTCTTAACCAAATGGAGATAAGTTATATATCAAGTATTGACACACACAGCTTACAAAGAAGATTTTTCAAAAAGAATATGTTCACAAGCTCAAAGATACTAATTGGAAACTAAAACCAATTGAAAAATCCAAGAGCTAGTGAGAACATTTAGGCAACAAAATCAACATACTCACCGTGATGAGCAAGAAGAGAAGAATCTTCAATGGAATGTGAGTGTGCAAAGGTGCGAATAAAAATAAGAGAAGCACTCACGAGACAAACTTGGAGCCACCAAAGAATTATAGATAAAAGACAAGGTGGCTTGAAAGAAAATAGGAAACCAAATAAAAGGTGACCTCTCTCATATGTATAGGTTTCTAAGTAGACAATGATATTCATCGACAAAGAAGCTTGCACATATAAAATGGTCGAAGAAAGGAGACTATGGTAACCAAAAGGAAGTCATGAATATACAAAAAGAGATTATTGCTTAAAAGCATAGCACATAGCTCAAATTTATCTCATTGTATATAAATGAACTTCAAACACATCAAATGCATCACACATATCACTAAGGGAACAAGAGATAGTGGAAATGCTTTGAGATAGGAGACAAGTATCACAAAGAAATAATTCCAATTGTAGGAAGGTTTTTGCAATTTCATCGCAAATATCACAAAGATATACCAAGTGAAGGAAATAAGCCAAAACCACAACAATTGCATATTTAAAGTTTTCATGCCAGGGGGGGGCAACCTACACAAGATTGAATACAAGAAAAATATGCATGGGATAGATACTTGTTACCGAAATAACATTGGTGATGATGAAGATGAGAATTTTTGTTTATCATCAAAGATTGACTCCAATAATCACATGGTGAGAACACCTTCCTTATAAATGAGGCAAGCATCCAATGCATCTCCATTGTACCTAAAACAAAATTCAAGTACAACATGGTTCCCAAACTCATTGGGTTCCATAGTAGTTAGATACACTACAATACATAGGAAACACTCCACATAAATATGTGCATATAGATATGAAATTGAATTTCATGCACATCTTAGCCGATTTAGGATTTGGTGGAGTATCCCCTATATATTGGATCAAGAAAGACTAGCATGCCATAAAGTAAATATACTAGTAAATATGCATGCATGGACTTACAAGAACCAAATGAAATACAATTTGGACAAAACACCAAGTAAACCAAGAAGAGAGCACACCAAAGTGTGACACAAAAAGGTTGTCCAAATTATATCAAAATCCAAATCAACACATGATTGAGGAAAAATCAAATCAACATATGATTGATTCCAAAACACATTAACACATGAAGTGTGATATCAATAGGAGTCAAATCAAACAACATATGAGAGATAAGACACCAATTGAAAAATAAGATACCAACTAGGAGACACGATACCAAGAAGAGGATAATACTTGACCGGAATCAAGTAAAGTAAAATAAAGTAATAAGGTATCAAAATTCTCACAATAAATATCAATTGAAACAAATATCTATGGAGGAGATATTAAATTCCAATTAATACCAATTGAAGGTACCTAGGCAAGGCCAATGAGCATATAAGATGAAAGAAAGAGACATGCTCAAAGGGTTTTCTCATTCTATAGGATAAACATAAAAACAAGAAATGAGAAAGCAAGATTCCCAAGAGAGAGCAAGGTTACACCAAATAAACCAAACACCCTCTACACTTTTCATGATGGCACAAAGCATCAAGAGAAAAAGATTTGTCTTCCATAAATACATATGATAGAAATCAAATGCCAATTGAAAGGATCAAATATTGATAGATAGGATAGTGTTCTAAATAAAAAGGAATGCTCCCCCAGGATTCATGCATTATTTTGATATTTGCATTTGAATACAAAATGCATGCTCAAGGGATCATTACTCTTCATATTTTATTTACAACACTAACACTACCAATTTGAATTAGGATCCATGCAAGAGGCAAGGAAGGCAAAGGGAGTCAAAATAAATAGTTTGGCAAGAGATGGGGCAAATAAGAGACAATGCCAATGTAAGGATAATCAAAAATATCCTATCACAAACATAAATATGGATTGTCCAAGGACAGTGACCATTTGGAATTATTTTCCCGATGATAAGATGTATCGAAGAATATCCTCACAAGATAAAACATATGGCAAGAGATAAGAAATAAAAACACTATATTTAAATAAGGTTTGTTGGTAGTTCCAACCATTCAAACCAACCGGCAAGGCCATGGTTAGAATAATATGGAGCAAATGGTTTCTCAAATAATATATAGGGATGCATATTAGAGAGAAACCATACCAAGCAAACTCACACAAACAAGAGCCAAAGGATAGCTAAAAAGCAAATTGGAACTTGTTCGAGTTAATATGCCACATAGAAATAAGATAATTTACAATATCAAATCTAGGTGGAAAAACCTCAAATGTTCACATTTTTATGGGATTGTAATATGCACATAGCGTATTGCTCCCCCACAATGTGATAATTCATTTCTTCTTAACAAGAGGCAAATAAAATCAATTAGAGATAATTAATAGACATTATAGAATTTGAATTTCTCATGAGCATGACACACCACATAGTTACTAGATAATCTTGATATATCAATACTAGGTGGTGTTACTCATATACACACATTTTTAGGTTAGTGAAGTGCACAAAGCATATCACTCCCCCAAAATGGGATAGTCCATTAATTTCTCAAAAGAGCCCATTGAAATCAACACAAGATCCAATAGGACTCAACACAAAGTTTACACATATATGGAGCGCGCATTAACATACACAAACTTGATTGCTCAAGGTAAGTAATAAGCACAACATATACAAGCACATGCTAGGAACAAAACTAACACATGCTAGGGAGCAAGCAACTTTCAATGTATATATATAATTTAAATATAAGTTACCGCAAGAAGGAGCATTGGATATGAGATATGACAATATAATCCAAATGACTTGGCTTGTGGAAATAATAATCAAGAAGATCCCTTAATTCTTCAAGGATAGCCAAGTCTCCAATGTCCTTCATCACAACCTATTGATCAAGTTTGAGCTTGTTGGTCCCCAACCAAGTTGGGTCCTAAGAGGTTAGTCACAATAGGCTTGGCAACCCAAATGGTTCTTTTCTTCACACCACTTTGAGTCCCCACATAATTGGCAAACACATTGCCAACCCTATCCTTCCTAAGAGAATAAACATCATCAACTATTATGGGGTTGGATAGAGTACCATTAGTGCATGAAGAAGCCAAGTGACCCTTCTCACGACATAAGTAGCAATATCGACTCTTTTCTTTCTTCTTAATGGGCTCCTCAACTTGAGGAGCAATGACTTGAGTCTTCTTAAGAGGTGGCCTTTGTTCAACCCGAGGTTGAGCAAGAGATTGAACAATAGGCCGCTTCCCTAATTGCTTCTCACTAAGAGGCTTATTCTTCATTGGGAAATCCCTAACATGATGCCCTTCAACTTTGCACTTGAAGCATACAATCTTGCCCGAGTGTTTGACTTGTTCTTGGGCCTTCTTATTGCTACTCTTGGACTTGTTCTTGATATTGGAGGTGAATCCAAGTCCACTCTTGTCATTGGGGGATTTTTGCACACTCAACATGTTGTCAAATGTGGCCTTCCCTTTATGACGCTTCTCCACATCTTTCTTCAAAGAAGTGGCTTGTGCCTTGTGCTCTTTAGTCTTCCCTACAAGGTTAGTAGCTGCACGAGTACTAGTGGAAGTTGAGGCTTCATTGTTAGAGCAACTAGGCACAAAATGTAATTCAACATATGATTTAGCATTAGTGTGAGATGAGGAATTACAAGGACTAGCACATGGCATTTTAGCATTTTTAGTAGAAGTTGTGCCATTGTCCACATGAGGCTCACTAGATATTACCTTGGTAGCGATAGCCTCATGAGCTAACTTTAGCTTATCATGAGATACTAGAAGATCTTCATGAGAGCTCGAGAGCTTCTCATGGCTTTCTTCTAATATCTCATAATTGCTAGTTAGCAATTTAAGTTGAGCCCTTAGCTCAACATTTTCCTTTAAAATGGATGCTTCACAAGAAATAGAGTTAGTAGCACAAGCATCAACATTAATAGCAATGGGAGAACAAGTAGGAAGCTCTTTTAGTAATTGAGCTTGGAGTTGATCATGAGACTTAGTGAGATGTGCAAGAGAATCTTCCAAGGACTTGACATCCTTTTCAAATTTCACATTAGCCTCAAGGAGTCTAACAATTTCAACAACAAGCTCATCATTTTTTATTTTAAAATCATTAGCCACCTTGAGAGCTCTATCATGGGTTTCATTTGCTTTAGATAACTCTAGAGTAAATGTCTCCTCAAGAGATTTCTTGGTGGTTTGTTCTTCTTCAAGAGCTTCCTCAAGATCCGCAATCGTGTTTGCATAATCACGTTCGCGGCTAAGACTTTCATTTTCACGAGCTTCCAAATTTTCAATAGTAAGCCCTCGCTCAACAAGGGTGCTCATGATTTCATGTAGGTTCTCACAAGAATTTTCATTCTTTGAAAGAGCATTAAGAACCATTAGACCTTTCTTATTAAAGTAAGCATCATCTTCTTCATTATCATCATTATTGTCATGATCATCACTACTTGACGATTTAGAAGATATGCAAGGACTATCAACACAAGCATGTGAAACATTTATAGTTCTATATGTGTTTAAGTCCAAAGATAAATCATTGCAATAAGATAGAGATGAAATATCATCTAAAGGAAGCTCACTATCATCATTGCGAAATTTATCCCTACTCACCATTGCATTGTTTTGTGGCTTGCCACATGTAGGTGAAGTAGAAGAAGTTGAGAACTCATTACGCCCGGAGATGGATGGAGAACAATCATTCTCACTATCAATGGACACACCATAATTGTCTTGAAGCTTGGTCCATAGCTCGTGAGCACTCCGATAAGGAGAGATCGACAAGGCAACTGCATTTCTTAAAGACATGAAAACAACTTTAGAAGCTTGAGCATCTAGATAAGAATTTTCCTCATCCTCCAAAGATAATCTTTTCGGATCCTTTGGAGGAGGAAAACCCATATCTAAGATTTGCTCTATAGATGGATCAATGTCCCTAAAATAAGTTAGCATGCGATTTCTCCAATCATTAAAATTAGTGCCATCGAATATTAAAGAGGCATTGTGCACTAAACCACTAGACGACATCTTTACTCTCTAGGCCGTGAAGCCCTATAAAGAGAGAACCCGCTCTGATACCAATTGAAAGGACACGGATGTCGCCTAGAGGGGGGGTGAATAGGCGATTTAAAATTATTACGGTTAAGGCTTGAATAAATGCGGAATAAAACTAACGTTTAATTTATCAAGCCAAAACCTAAACTAGCTAGGTTCACCTATGTGCACAAACAACTTATGCAAAGCAATATAATCAACTAGGTGATAGCAAGGTATATGACTTTAAGCTCAATGTCTATCACAAAGTAAATAGCATAAGTAAGAAGCTCGGGTATAGAAATACCGAGGCACTTGGAGACGATGATCTATCCCGAAGTTCACTTCCCAATGGAAGCTAGTCTCCGTTGGAGCGGCGCAGTGTTCACCAATGTGAAACACCGAGTAGCCTTGATATGGCACACCGTATCTCCGTTGTGTCTTACCACCAATGTGGCGAGGCACTTGTCACTATGTTGCCGTTGAGATTGACAACTAGAACCTTTACAAGGGTGAAGCTTACTCCACAAGTTGGAGGGTCTTCACCAAATGCACCGAGCCACCAAGACTCGATGCCCAAGGCCGAGGCACACACCACAACTCAATTGGTGGCTCCCGGCAATGTCTTCGTAGCTACCAAAGCTCCGAAGCTAACAAGGTTGAGCCACACTCCACAATTGGAGGCTCCCAACAAATCCCGTGAGCCACCAAGACTCCGAGAAATCAACAACCGTCTAGGGTACCAACGTGCCCTAGAGGAACAAGCTCTAGGGCACCAAAGTACCCAAGAGTAACAAGCTTCTCAACTTCACTTTCCACGAATCACCGTGGAGAACTCAAACCGATGCAACTAATGCAATGGCAAGAACACACTAAGTGATCAAGTTCTTCCAACCCGAATCCAACCAAAGCAACTAATGCTTGGGAGGGATTAGAGAGGAAGAACAAAGGAGGAACACCAAGAAACTCCAAAGATCTAGATCCAAAGTGTTCTCCTCACTTAGAGGAGAAAACAATTGGTGGAAACAAGGATCTAAATCTCCTCTCTCTTTTCTCTCAAAAAGTAGCAAGAAATATCGGAGAGATTGAGAGAAAGCCAAGCTTGAGAAGGTCAACAATGGAGGGAGAAAATAGCTCAAGAGGTTGGCAAAAGTTCGGGTTTATTTTGGGGAAGAAACCCCTTAAATAGGGGCTCCAAAATGGAGCCGTTGGAAAAAGAAAAAGGCAGCAAACAGCAGCCAGGCCGGCCTGCAACCCGGCTTGGGCCGGCCTGGGAGCCGGCAGGGGAAGTGGCAGCACACCGGGCAGAAGAGTCAGCCTGCTACCCGGCCTGGCCGGCCTGGCGGCCGGCGGCCCACCCGACCGCGCCGGCCTGTGAGCCGGCCTGGGCCGGCCGGGGAGCCGGGGGCCTGCCGGACCGAGCCGGCCTGTGACCGGAAGTGGCCGGCAGGGAGGCCGGGGTGGCTGCCGAACGGGCCGGCCTGGGAACCGGCCCAGGCCGGCGGTGAGGCCGGCTTCCCCCCCTTTTTTTTCTTTTCTTCTATAATATTCTGTTTTAAAAACGACCGATACCGAAAACGCAATATCTTCCACATACGAACTCCGTTTTCGGTAATCTTGGACTCATTGGAATCGTCACAACGAGCACTACAAGAATATACATAGAAACATCATTGTTCAACAAGATATGGTAAAACCAAATGATGAGAGGTAAAACCTTTCTATTAAAAACCGGAAAACCATATCTTTTGCAAATGAAGTCCGAATGACATGAAACCAACTTTGTTGGAAAGAGGACGACAAATGCTACCCAATAACATGTGAGAATATTGAAACCAAGCAAGGGAGATTTTGCTAATAAATGGAAGAGTGAAATCTTCCGCATAGATGGACCGGCAAAAACTCCACCACCGAAAACTCAATAGGAGACACATATGAAAACTGTTTTCGGTGATCTTGGCCTTGTCGTGACAAGCACGACAAGCACCAATACCACACCACGATAAGAGCCAAATAGGAACCAATAAAGATGATGCCAAGGATGCAAAGGTTTGAGCTCTCGACGACCGATACGCTAAAGCTCACTTGAGAGCCCCTCTTGATAGTACGGTTACCTATCTAACAAACCCGGTCTCTCAACTACACCGCGAGACCGGTAAAATAGAAACCCTATCAAGATCATACCTTTGCCTTGCGCATTCCACTTGAGCTAGATGATGACGATCTTGATCTACTCTCAAGTGGATCACCTTTCTTGATTGTGCTCCGCTTGGTGAAGACTCGCATATTGCTCCCCCATACACCAAGATGGGAGAGGCACTCTTCGACATATCTTCACTTGGCCTTTATCTTGATGACGATCACCACGTGACGCCATCCTCCATGGGCAACACAGGGTCTTCCTCTTGATTCATGCTCATGGAGAAACACCTTGGCCTTATTCAACAAATGATCTTCTTCTTTAGCCTGACTCCAACATATGGAGTCCAAGCATTCCTTATGGACCAACACTGCACATATAACTCAAAGCACACATTAGTCCATAGAGATTGTCATTAATTACCAAAACAACACATGGGGGCAACCATNAAGTTTCAAAGACTTGCACATCGTAATCACTGCCCCGTTTGCTTTGTTGATAGGCGTGATTTGGATAAGTTGATGAAGTATGCCAACATCTTGAACAAGGCTGCAAACGTATCAGTTGGTGTGGCCATCATCGGTGTTCCATGGCTTCTCATTATGGGAAGCAAGGATCAAGCTTGATAACCTCCTTAAAATGTGGCATTCAGTCTTCTGACGATCGGGGCAAGAGTCTGGCTCAATAATCGTTTTAAGGAAAGCTTGCACTGTTGTGGAACTAGTCCAAGGTTTGTATATTCCAGGGTTACCTTGATATGTAAGTGTTCGAGTTTTATTACCTTCCGTGTGTTAGTCATCATGTCGCACTTTGTAATTACCTTGTTAAGCCAGACTATGTGTTCCATGGAAAAGAGTATATGTAAACCTTCCAACTCTTTCTGAAGTTCACATCGCAGCCTTCCAACTCCTTAAACCGTTTATTTTTAACCCTGGGCTAGAAATCTGTTCATTTTACAACCTTGGTCATGTTTCGTGCCGACTCTGATGCCACATGGCTGAACAGCTTAGGCCTAGTTTGGTAGCGAAATATTTTCTAAACTGAAGTATTGTAAAACCGAAGTATTCCAACGCCTGGCAAATAAATACTTCAGTTTTGGCCAATACTTCAGTTTCGAAAAAATAGGGTCGGACCTCTTTCTTCAATACTTGAAAAAAAATCTACAGTTTTGGTGAATACTTCAATTTTAAAACCACATTATTTATTGGATCCAAACACTTTAAAGTATTTTGTACTTCAATATTTTCCGAAACCAAAGTATTCTATGTATACATCAAAAATACTTTGATGCCAAACCGGGCCTTATCCGTTTGCTGACGTGTATAAGTTGTCTAGCAATGTGTCATCTGAGTAAGCACAAAACCACCTGAGAGCAGAGTGGACTTCACAATTCAATATTAAAAATAAACGGATTTTGAGTTGAAGGTTGTAATGTGATCTTTGCCAAGAGTTGAAAGTTGCAGTGTGAGTTTTTTCTTATATTTGTAATAACTAGGTGATATCACTACAAGAAAACCCCCTCTACAGCAACGCATTTATCTGTATCTAAATGTCAATATAGGCGTTGCTAGCTACTATACCAACGGATATCAATGCGTTGCGTTTTTTGGTGTTGCAAGGGTACAATGCAACGCATATAGCTGCGTTGGTAACCAAAGCATAAGCGTTGTAACAATAGCTACAGAATCCAAGCAACAACTATATTCGTTGGTAGAGACGTCCTATACGGACTGGAAATTCTAATTCACAATTTTTTTTGCTGGATGGTTTGATCTTTGTATATTTTTTTCTCAGTGAGGGAATATAGTTCGTATGAGACATACCACAGCACACACAAATTCACATCACAAATAATTCAACATGTATTATTTCAACACCATTCCATACGGAAAAAAAATATTTGAAGAGTAGACAATTTACAATTTGGCATCAAAATATGATTCTACCTACTCCTATATATATTATTTCTGGAACACCATTCCATACACGAAAAATATCTGAATAGTACCATCTTGCATCAAATATGATACTCTCCCTAGTCCTATATACATGTGTTCTAATATTTTGCCTAACATGTTCAGAGCTGATATCCGAATATCACAAGTCTTGCTGATTCATGGGACCTGCAAACACAAATTTTCATTTTCAGAATCAAAGTGGAAAAATATTAATTAACTAATTGACAGAAATAGCAGTATTACAAAGCTAAATATTTAATGTGATAGGCATAAGTGAAGTTCACGCATATTGACAGATCCAGGATTTGAGGTTGGCAGGGGCGCACATTTTAAGGTTTAAACTATTCAAGGTACAAATACAAGTGCACTTAACCTATCGCCTTGAAACTAGCTCTCATGGGCTGCCAATCTAAATCTGTAGTTCTAGCTAGAGTTACTTTGAAACATTGCATGACAAGAAGCAGGTTTGGACTTAATATAACTCGCCAAAAGGGGGAATTAATACCTCCGGTAGTACTGATGTTTTGGTTGTTGATGGTGATGCACGCCCGCTTGCATCTTCTTGGTGTGCCATCTCGTGTCGCTGCCACTTGCGCTGCTGCCTCTGCCTAAGTGCCATCCCACATGTTTTGTATGACATTACAGAAGTAGCTCAAGGTCAATAACATTACACAAATCTTGATGTATTGACTGACTGAAGTTTGCATAAAAAGAAACATCATCATACAATATGATTAGCAAATTCGATCGAACCTGCTCTCATTAGTACTGGACTTGCAAGGGTGGCACTCCCGGCAACAGCCGTCGACAAGGCCCAAACTGACGACGCTGCCAGCCTGCCTGCACGATACTTGCTCCTGTACTGCTCATTGTTGGACCTGTAAACATGCGTGTTTTTATTTCTGGAATACCCCAATAAGTGAACCACAGTGAATATGAAATGATCATACCAAAATAAGTAGATAGGTTTGTACTGGATTGAGATCTCTACATAGCAGAAAGTCCAAATTAAAATATATGAAGGTGAAACTGATGTTTCAAAAAGTCAATGCTTAACTGCAGAACTTATTTCAGTATGTATTGAGCTAATGTAGCATCCCGGAAAAATATGAACTGTTCCAAAGTTACAGGTATCAATAATAGAACCCTGCAGATTTAAGGCAGAAAAATTGATTAGAAGAAAAATCATAATGATTGAATACCCAGTATCACTCGTTGATGTACACAGACTGTAATATAACAAAAAAAAAATGTATTTTGCAATCTATAAGTACATAACTATTTGGGGGGAAAGGAGTACTTGTGATATTGGTGTTCTGATCCATGCACTAATACTCATAGAGACAAGATAAGTGAGCGACTGTGCTTGGCATCTAGTCTAAATAACAGTGCAAATCATCAAAGTTACTGTCAAATAAATAAATCGATCGATTGCCTTCCACTACGAGATAGCACAAACTACTACGATGTACTAGTTTATCAATTGCTAGTGCTGGCAAGCACAAAAGACATCCAAGCTAGATAGGCAAATACCATGCATGGATCGATTGCCAATTCATCAAACCTGTGTATCTGTAGGGTGGAGCGCATCATGCGGAGGTGCTGCCGGAAGTCAGCCCACCATACTCGTCGACCTTGACCATAGGAGGTATGGGCCTCCGTGCGGCTGCACGCACGGAAGATCGACAGATGAGAGCTCCTTAGGGCGGAGCTTTCCCGTCTCATGTCTGACCATGGACATGCAGCCGGAAGTTGTCCATGGCTCGATCTGATGGGGAGAGGAACAGAGGTACGGAAGGGACCAGATCTGAGCGGTGGAAACTTGAGAGAGATGGAAGATGTGGATGGGTGTTTGCGCGATTCATTTGTGGTGGCGCTGTCGACTGCTGCTAGGTAGGTTTAGGTTGGACTGATGGATCAGGAGGTGGGGGATGACCAAACTAGCGTGGGCTGCGGAGGTGGGGGACGTGGGGAGGTAGATTTTAGATACACATGTCAATTTCGTTGCAACCTATGTGTTGTTGTAGGCCTAGTTTTGTGGTAGTGTATGCCCGTGCGTTGCAACGGGTGAGAAAATATGCGTTGAATACACGTGTGTTGCCGGGTTGTCGCACATGTCGCATGCTCAATTCTACCATAGCCGCCCCATGCTTTGTCACACATCATTCTCAAATTCTAGCATAGCCCCATGCTCTGTTACACATCATTCATGAACAGATGAAAATCTGTCAGGCGTATCACAATTATCTCACAAGCATCAAAGTGGTTGACACATACATTGGTCCACATATCGTTCTCGAACTATTGCAAATCAGTTTCTACTTGCCAAGTATCACGAATATCAGCACAATCCACAAACATCCTACAAACAAAAGACTGACCAAGCAGGAACGCGGACGCAAATTGTTCCGGTTATAGTTAGTTCAAATACATCAATACTAACCATAACATAAAGTTAAGGTGTATTTTAGTTAATCAGAAATATTTATCACCTACATCATGGGGGCCCACTTGCTAGACTGACGTGGTGTCGGGTTAATATCCAAAAAGAAAAAAATGGCCATCTTCTTCCTCGCATTCCCCATCTCGGGCCAAGTCAACACCCCCAACAGGGGGCGCGATGACGAAGCCCGTCCCCAAGCCCCTGCTCGCGGTCTCCGGAATCGCGTGGAGCGGCCATCGCGCCCCCTGTTCGCACGGAGCACAGCCGCGCTTGCTCGCCACAGCTCTGCGCTCGTTGCCCCCAGCTCGCCACGCATCCCACATGGCCACACCTCCTCTGCATTCGGCAGTGCCGCACCGCGTTCGCTGCGTGTTTCACTACGAGTGCGTGTGTGCCGTGTTCCCTTTTCACTTTTTTATTTTCTTAATTTGTAGATTTTTCTTATTTGAACTGACATGCGGGGCTATGTCCACCTCAGGAAATTGACCAGCTTTCAAGGTTTTTTTCTTTGGATATTGACCCAGCTCCACGTCAGCATTATGAGTGGCCCCCCATGTCATAATCCATGTCAATTCCAAGGTTCTGCCTCCGCTTTTCTCTTTTCTGAATGGTTAAAGCGCTAAGCGTAATTAAGCATACGCTTAAGCGTAGTTGAGCGCTAGGCGTTTTGCTCCGTTCAGCGCCTAAGCGAGCTTTTTATAACCTTGGTCAATTCACAGCCACGTTTTAGTGCTATTTCAAAAAAACTTGCAAATAATGGTAAGATTCCTGCCGCGAAAACATAAGGTGGTGCATTTTGAGAAATTCGGCCTTTAAAGTGGTGGTTTTATGCGAAAAACTCGGATCCAAAATCAATCAAACATATTGACACTTTGAACTGTTGTCTTCTACTCTGAAAGTGTCGGCCTCTCTCTAAGTACCAGTAGGCATCTATTTATGTGAACACCATCTCTCTCTTGATGAGTTTATTATGAAATAAGAAAAGTGGACCATCTTGGCTCTAACAAAACTTACAACATCCAATTCCCATGTTAAGCATGACTAACGAACAACATCAGGAAACATTGGTATATCAAATATTGAGTGTAATATAGCATATACCTGAACTGGACCTAAATAGCCCGCTGCAAAATTTCATGGGTGATTGTCTTCATATTCTCTTTGTGAATACAGACTTTTCGACGGGATAATTTTTTTTTGATATCTTTGTTTTGAAATGTTAAAATGGGATTTCTTACAAATACAGGAACACACCAAATAAAGTATATGAAATATAAGTTAATTGGTACCTAAATACTTCCTTAAAAATAGGTACGGTTATGAAGAACAACGTATCCATAGAAATCTATATGCTAAAGACACATCTTGTGCAACAGACTATATGGATCGCAAATCATAGCAGCAGAACAAAAAGAAAGGGAAGAAATTGAGGAACATCAAGCAAGAGAAAATAAGATTGTTGCCTCTGATATGAATAGTTCCGGACGGCGCACATAATCTGGTCAGCATGCTTGAAGGCGTCGTCGGGGCCACATCGAAAGCTGCGACGATGCGGCCACGCCCATAGCTTCCATGGCGTTGCGGTCTATATCCGTGACTGTAAGCATAATTGGCGCCGGTCAGCTCCAACACCTTTCGAGTCTCATCCCTGACATTATACGGGCATGGCTCGGTAGTGACCTGGGCTGGTCTGACCTGGGTATAGCCAAACTATAGCTGAATCAACATAAACCAAAAAATCCATCACACCGTAGAGCAAAAAAGACCACATAGTTAATCACGTATGAGGTAGCTCACCTTTGTTCAGATGAAAAGGCATCAGACTTCTTCCACCGGAATCAACCTATCGTCCACTTTTCTTCAGAAGCATAGAGATTAAAATAGAGCAATGAATCAGCAGCATGAACCATGAAAAATCATCACATACGCACAACAGAAAATCAGGAAAAAAGAAGAATTAAAAAGGGGAGGAAGGTGAAGCATCAACACGTCGAGCTCTCCTAGCAGTCGGGCATCACACATCCAGTCTTGATCGTCCAAAACAGCTCTGCCAAGTGCAGAGAAGGCAACCCCATGGCGACACTGCGGTGCAACAGAATATCTCATTGTATGTAAAACACAGTAGTTAGACAAAAACAAATAAATCTGAATTCGGTAACATATCTGTCACCTGAGATGCAGAATTTGGATGTGTTGGATTGATCTCCACCCGTGTGAAGCCCAACGGCTCACACGGATCCTTGACTCGCACCCTGATCGGGGGTGCCTAACCAAACCCTGGTTGGTGGGCCCCTGTTGCGCTGCCTATATATAGAGGTGGGGGCCGACGGCACTCTACACGAGGTTCACCGTGCGCGCCAGGCACCCCACCAACACCCCTACCGATCTAGGGTTGGCAGTAGCAGCGGGAAGCTCCACCAACGCCGCCACCTTCACTCACCCACGTACACCACCACTGCCACCACTCCACCGTCGCCGGCAGTTCGAGCTCGGCGTCCACGGCAAGGTAAACACGCCGATCTCACTTCTCTCCTCTCGGTCTCTCTCCATCTCTCTCATATCCCCAATCCGAAACCCTAATTCTAGAGAAGAAGGGAAGAAACCCTAACCGAATCTACCGTAATTGATCTAGACCTAGATGATCTTGTTGTTGTTGTTTTCAACATTGGTATCAGAGCTAGACTAGGTGCTAGATCTTTTCGGTTGCAAACAGAGAAAGAATCCCCTCCTCAGAAAACCCTAATGCCAAATCCAAAGAAAAGAGGCAATGGGCAAAGAAGACTCACCGGTAGGGCCTCGCGCTCGCCGGCAAAGAGCGCCGCCGTCATCGCCGCGCCGTTCCTCTCGATCCGGTGCGCACCAGTAGGGGCACCGGACGAAGAACCACCCCTCACGGGGCAAAGAGACCCACGACCGGCCGCCGCCGGCAAAGGGTGCCGCCAGCTGAGCCGCTTGACGGCGGTGCGCCCACCCTCGGGTGCACGCACGCGCCGGCAAGAGGGCCAGCGGGGGCACCGCCACTCCACGCCAGCCGAGTGCGCCGTCGGGCGCAGGGGAGCAGAGGGGGCGCAGCTCGCGTCTCTCTCTCTCTGCTTCAAGTGGCGGCAGTGGATGAGAAGGAAAGGAGGGGGAAGGAGAAGGGGCTGGGGCGGCGCCGATGTGAACAACGCCGGCCGCCGGCCGCCGGCCTAGCCGCCGCAGGCGGACAGAGTCGCTCGGGACAGAGGAGAGGTGGAGAATGGGAGCTAGGGTTTGTCCAGAGCAAGCCGCTGTGCCGGTTTTGACCAACCGAAGAATGCGCTGGACCGTCGGATTGAATCCGACGGCCAGGAAAGAAACCCTAGCTCTCCTTGGGCTAGTGGGCCGAAAGAAAGAAACAGGCCGTGGGCCGCGTCTTTGACGTCTGCGTCGCCGCGAGCGGCAGATAAGCGCCGGGCGCTATGTACGCCGTGGGCCGAAAGTGGAAGGCCGTGGGCTGGGCCGCACAGATTCAGACAGAGTTTTTTCTCTGTTTTTTATTTTTTCAGAAGCCTTTTAGTTGTTTTTGTCTATTTTTTAAGGCAAATTTCAGCTACTTTTTCCTATTCAATTTGTTTTCCAATGAATTCATTTGTTTAGGAAAAAGAAAAGTAAAAGAAAAGCTTCTGCAAAGTATAAAGTTCATGAATTTTTTAATTCATTTTTTTTCCGCTGCAAATAGAGAAATGTGCTCCTTTTAAATTTTAAAAAAAAAGGACAAAAGAATTAAAATTTAAGAGGAGCATGTTAAAGTGATTATTGCAATGTTTATGATTCTGTTAAAAGTTTTCACTGAGAAAATTTGTTTAGAGATCAAAAGAAAAGATATACAGATTCCTCTGTGAATTTGTTTAGACCTTTAATTAAATTCTCTAGGAGAATTTTAATTAAAGGACAGAAAAGTCTTTTAAGACAAAGTTTTTTGCTAAAAAGATGATCTTTTTCAAATTCAGTGAATTTTTTAGATCTTTAATTAAATTCTCTAGGAGAATTTTAATTAAAGAACGGAAAAGTCTTCCATGACAAAGATTTTGCTAAAAGATGTTCTCTTTTCAAATTCAATGAATTTGTTTAGAGAACAGATCAGAACAGTGCAATGTTTGTGAAATACAGAAAATATTTTACAGTTTCTACTGTAAAATAAAAGGACTCTCCTCTAATTAAATTGGAACCAACGAGAAAATTTAATTAGAGAGGAGGAAAAAGAGAAATACTTGTTTTAACAGGTTAATTATGGTATTGTTATCTTCTGACCAACGTTGATGATAGCAGTACTATAATCATATGAGTTTTATAGTCAAAGGGCTAGATCTCTGATAATTTTGCATCAAAGTGATCAATTTTCAGAGAAAAGATAAAAGATCAAGAAATGCTCTTGATCTATAGAAATGTTTCCGCTGCAATAGAATTGATGATAATGTTATTTTCTGAACAGAGTTCTTTATTGCAATAGAAATATTATCATCATATTATTTATGCATTGATTCTACTTCTTCCCAACGGTGATGTAGAATTTGTGTAGAAAGATAATGTTTCATTCTAATTCTGCCCAACGGTGATTTAGAATATAAAAGAAAGTTTTAAAGCTTTAATGTGTATATCTTTAACCAAAAAAAAAATAGGGTTATTTTTATGCTCATTATTGTTTATTATTATTATTGAATGTTTTCTCAGACAAAGATTCTCATGCTTTCATTCGTGAAAGCAAAAGGATGGGTACTTGTGACCCGAAAGATGACCAAGAAGGGTCATAAAGTGAGAGAGTATGTTCCCTCTAAAGAATGACTGCAAAAGAAAAAGAATTCTTGGATGTTAATCCAAGAATACAAACAGATCATCGAGAGTCTTGTTTGACAAATGTCTTTCATGTACTCTCCATGCAGAAAACAGATAAATCATTCAAAGCTTTGTTTAACGAATTTCTTTCATGCACGCTATATGAAGAAAATTTTTAAACGAGCAACATGAATGCTTAATTTGACCAACGTTGGATTAAGCATGTATATAAAAGAGTATTCAGATTTATTTCTGAATTTGATGATTCAATATGCAGTCTAAAGAGCCAATTGTGGCATCTATGTCTCTTCAATACCCGCATGACGGGAAAAGACGATAATACCCGCATGACGGGAAAAGACGATAATACCCGCATGACGGGAAAAGACGATAATAATACCCACGTGGTGGGAAAAGTCTGGGAAAATACCCGCATGGCGGGAGAAAATTTTGACAAAGGACTTATCCTGTATGACAGGAGAAAGATGTGATGACTCATGTGTTTTTTATATCGATTGCACATTTTATGTGTCATAGTTATAAAACACTTAATAAGTCAAAAGAGAATAAAGTTACAAATGAACCTCAAGTTAAGGATGGTATGCAAGTGTGACTTGCAAAAAGTATCATTGAGAAAGAACTCTTGTGAGTTTTGAAAAGGAATGAGGAAAAGTACTCCCATACGTTAAAAGACAACTTCATTTTGAATGAAGCAGATAAAAGATAACTTTATTTTGAATAAAGCAGATAATCAAAAGTTTCGAAATTGTGGCAAAAGGTTCTTGCCACATTTCGAGGGGGAGATAGAGAGTATTACAGAATAGACTCCCCTAAGTGATCTATGATGAATTGTGATCGTCTGGGGAGTACGACGATCACAATAATGATACCCCTAAAGTAAAAAGATAGATGTATTCTTGGATATTTTATAGCTCCGGAAGGAGACTAAGGACGGTACTCAAAGTGCCATAAAGAAGACAGATTGACAGAATAACAGAATAAACCCAAATAAAAAGGATTAAGGATACACCATTTTCGAGAAAATGGAGTAATCTGGGGGAGCATGGTATGAATATACCTAAGGCTCGAATGGTTTTTATCTGGGGGAGCTTGTTGCTTTATAAAAGAGATGAACAAGTAAACATGGATCTTGTGATTTAAATCCTTGTAACAGCTATTGCCTTTTGGCAATAAGAGACTACAGAATTAATTGCCTCTAGGCAATGACAGAGCAACAACATCCCCATATGAGAAAAACATATGACTATAAAGTCTATATCAGAGAAATTTAAATGGAGGTTGATCCCACCTCATTTACAGACTATGTGAATCCCGACGATGTTGACTGTAAGTCTATAGCAGCGCTCAATCGATTTTGACAAGTGTCTACTTGTCTCAATGATTAGAGACTATGTGAATCCCGACGATGTTTTGGGACTCATAAGTAATTTCCAATGGAGCCAAAACAGTAGGCTATAAAGGGTCTACATCAACAATGTGACTCCAAAGGAAATATGTGAAAAACGATTTTAATCGAAAGTTTTGCGCTAAGAGAATAGACAGATTATAATGAGTGCTAATGGCACATAATGATCTGAGTTACATCAGATGAAAGCAAAGATTACAAAGGGATCTTATGGACTAGAGCAAGTCTCTAGAATCAAAAGTCATTTTGGGTTAAAGAAAATGAGAGGACAATCGCATTTGTGCAAACTCATAGAATGGGAAATTCATTTCCTAATCCCGTGTATGTGGATGATATCCTACTTGATAGTGGTGATGTCAATCTACTACCAGCAGAGAAAAGAAGTTCTTGTCCTCAAAAGAGTATTCTCGATAGAGTGTCTCTCGTTATAAGTATCGAGATTTACTGAGAAAAGAAGAAAAGGGGTATTAGAAATATCACATGGACATGCTGAGAAGAAGTCTCTATAGCATGCATGTCGAGAAAACCTACGCCTGTTCTTATTGACAAGGGTAATGGAATTGGGAACTTTAGTGTTCCAAGAGATAACAAAGAATGGATCAAATGGATATGGTACCATATGCTTCCGCTGTTGGTTGCTCAATATTACCCTAACAATTCACGTATCCGGGTTGTTTTGGCAATGTCCAATCCAGATATAGATCACTGGAATGGAATCAAAGATATCGGCCTCATGCTAAAAGAAACATTGTGCTCTCAAAAGGTTGTGAGTACAAAGATAGATCTATAAGAGTGTTCTCAAAAGGTTGTGAGTACTCTGAAAGAATTTGTGAAATGTATAGCGAAATCCACAATTGTCGCTAAATTTTCACATTTGGAGTTTTTGTGTGGAAAATCTCCAAAGAATTAAAAGCTTGACATCAGTGTGATGTAAAGACATGTTATAGCATCATATGAGGCTGAGAGATAGGCAAAATGGTTAAGGAAACCTGTACCCGGAGTTGGTTATGGTTGACAACAGCAATAACCATAAAGTAATTCACTCCTAAGACAACGAGTCAAGTGTGGTGCCAAACACATTGACACAAAGTTATACGTTGTAAAGGAGAAAGTCCGGAATTATATTGAAATGCTTGGAGCATAAGAGGAACAGATAAAAGAAACATATAAGTGTTTGCAGATCTGCTAATTAAAGGCTTACCGCCCAGTGTGTTTGGAGAACACACAGTCGACATGGGTTTTATGGTATAGTCTATATGATTTCCGGACAATAAAGAGGCCCAAAAAGATTAAAGAATTTGTTTCAAAACAAAGAGGTATATTGTAGCTGTCTGATTCTATCGGCAATTGAGCTGAGACGATGAAACATGCTCTATGTATCGATTTGTGATGAAATGAGTAAAAGGTAAAAGTAAAGTTGAGATCAAGGGGGAGAATGTTGGATTGATCTCCACCCGTGTGAAGCCCAACGGCTCACACGGATCCTTGACTCGCACCCTGATCGGGGGTGCCTAACCAAACCCTGGTTGGTGGGCCCCTGTTGCGCTGCCTATATATAGAGGTGGGGGCCGACGGCACTCTACACGAGGTTCACCGTGCGCGCCAGGCACCCCACCAACACCCCTACCGATCTAGGGTTGGCAGTAGCAGCGGGAAGCTCCACCAACGCCGCCACCTTCACTCACCCACGTACACCACCACTGCCACCACTCCACCGTCGCCGGCAGTTCGAGCTCGGCGTCCACGGCAAGGTAAACACGCCGATCTCATTTCTCTCCTCTCGGTCTCTCTCCATCTCTCTCATATCCCCAATCCGAAACCCTAATTCTAGAGAAGAAGGGAAGAAACCCTAACCGAATCTACCGTAATTGATCTAGACCTAGATGATCTTGTTGTTGTTGTTTTCAACAGGATGTCCACCATGACTGAAGCAACCCACCCAGTACATCCAACTCATATGTACAGATGAGCTCCTCTGAAAATAGTGGAAATCACATGGAATCCATCCAAATAACCTTCAATCACGCTTCGTCCTCTAAGCTCAGAATTAATGGCTTTAATTTGGGGGTGTACTCAAGGCTGTCAAGTTCAAAAGAATCTCAAGTTTTGTCTATGCCAGAGATACATAACGCGGAACATTAGTAAGCTTTGAATGTCTGATACAGCAGCAAGTTCACACAAACAGAACCAGAGAGGGGAGCAGTGGCGTCGGGAACGGAATTGGGACGGCGAATCTACATACCGGCAGGCTGGGAGGGCTGGGTACAGTGGAGCCGAAGCTTGACGTGGAGGAGCGCGGCTGGATCTTGAGCGGGATGGCGAGACGACCTTGATGCGGACGGTCAGGCGAAGGGATGCGGGAACAGACTCCTTGGGGAATAAGATCGACCTGCTGCCACAAATGCGGAGGAGCTGGGCCTCAACTCCCCATCCTCTCCTGAGCAACATCTCCGTGTGCAGCAGGGGTGAGGTCAGATGTCGTTGGAGCACGCGGAATGCAGGGAAGGCCGCGGCCGGGGCGCCATAGACACAGGATATTTTGCTCGGGAGTTAATGGAGGTTAATGGAGGAACGGGGATTGCGTCCCGATTTTTCTCGAGTGTGCGTCAGGGTGGGGGGCGACGAAGAGGGGTGAAACGAGCGGAACGATGAACGAAGGTTGGACTAAGCGTTTCGCTCGACGTAGGATAGAACGAATCGTTCTTTTTAAGTAGTAGAGATATTATTAGCAAGTTTACTGAAAGTAACGCTGCATAGCGTATATATGATAGAGAATACTGGGATATGTGCTCATTGTCAAATCTCTTTGAAGAGATGTACAAACCCAAGTTATGCAACTAACCCTCAACGTATGTGCCTTGCAAACTGAGTAACTGAACCTCAAGGATACGTAGTTGAGAGAAATTCTACCAATTTTTGCAAATTTCTTCAAGCTAGCATCCAACACCTGAACCCCGTACAGCAAAATTGCTCAGTTTGCAACGGGTAAGTGTGTGGTGAAGCTTCTTCAGAACCGTGGTCTTCTTTCGCTGGTGTTCTAATCAATGGCATATCTCTTTGCTGCTTGCCTGCTTTGACTTCCAAGTAATCAGAACTTGTGCTACCTAGTTTTGCCAACGAACAGGTTGCTCACATATCACTGCTTCCATCCATGGACTTTGGCTTATTGACAACAGTTTTCTAGTGTTCTAGTTACAACGGGGACTAGCAAAATGCTGTGTCATTATAGTCAGTCAGTCATTCAGACAGTGTTAACGAAATAACGGCGAATTCTGCATAGTGAATTTGGGAGTGAAAGGATACACCCATCACAATTCCACAAAACAAATGAACCATTTAACTTGGAGCAGAAGGCACTGTCCAACAGGGCTATGGTGCAATTCCAGATCATGGTATCATTATCAGACAAACAAGGGGTGTCACTACACCACGGCCAGGATACTGGGGCAGTGTAGTTGAGGCATTTTAAAAAATGCCCCAAATGCTTCCAAATAGAGGCACTTTGACAAAATGCCTCTATAGTTATGACATATTAAGGTACTTTAGTAAAATGCCTCTAAAGATTATACCTATTGTGGCACTTACAAAGTGCCTTAAATAGGGTATTAGCTATTGAAGCATTTTGATAAAATGCTCCCAATGATTCCATTTCCGATACCATGTCCTCGCCCTCTGTACCATTGGGGTCCAATCAGCCGAGCCGGCTCATGGCCCGGCTCGGTCGAGCTCGCGAACAACTCACACTTCTGAACCTTCCTTTCGAAAAAATCTGGCTCTGGCTCGGCTCGAACGGCTCGCGAGCCGGCCGCCCGATCCGTCAAGTAAACCAGAACGTACCCCTCTCACCTCCCAGTCTTCCACGCATTTCCATCCCATCCCCGACCCCGTCCTCCTCCTGCTCGTTCGCTCGCTAGGGTTAGCGTCGGCGCCGCCTCGGACGCCGGCCACCCGGCCGCGACCACCGACACACCTGGTGGATTTTCTTCGTGCCTTCGAGCGCCTCCTCCTCCTCCTCCTCCTCTCTGGAATGTTCCCCGTCCTAAGCAAGGCTGCTCGCGCGTGAGGCCGCGGACATGGTGCGGCAGTACCCGGATGAGTACTACCCGTACGCCGACCTGGTGCGGTGAACGTCGTGGCGCGGCTGCTGGCCTGGGAGGCGGTGGGCCACCACGCGCGCAAGTGCGACCTCGTCGATGTGGGATTCTGCCGCTTCCCGTTGCCGAGGTCGCTGTGGGAGGCTCATGGAGTCCCGACGCTCCTTCCTATGCTCGCCGGCAGCACGTTCTCTGGACATCCACAACAACCTGCAAGTATGTGGTGATTTCCCCTCCTACCTCCTTCAACTCTGATTTGGGGAAAATTGTTGCCCACGACGTGTTTGTTCTAATGCCTGTGCCCACCATTGCTATGTATTTACGTTCGTTCTCTGCTAGTTAACACGTGAATGTTAGGCAAGTACACTAACGAACTATACTCATTGTTCACCGTGTGATCTTCCCCTCGTGTGTGTAGTGTGTTTCGAGGTGTTAGAACTGACATCATAAACTTGTAGCACTAACGTGTGATGATTTTGTTTCCGGTGGCTGCGAGGCCATACGGAAGTAGGCGGCGCAGAGAACTTCGGATCCCGTCGTGTGGCATTCCTCCTCTTAACCCTCTGCGTCTTCGATGCCGACAAGGCCATGGGCTCGCAAATGGGAGTGGGGGGCACCTTGGAGTGCCTGTCTGGGCTGTTGGGTGGCAGTGTAGGCCAGGCCACGATAGGAGGAGGAAGAGGAGGGTTGTTGTGTGGCAGTGGAGGCCAGGCTATGTGCTGCGGACGATGGAGCTCAAGTTCAGCATGGACTACGAAGGGTGCCAGCTCAGGGTAAAGAACACACTCTCCTCCCTCAGAGGTTTGACCTCTATCTTTCTCTGCTCATCTTCTTACAAGAACAGATATGTCATCATAGTGAACCTTGTTTCAGCACATTTTGAATCTATTCAGTACTCACACTAGGAAATATGCATGCTCTTTTAAATATGCACAGACTTTGATCTTCTTCTTAAATCCTTTTTGCAAAGATTAATTGCTTAACCATATGTTTTGTTTTTAGAAATGGTTTTAACTGTAGTTCTGACTAAACCTTTGATGAAAAATTAAACGAGATCTTGATGGTTTACCTGAAAAATTAAACTGCACACTCGTGGATTAGCACAAAAAATATTGCTTGCTAGAGTAAAATATTGCTTGCTAGAAACTTAAAATATTGCAAAGCAAGAAGAACATTCGGAAGCAGGGAGGAAGGGGAGATGGGACTAAGCTATCCCCAATCTGTTGTCAGATACAATTCATATGTCAGGCCACACTCAGATGGTTTTCTTGTGTGATGATCTGCTGCCTTTTTGTGATGATCCTAATTTACTGCAATTCGTTGTATTTAGTTTCACTGCAATTTGCTTGTAGTTGGTTGTCAGTATAAGTGCAAGTAAAATGTTGTGCTTTACTAGTGTTGTACAGTTCTTGTAGTTGTCTGTTTGTGCTCCAAGTTTGCAATCTATTTATAATGTTACAATATGGTGAGTTTTTGTGCTGTGCACCCAAAAATTTCGAACAGGTTGCATGTGTGTGTTACACTAGTGCTTGAAATTGTCTGTGCATTTTTTTGGAGTAAGATCAGAGCTGAATTCTTGATACTCCATTTTAGTGCCATTTCGTGGAGTAAGCCTATGCTGGAGTATTGTTCTTATACAAATGGTGTTCATGCTTTTAGGGGATCGATCGATGGAACTGTCTGAACTTCTTGGGGATGATGATGCAATTGGTCATCAAGAGGGATAAGCAAATCAGGTAAACCTGAACACTAGAAAAATACTTTCTCAGGTAAACTTGAACAGTAGCCAATTGCATCATCTACGCCAAATGATGTTTGGGTGTGGCAAGTACTCCAGTAGGTATATTCTCTCATTGTCTAAACTGGTGTAGTCCAGTATTGCATGTTTGCCATTGCTCTAGTTTACACAATGAGCAAATGCTACGATGATGCTCTTATGATACACTCCTATGTGGAAATGCCGGTATACTCCTGATACACAGTTTATACTCTTGCAGATCATTTGCATGATATTACTCCTACTAAAATATCTCATTTACAATTGAAGTTCCTAATCCTGTATGAAATACTTGTGTGTTTGATGCTTGGTTATTAGTTGCTGACATTTACCATGCAGCATCTTGTCCTCCAGTAGTAGTTGCACTACTAGTGGTATAGGTCATTTATAGCACTACCACAGAAATGGCTATAGGGAGGTTGGCATTCTGTGGCGCACCGTTAATTGGTGCGCCACAGAATTATTTCTGTGGCGCATGGATGCTGGTGCGCCACAGAAATATTCGACTTTCTTGGCGCATCCTTGGCATGGTGCGCCACAGAATTATTGTGCGGGATTTAAAATTTCGAATCCCGCCAGCCCCCTTCTCCCTCTCTTTTCCCTTTTCTCCTTCTCTCACTCCACTTCTCCCTCCACTTCTCCTCTTCCTTTCTCCTCTTCCCTTCTCCTCTACACTTCTCTCCCCTTCTCCTCCCTCCTCCATCTCTTCTCCTCTCCTCCACATCTTCTCTACTCCTCCTCCACCTCCACCTCCACCTCCACCTCCGGCGACCTCCTCCACAACTCCGGCGACCTCCACAACTCCGGCGACCACCTCCACAACCCCGGCGACCTCAACCTCCGGTGACCTCCTCCTCCACCTCGGCGACCTCCACCTCCGGCAACCTCCTCCTCCACTCCGGCAACCTCCTCCTCCACTCCGGCGACCTCCTCCTCCTCCACTCCGGCGACCTCCTCCTCCACTCCGGCGACCTCCTCCTCCACTCCGGCGACCTCCTCCTCCACCTCCGGCGAACTCCGACGAACTCCGGCGACAACCATCCTCCACCAACCTCCGGCGACTCCCTCCTCCACCAACCTCCGGCCTCCAAAAAAACGAAACGAAACGAAATTCCGGCGACCAGATCTAGATCTGGTCAGATCCAGATCTAGATCTGGCCGCCCTTTTTTTTTGAAATTCAAAAAAATTCTGTGGCGCATGGAAGAGGGGTGCGCCACAGGAATGTGGGTGGGTGCGCCACAGAAATGTGAATTCTGTGGCGCACCTGGCCTGGTGCGCCACAGAAATGTGAGAATTTTGTGGCGCACCAAGCCAGGTGCGCCACAGAAAATATTTTTGTGGCGAGAATTCTGTGGCGCACCCAGCAAACCTGGGGGTGCGCCACAGAATTGCAATTTGGTGCGCCACTGATAGCCCTTTCTGTGGTAGTGTAGGCTTTAGGAGGCCCTCTGCTTTTTCCAAATAGATTTGTAGGTATTCAGTGGAAGAGTTGGCCATGTTAGTTGTATATCTTGGATGCCTCACAACTGTGCTTTTCTAGTTGGATGGAAATTTCGAGGACTGCACATGTTTCCTTAGTGCATATCTGTGTTGATATCAGGCGGAGACTAACATATGGAAGTTAGTGTTGATACAGTGATTTGGAGGTGTAGTTACATATGGATGCATTTTTCATGTAGACCTAACAATATGTTTTTAGTCCTACTAATAACTCACTGTTTTCTACTACTGAAAACTCACTGTTTTTAGTGCTACTGAAAACTCACTGTTTTCTACTACTGAAAACTCACTGTTTTTAGTGCTTTTGAATAACTAGTGGAAAATAAATTTGTTAATTTGTATGCTAATTGCCAAAACTAGGAAGTGTACAAAGATATATACAACCATCATTGTTTATTACCAGTCATAGTGCAAAGGCCTTCAAGTTTGTGCTTCCCTGGTCATATTGACTGAACACATAAAAAGGCTCATTGGCACCTAATCTATGTAGCAACTTTATCTTGCTGGAAATCAAATAACATCATGGCTATGTACGTACTTGTCTGCTTTTTACCACAATATAATATTTTGTTGTATTTTTTATTTATCAGCCATATGAAGCCTATTGACATAAAACAAAGTGATGAATGGATGAATATAATCATTCCTTTGAATTTGTTTCAGAATGACATTATGTAGTCGATTTTGCTGTAATTCATCTGTACTAATTTCTGCATTTGTTACTCTGATGTCAAGGACTGCAATTTCTCCACATAAGTTTAGGCACATGACCTGTATATCTAACCCTGTATCTCTTCCTTCTAGGCCAGTGTTGTTGTTCCTGCTGCAACTGTCTATTAATGGCAGTGACACGTTCGCCACCTAGCGCTTCACCAATGGTTCTCTGGATCAATATGTTGTGGATCAATATGATGTAAATCAATATGTTGTAAACGCCTCTCTTGCTTGTTAGTCTCTGGAATATCGATCTGCCTTTTCTCTTTCTTAGAGAGTTCATGCACCATGAGATGATGATTTACCTAAAGTGAGTGATCCATGACAATTTCCTTTTATGCACCACCACTGACAATATCTGAAGTACATTTCTTACATAGTAATTTTAGCAGATACACTGTCATCGCAGCAGCAGAATGATTGATACAAAGTTGGTACACAATGATAGAAGCTGATGGAGCATTGAGGTGTTGATAGAAAGTGATATAAACTGATGAAACATTCATCTAGAAAGTGATAGCATGCAGGTGTTGACAGAAAGTAATAGAAACTTGTGTTTTAAAAGGTGTTGTGATAATCTGTGTTAAGTTTGATCTCAGCTATGTTGAATTTGAAATCTGGTACTATTGAAAATAATGTATGTGCTATGCAATTTGGTACTATTGATAGAAAGTGATAATTTGGTTCTTTGTTGAGTTCATGCCTCATATTGAATTAGAGGCATTTTTTTGTTGTGCTGTAAATATTATGTGGGGCACTTGGAAAAAATGCCCCTAAATCAATTAGTGGCATTTGGTGAAAATGCCTCAAATTCAATTAGTGGCACTTTCTCAAAGTGCCACTAATTGGTTTTGGGGGCACTTTCACAAAGTGCCCCTAATGACCTATTGGGGCACTTTCTCAAAGTGCCACTCATTGGTTTTGGAGGCACTTTCACAAAGTGCCTCAATAGCTAATGACCTATTGGGGCACTTTGGAGAAGTGTCACAAAAGCTTTTTGAGACACAAGCAAAGGTGGCACTTCTCCAAAGTGCCACAGTAGGTCATTAGTGGCACTTAGATCACATTTAGTGGCACTTTGAAGTGCTTCTGAATATCAGCCATGTTGTAGTGTGTGGTCTCAAACAACTGGTGCATGTTTTGCATGAAACATAAATCTTCGCCGCATTGCACGAAGAATGTCAACCATCACCAGCAGAATTGGTATCACCACGCCCTGGTGGGTGCGTGGCCGTTGGCCTCTCGAGGCGGCCTGTACATTGTTCAGAGCATGTAGCGAGAATAATAATAAACAGCTCAGGTCAGAAAAAAAACATCAACAGCTAACAAAGCAACTAAAATAGTACCCATTCTAAGAGCATCTCCAACAGACGCGGTAAAACGCACGCGCGGTAAAACCTATTGTTTTTGGGCGCGGGAGATAGACCGCAGCGCTCCAGCAGACGAACAAAAATAGTGGGGGCGGGAAATAGTTTAGCGGCAACCGGGGAAAAGTGACATCGCGCCTACACACGCTATAAAATTCACCACGCGCGCCGCTCAACCGTCAATGAACATTCCCCGTTCCTATCCATTCCCCCACCGCCCACGCCGCGTCGCCGCTCCCACCTCCACAGCGCTCCGCCGCCCCGTCGAGCCACCACCGCGTTGCGGAGCCCTGCCGCCGCGCTGTCGAGCCCCTCCGCCGTTGGGATGCCTCCGCTCCAATTGAGCTCATCCGGCTACCACCTGTCACTGGGCACGTACGAGAACACGCACGAGGCGTGCGCATACGACGCGGCGGCTTCGACGGTCGCGCCGCGACATGAACTTCCACGACATGTGGACCCGTGAACAAGAAGAGGAGCTCGGGCGAAGACCAGCTGCACCACCGGTAGCAACAACGTCGACTCATGATCACCGAGGCAGAACTTCCCGCAGGACGTGCAAGACGAGGTGAACTTCTTCGCACATAGGGTGGGGAGGAGGGCCGCTCGCGCGGACAAACGGCATCGGAAGGCCTTCGTCTACGCGCAACTCCACGGAGAGTGCACCATCGCCTCGGACGACAAAAGGTGGGACGACCTCTGGAGTTCGACCGACGAGGGCCCTTCGAACGAGGACGAAGCGTAGTTTTTTTTGAACAAAGAACGGCCCCGAAGGACCGAGAGACACTGCATTAAACATCGTCGGTGGGATTACAAATTACATTAAGGACCTCTATTGGAAATGAAATTACAATCCAGTCCTCAGAAAATGCAAAAAGGACCATAAATCTGAAAAAGGGAACACAATCCAGTCCTTCACCACCGATCTCAGAACGAAGCCTCGAAGCGCAGCCATCTTCCCTGTCGCCGGGGACTAGACCACTTGGGACAGAGTCGATGATGCTCGCCACGCTGAAGATGTAGGGAGGCCTCCCATTTGGCACTCTGGCCAGGAGGTTGAAGAAGAGTTGCCGCCGGCAAGCCAACGATAGAGCTCGAGCTAGCCGCCTTTCGGCTGTAAGAATCGACGGAGTGGCGGCCAGAGGCCGACAAAACGCCGCCGATGATGTGCTCCAGGTCACAGTGTCAATCTCCTCCTCACCACCTCTTCTTCCTTCACCACGGAGATCTGCAGATAAATGAAAAGGAGAAGCCAAATCCACAAGATCTGGCAAGAAAACGAGCTTATTGGGGGGAGCAGTAGCCGCGCATCCTCTAGCCTCTCTGATCTCCGGCCACCGGAGCATCTGAAGCAAGAGGAGGGCGATGCTAACGCCCCAGGTGCCGCTCGGGAGCACCCAGGACGAGCTCCAACTCGGCA
Source organism: Puccinellia tenuiflora (assembly GCA_012064385.1). NCBI lineage: Eukaryota > Viridiplantae > Streptophyta > Magnoliopsida > Poales > Poaceae > Puccinellia > Puccinellia tenuiflora. The sequence goes on along the minus strand of QRDG01001689.1, from coordinate 909,024 downwards.
TACAACCATACTCCACGGGGGTAAACTTAAATCTAAGCCTACTACTAGTATGTACAGCCCGTGCTACGCATCCTCGTCCTCGCCGGCCGGCAGCGCCGTCGGAGATGAGAGGGAAGCGAGCCGGAGGCAAGATCTGGTGGCGGAAGTCGCCTCTCAACGTGAACGCGGTAGGTGTCCGGTCTATTCTGTTCTTTCTAAGCGTAGTTGTAGTTTAGTTTAAGTTTATGCACCGTTTGGTTACTTTCTATTCCGGTCTATTCCTTCAGGTTGATACAAAGGATTCACATATTCCAAACCCGGTACAACCCTAACCAAGTCGCGAAGCATCTCCACGCTCGACGGTATCAAACACAGATACATCGTATAATTTTATTCCTGCTTTCGTTCAAAAAAATTACTAACAAACTAAATTATGAGATGATTGGTGTTAATTTTAATTTTTAGTAAGCAAAACAAGTATGTAAAATGTTGGTGTAGTATCCTGTTTAACTAGATCGAAACTTAAGTAGCTTGAAAATTGAGTAAGGAATATATTTATTAGACATGTATATGATATAATTTTATAACATTAGTCGACACAATGCGTTGCACGCGCAAGATTACCAATATATGAAAACTTGTTAATATTTTACTATGAAGAGCCTTGAGACGTGGCTAGTATTTTACTAGTTTTGACAAAAGGTGTGGAACAGTGATATAAGCTCAATAAAAACAGGGGGATGTTTGCTACTTGTCGATTTCTTCACATCATCACATGTTACGGAAAATGGCACACAAAGTATTTTTAATATTTTTATAATGATTTATCTGTGTCGATCAAATCAGTCATAATTAAGTTTTTATTATTTAGAAGCAAATCGTAATGAATCAAAATTGTAACTAATCCTTGTACGGAGTATATGGAAACATTCCTTTCTAATGTCAATTTTTTTTTCGTTTTCATCGAGAATCGCTAATTCCATGGCTAGATACTGTACTAGTCCGATGGGCCCATTTTAAAAAGAGACGAGTTTGGGGTTCCAATCTGACTCGCACCCGCAGCTTCATTTCCCCCATCGTGTCTGCTCCGCCCTATACTCCGCCGCCGCCCCCCCACGAGCGCTCAGGCCGGCGAGATGGCGGCGCCGGAACACCGCCGCAGCCCTCCCGTCCTCGGCTACTTCCGCGAAGCTCTCGACGGCATCCGCTTCCAGCCTACCACGGAGCCCGGCCCCAATCGCGTCCCGCACGGCCGCTTCGCCTCTCCGATCGACGCCGGCGACCACGGCACGCTCCTCGGGTGCCGCCACGGCCTCGTACTCATCTTCCACTCCTCGAGGGACGAGGTCCTGGTGTGGGACCCCGTCACCGGCGTCCAGCGCCGCGTCGCCACTCCCCTAGGGTTTGAGATGCGCGAAACCCCAATCGACGGGGCGGTGCTTCGTGCTGCTGGAGACCACTTCCAGGTGGTGTTGGTCGGCTACAAGCAAGAAAGAAAGAATCCAAGAGCCCAGGTCTGCTTTTACTCGTCGGAGACCGGCGTCTGGAGCAATGTCATCTCGACACTGGTTCCGCGCGACGCCATGGATCATGCCGGCATGCCCGCCGTGCTCGTCGGGGATTCCCTTTACTAGCTGCTCTCTGGGGATGGGAAATCGCGCTTGATTCTCGAGTTTGATTTGCATCGGAAGAGCCTAGCTCTGACGCATGTGCCAATGGATATGTTTGCCAAGGGTCAAGACTTGATGGTTATGCGAGCAGAGGGTGACGGGCTGGGCTTACTCTCCTTGTCAGATTACACCGTCCAGTTATGGAAGAGGATTGCAGATTGTGGTAGTGTTGCTTCGTGGGTGCCGGGAAGAACTGTTGAGCTGGACAGGCTACTTTCTCTGGATTCGCAGACAAGCTACATACAGATGCTAGGGTATGCCGAGGAAAATAATGTGGCTTTCTTGCGGACAGTTGCCGGTATCGTCATGGTCCAGCTTCACTCATCGCAGTTCAGTAAACTTCCCGAAAACAACAATGGTGTTCTCCTTTATCCATTTGAATGTGTCTATGCTGCAGGTAATAGACTGTCTTCAAACTTCTTGGTCATGATAAAACCACGTTGATTTTTGATAACTGGTTGATGGCAAGATGTTCTCATCATTTCGTGTTATTAAGCCAACAATCTTAAGTAGTGTCGTATCACTTGTTTCGTTTGCTGCTTGATGAACTCTTTAACCCATAGCAAATCTGTTATGTACTTTTTCTGTTCGGATGCTCGTGTGGTAGCATTTTATTTGACCGTTATGATCTAGATTCAGATCTGATACTGGTAGCTAGTTTGTTAGTGTCCTCTATGCTTTTTATGTTACCGGTTCAACAATGGTAGCTACCTTTTTTTTTCACATTATCACATATTGTTATTATCATTGAACTATGTGGTTCAAAACAGAGCTAGCAAACTGTCTTTATATCCTGGTATTATATGAATATCTATTCAATAGTAAACACTAAGATTGGTTTAATAATTGAACTAAATTTCACTATTGCTTGCATGTTGGCATATTCAAGTAGTGTTAGTGTGTATCTGCGGTGCCATTTTTCTCATGTTGAAGACAACTGCATGAAAAGCTAGCTTGAACCAACTGATATGGCAAATAGGTAGCTCAAGCAGTTATATTTGGATGCTTAAATCTAGTTATGTTTGTTCATTTGATATTGTTATTGATACTATCGTGATAATAATCTTAAAGCAATAATGATGAAGTTGTTCGTGATTTTTCCCCCCATTGTGGCTGCTGCACCCCTAGACTCCACCGCATCCCCCACAAGTGCTCAGGCCGGTGAGATGACGGCGCCGGAACACCGCCGCAGCCGTCCTGTCCTCGGTTACTTCCGTGAAGCTATTGACGGCATCCACTTCCAATCTACCATTGAGCCCAGCCCCAACCGCGTCCTGCACGGTCGCTTCTCCTCTCCGATCGGCACCGGCGACTACAGCATGCTCCTCGGGTGCCGCCACGGCCTCGTACTGATCTTCCACTCATCAAGGGACCAGATCCTGGTGTGGGACCCTGTCACCAGCGTCCAGCGCCGCATCGTCACTCCCCTAGGGTTTGAGATGCGCAAAACCCCAATCGACGGGGCGGTGCTTCGTGCTGCTGGAGACCACTTCCAGGTGGTGTTGGTTGGATACAAACAAGAAAGAAAGAATCCACGAGCGGACGTTTGCTTTTACTCGTCGGAGACCGGCGTATGGAGTACTGTCATCTCAACACCGGTTCCACGGGACGCCATGGATCATGCCGGCATGCCCGCCGTTCTGGCCAGGGATTCCCTTTACTGGCTGCTCTCTGGGGATGGGAAATCGCGTGTGATTCTTGAGTTTGATTGCATCAGAAGAGCCTAGCTGTGACGCATGTGCCAATGGATATGTTTGCCAAAGGTCAAGACTTGATGGTTATGCGAGCAGAGGGTGGAGGTCTGGGTCTTCTCTCCTTGGCAGATTACACAGTCCAATTATGGAAGAGGAATGCAGATTCTGGTAGTGTTGCTTCGTGGGTGCCGGGAAGAACTATTGAGCTGGACAGGCTACTTTCTTTAGATTCACAGACAAGCTACATACAGATGCTAGGGTATGCCGAGGAAAACAATGTGGCTTTCTTGCGGACAGTTGCCGGTATCTTCATGGTCCAGCTTCACTCATCGCAGTTCAATAAACTTCCTGAAAACAACAACAGTGTTCTCCTTTATCCATTTGAAAGTGTCTATGCTGCAGGTAATGGACTGTCTTCAAACTGTGGTTATAACAAAACCATGTTGATTTCGATAACTGGTTGATGGACTGATGTTCTCATCATTTCGTGTTATTAAGCTAACAATTTTGAGTAGTGTTGTATCACTTGTTTGTTTTTCTGTTTGATGAGCTCTTTAACATTTAGCGGATTTGTTCCATAGCATTTCTGTTCTGATGCTCGTGTGGTAGCATTTAATTTGATAGTTATGATCTTGATTCAGATCTGATACTGGTAGGTGGTAGCTACTTTGCTTGTGTCCTTTGATCATTATTGAATAGATATTCATACGGTAAACTGGTACAGACGGTTTCCTAGATCTGGCTTGAATCACATAGTTCAAAGATAATGACAATATGTGATAATTTAAAGAAAACATAGCTACATTTGTTGGACGAACAAGATACAATACATCAATGAACTGGTGACTTTTGATGAACACTAAAATTGGTTTAATAATTGAACTACATTTTACTGTCTCCTCCATGTTGACATATTTACGAGCTGTATAATTGTAGGTTTGTAGCGTTAGTGCATAGCTGCGGTGCTGTTTTTTCTCATGTTGAAGACAACTGCATGAAAAGCTTTAACAAATTGTAATGGTAAATAGGTAGCTCAAATAGGTATATCTGTACGCCTAAAGCTACTTATGTTCGTTCATTTGATATTGGTGTCGTGCTAATAATCTTAAATCGAATACAAATTTATTTGAAGTTTATGAATAACTGTTCATTTTACCACTTGTAGGAAAGTCCTGTTGTGTGTGACAGTTCCATTACCAGGGAAAACTAATAAATCGAGTTCATTTCATCTCTTAGGTTAAATGCATATAAAGATATTTTTTTATAGTCAGTATCACTTTGATTGCTAAAACATAATGGTATGAGCATATGGCATGGAACAAGCTTATTAATTCTGGATAACTTGTCTATTTTGATGAGCTAATAGTCCTAGTTTGCAACTATGCATGTCCTTTATTTTCATGATATTGATCAATATACTGTTTTGGGACTATTCTTTGATTTTTAGAGGTTGTGTGGTTTGTTTTATCTATTCCCAATATTGTATCGGGACTGAGTTTTTTTTTTTTCCAAATTATCGAAATATCTCGGTGATGCCTTCTTGCATCTATTTAGCGTTGATGTTATTGGTTGTTTGACTTCTGATGATTGCAGAAACAAGCATTGGTGGAGGACATGATGGAGCTGATCAACATATGCTACTATAATGTAATGGTTGAGAAGGCAAGCTTATCTTATAACTACGTTTAGGTATCTGAACTGTTCTTTCAAAAGACATGTGTTTCTTTTCCTTTTACTGCTATTCCTCAAGTACTAAATTGCAAGAGAGGGCTCTAAGATTTTCTCTGCAGCCCTTTGCTTAGCTGTTACCCACCTATTGACTGGTACAAACTATATATGGCTATGCTTTGTGGCCGATTATGTAGATGTTTAACACTTCATATTGATCACATGATGCAAATGGCATGAGAATATTCATGATGCATACTGCTTTCATCATGAACTGTACTTACTTACTACCATATATTATCATCAAAAGTAGTGACTGAAGTAAACTATTATTGACGTTTTGCACAGTAGGAAAAATGACATCTATTTTGGACGGAAGGGAGTATATCCGTTAGTAATATGGTGCATGATCGCTTTCTTGAGGCTTCTACTGCATGAATTTGATTAAGTTCATCCATTAGTAACTAGCTAACGCGTATGAGCTAGAAACCAGATGTTGCTGTTATCATACTCCATGAACCACTCGTATGCCCACTGATCTTTTATCCACTATTAGGACCAGATAGATATAGCCAAAAACTGCTAATAGTAGAAGTTGAAGGTCACCATACTACAGAATTTACTATTGTCCTCCGTTCCTAATGTTGGTTTTGTCTAAGAATGCTGAGATGATTCAACTTATAGAGAACTTCACAATGGGGAAGCTAATGTGTTTAATGGCTTTTTTCATGAATGAAAATTGGTTTGACTGATGCCAGGATTTCCCCGCAGGTATCTGGAGTAACTTTCCGGTTGCAAATGCAGAAGCAGCGCGTTTACTGCGACCCAGATGCAAATTTACTCTCTATGTAGTATGCACCGAGTCAGCCTTAATGTGGACTTGTAGCAATTAATCGCTTATTTTGCCCAGTACCGTCTGTTATCTGAATTATGTAGTCAATTGGCCAACTGGCATGAAGACATGTGACTTGTTTCGGTTAATTAGTACCTTTCAGTTGATCTTGCTTGCATTCTGGGTTGCATTCTTCTTATGACTCGCTTTGTCCTTTTGATTGTTGTTCCATGTTGTATCTTGTGGGGGGAATTCTGGGTCCCATTTCTTCTTATGCCCCGCTTTGTGTTGTTTGTTCTTGGTGATTTTTATCTGATTCTGAATGAGTGTTGAACTATTTTGCTGTCACTGAGATTTAGAGAAGGCTTTAATGAGTTTGCCATTGTTTGAATTTTTACAAAATAAATGCTGGACAGGGAAAGGTAAATCGATATGAGCAGGGATTTGCCTGTAGGTATAATAACTGCTACTTTGAATTCGCCAACTTCCGCAAAGGGAAACACATTTTATTGATTGGTGCAACAACCACACTAACATCATATCACCGATCCCATTATCTTATTGCACTTACCTACACAAGGCTCAACACCATTTGCATCGGCGAGGGTGTTGTTCCTGTCGCCGCTGCCACATTGGCCGGCGCAGCCTTCATTGCAGGGCCACCAAGGGGTGCTGTGGCTGCACCAGGGGGGTGGCAGTGCTGGTAAGAGTGGCAGAAGGACATGGCGGCCACCTGCTCATGCCCGGACAGCATGAGGAGAAGCATGCACAGGGCGGCGGCCCTCTTCGGCTCTTCGTCATCTCCATCTCCGGCGCGGTGGGCTCAGTATTCTTCAGAATCAATAAAGAGAACTGCGGTGGTGAGACTCTCTGGTCTAGCATACTACAGCAACACTGGAGCTCCGAGAACGATATTGTCATTTGACCTGAACAATTTATGACGGAGCTGAGAATAGTACTACGTATTTCACTATTAATTTCAGGTTGAGTGTCATGTTATCCGGGCCAAAATATTGTGGTGAAATAATAATTTTTCTGCTTTGTGCAAAAAAGAAAAAATCAGTGACCAAAATGTTATCTTTTCGCTGACATTGGTCACCGCGCAGGAGGAGGGGTGAAAAGTTGATGAGCAGGCCTTGGTCACGGGGCAGAGTACTACGGGTCTTGGGTTTGGGCTGGACCTTGGTCACGGGCCAGGAACAATTGAGAAGATCATCATCGAAGATCGAAGTACAAGAGCTGGCCAACATATGGCGGCGGCGTTGCGTCATATGCTGCTCCCCAGCAGCGGCAGGCCCTCCAGCCCTTCACCGGCGCCGGAGCCACCAAGGCCGCCCAGGTTCGCACCGCCTTTCATCTCTCTCGCAAACATCAATTTGATGGAGATGGATTTTCGCTTACCTTTATTCAGAGATCTAGTTCATGACCAAATGCCTATGTTTTGCACACGGGCGTCGCGATCATACGCCTATGTTTGTCTCGATCGATCCAATGAACTACAAATCAATTCTGCTCGTCAGGTGGCGGACAGGTGTATGATCCGATCCTACTGTACAAAGGATGCCGCGCGTCGAGAAGGCGAAAAGTATGTCATCAACAAACCCTAACTACTACTCTGCCCTTCATACGGTTAATCTTTAGATATACTGATGATTTCTGTAGATATACAGTCTGCAAAACAAGAATCAGACTCATTCGTATGTTTCGGTGCATGCAGGCAATTGATACTGAAGCAAACACGGTCCGAACTAGTCGCATGTCTCACTCTGTGCTCGATCTACGGGGCATGCCTCGCGGTTAAGTACTATTGGCCCTTTGACCAACATGAACATGACTTTCCGGAGGATGATGATAACTAGGTTATTGGAGGGGGAAAAAGGAGCTTGAGATCGATGAGCTCGTGTAGCTTAAGACATCCCATTATAGTGTGTGCATATAATATATCCATGTAATCTTGTCTCTTCAGGCGAGAAACCTCCCGGCCTGTTATATATCGTCTAATGTACCGTCTCTTTCAGGTACGTAGTTGAGTGAGTGTTGCTGTTCTTGTGACAGGCAATTGCTGGTTGAAATATGCTACAATTGTTTTTATTTTTGTGCGGATAAACATTGCATTTTTTGACCTTTCGGAATTTGTTCGAGTCAAAGTAGATCGCACATGAAAATAACCTAGACGCGCATGCCGGCCATCTCTGTTTTCGTAGACGAGACCTTGTGAAGCTGCATGTGCTGATGTAGAACGAACACTTGAATGCAGCTCTTCTGATTTATCTGTTGCCCGGTGGATGCGACGCTCACACATATTTGGATCATTGTTTCGATTGGAACACACGGATGTGCATTTCTGTGTCATGCATAGCTAGTCGGTGGTGTTGGTTGATTAGGTAGCCCCTCCGATTTTCCCCGCCAACAAACGGTAGCCCTCTACGATTAGATTTTTATTTCTCTTGGTCTGTTTGGTGCTCTCACTTTTGTAGTTTGATTTTGCCCAATGTTCTGCTTGAATGTTTATGTACTAACCTCCGGTCCGGATTAAATGTCGCCACAAGTACTAATCATTTGCACTAAAATAGCTCTCTCCGTCCGACACTCTTTGGAACCCAAACTTGATATTGAGGTTGAATACCAATTCCTATTTGGATGGTCTCGTCCCTATGGTCTAGAGGCGCGTGGGGCTGAGCGAGAGATGTCTAGAAATTCAGGGGATGAGAGCTTTGTATTCGGGGCAGAGTCACGCAAATGTTGGAAATTTCGGCTTGATACTTGGTTGTGATTCTAAAATTGAATGTCCAGACCATTGAAACAATAGTATTCGGGTTGGTGGTTGCTGATGTCGAATTCAAGCCTCCAATTTCTACATCCAAACTCTAGACGGAGTGAATTCAAATTCTTACCCCCTACTTTCACATTTTGCCACTAATTGCCGCAATAAGTGGATTTTTGATCAGTGTTATCCAAGGTTTGGGCGTCGAGCGACCGGGAGGCCTCCGCTTAGTGCAGTTCTACTGATTAAGCATTCTGACATGGTAGGATGGGCGGTTGCATGCATTTCTTAGAGCATATAGGCTTGAATCTTCATGCAATATTGGCTCAGTAAGTCCCATATAGAACCCTAGCTTGCCCAACCCAATTTGAACCCTGTATTATCTGATGTTGACCGTCTATTTACTGTCTTCTATCTATTTATCTCGCATGCTCCCTCTCTCGTTTTCTCATTGTCAAAAAAAAATGCTCCCTCTCTCCCCTCTCTTTCTCTTTGCCTCGAGCAGCAGGCAGTAGCAAACAACAGAGGGGAAGAGGGAGCTAGAAGGGGATGCATCCTGACTACTCGAGGGGAAGAAGATCTTGGGGTGTAGTAAGGAGAGCACTTCCAACGGCGAATTCGGGGAAGAGAAACAGATTCGTCGGCGAGGTCAAGAATGGCTAAAGGGCGAAGGCGCTTAGGTTGGGAAAGGGCCATCGGGACAAGCAACGAAGCAAGAGGACACATCGAGGTCGGGGAAGGGCCGCTTGGGAATCGCCGCGCTTAGTTTGGTGTTTAGGGCGAAAGAGAAGTGGAAGACCATCACATAAGTGCACCTAAGCGTGCGCTTAGTTTAACACTGATTATTCTCTAATTGAAAGTTTTGCCAGCTTTTACTCCTTCTAGTATTTTGTTTGTATTTTGACTGATGATGGACCTTGACAGTCAGGTAACACATGGTATGCCATGTAGGTGGTTTTTCTCCTGGCGTGACCCATATCCTTGTTTTTATTGGTCGAGTTGTTTTCATTAGCCTGTTGCGTTCAAGCTTAGGCTAGCCATAGTGAGGGTATCATAAGTAGTCTCATGCATATCATGTTGGTAAAAATATGATGTGTCATTCCTCTTATAAAGGATACTCCCCTCCCAGGCCACCACAGCCATTGCTTCTGCCCCAAGTAATCGTTTTTTTCTATTTTGCACCAGCCAAAAAAAAAATTCTCGCTGACGGATGGGGCCAGTAAGAAGTGGTGTACGCTAACTGTGCACATCGACCCGCTGCCTATCCGCGTGCTTCATCTGCCACCACGGTGGGGCGCCTGCGTGGACTTCGCGACTCGCTACCCGCTGCTTGCCTTTTCGACAGAGCCACGTATCTACCCCGTCCCTTCCTCCCGTCCTTCTCCCTCGCCCCCACTTTTCCCTTTTTCCCCGCGCTCTCTTCGCTCCTGCCTAGGGTTTCTTTGCTACGGTTTCTTCGATCCGCGACGTCGATGTCGTTCCCGCTGCGTTACCCGTGCGGTTGAGGTGAGGAACCTCTCCTCTTCCGGTGTTCCTAATCCGGTGATTCTAATTTGTTGGTTTTCTTCCTTACCCAGTGCCTGATGCGTTCGTTTTCTTCTTCAGGTTGTCTACGATCCAGCTACCGACCTTTCACATCTCAAGGAGAAGCACGCGGCGGCGACGGACTCGGTGAACTCTCCAAGGCACAGGGGCGGACGGCGGTGACCTTCAACCAGACGGACCGCCTGCTAATTTAGGTAACTCTCCTTCTCGGTCCTTCGATCTGCTTATTCCTCTTCAACTGTGACCGCCTCCGCCCGGACGTCTTTGTGCCGCCACACCTGCCGCCGCCTCCACTCCTCTTCCCCACCGTCCAGCGGTGAAAACCTAGATCTCCAAAATATCAGCGCCGCCTCTCCCAGTTCCCAAACACGACGCCTCCTCTCTCCCACGCCCGCGGCTTCGTCGCCTCTCTGTTTCCCTCCCGCTCTGCGAGCGCCTCCTCCCGCTCGTCACCGCGGATGGAGCCGGACGCCTCCTCTCTCCCACACCCGCGACTTCGTCGCATCTTCGTTTCTCTCCCGCTCTGCTAGCGTCTCCTCCCGCTCGTCACCGCGGATGGAGCCGGACTTCCGGAGGAGGGCGTCCCCGCGGAGAGTGGCGGCGCGCCGCCTCGAGAAGGCCATCTACCAGCCTGGGCTCATGATCTTCTCCGTCCGGCGGCGGTAGTAGAGCGGGTGTGGCTGCGCCGAGACGAACAGCTGCTGCGGGAACAGAGAAGAGCTCCTCCCGGTGCTGCTCCTCCCACTATACTTCTTGTCTTTTAATTCTGATTCCAACATCTTAGTATTGGGAAAACTCCAACTAAGTAATGGATTTTGCACGAAATGTTCTGTTTTGTTCACGTCCGAATGTTTTTCCTGATTTTTTCCTTTTCTCACCCATTGTTTGTTCCTTCTTCCTTTGCAGGTCTTCGTCTTGCCTGGGATTTAGGCTCAGTTCTTCGACTCCGGTTTCCTGTCCCTGCTCTCCTGCGTTGTTCGTACGATTCAGCTGTTCTTAAGGTTTGCTTATTTCTGCTACCTCCTTCTCTCTTCCTTAACTTGCTTATGTATACTGATCTATATTGGGTTGAATTTGGGTGAGACTCGCCCTGTTGGGACTACAACTATGATTCAATGTTGGCATATAGGGGTTCTTTGTATACTACCGTATAGGACTACAACTATGATTCATTTCGCTTTTTGTTGTTCATGGATGGTTAGTTCTGCTGTATGGTTGATTTTCAATTTCTGCTTTATGGATGCTTACTTCTGCTGATTTATTTATTTTGGGTTTGGGGTTGGGATTTTAATTAATGTTTTCTCTCACATTGATGTGGACATTTGCAGATATAAGTTCTCTGTCAGATCTGCATGTATAATTTTACTGGCTTACTTTTCATAATAAAATCTAACTCACAGAGAAAAAAAATATCATAAATTGTGGTCTTTGCTTGATTTTGGGGGTGATTGGTAGAGTTCTCTGTCAAATCTGCATGTATAATTTTATTGGTTTACTTTTCATAATAAAATCGAACTCACAGAGAAAAAAATGATCATAAATTGTGGTCTTTGCTTGATTTTGGGGGTGATTGGTCCATTTATTGCTTTCTTTCTTCTACTTCATGGATTAGACTCGTTTGCTAATCGTTTGTGGATGATTCTTTCTATCACCATCTTCTATTCCAGTCTTCTCATGACTGGCTTATCGGTGTTACTATGGTCCGTCGCCGTGCTGTTTGTCGCAACGTCCCTTTCGTACTACCAGCAGCTCTGTTCCATGTTCCGCCCTTTCGGAAGAGAAAGTGTATGTCTTCTGCTTGTTTCTTTTGTTTGTAAGTTTGTTTTCCGCCCTTTGCTCAGTGATGTGTGCATTTTGTCGTTTGTGTTGCTACTATAGATGATGGTTTCTTTCCTGTCTTGAGCCGAGAGATCGCTGCTACTAATCGCAAGAAGCGCATTGTTATACATGACGTAATAATGCATCGTATGTATGGTAGACAACTCCGTCGTATGACAGGTGCCTAACCTATCTTCTGCTGCTGTACATTAAGTCCCAAATAATTCCCTCTGCCTCTCTGTGTAGTCAAGCTTCTCTACACATTTGTTTGCTACAGCTGCTCCTTTACGCTCTCCCTTAACACCTGGGTGGGTTGGGTTCACAGCAGAAGAAACAGAAATTTTAAAAGGTAAAATATGTCTTCTGATGTTTCTGTTGGTTGCCTTTCTTATTGAATTGTTTGTTCGCGTTTATCCTGAACACGAACAATCTTTTTTAGCTTCCTATCTAGACAGGTCGTACTACGGAGGGCCAGGCTATGCCTGTCTTAAGTGTAAGGCATGCTTTTGGTATCAGGAGAGGGTGGTCACGGCATCGGCTATTTCAAAGAGGCGTGTAGTCTATAACAATTGTTGCAAGGCCGGCAAGGTCTTTGTTCAGCCGTTCAAGGAGCCTCCTCAGTTTCTGAATGACCTAATTGACTATAGTGGTCCACCCCGTACCATGGACTTCATAAAAAAAATCCGTCAATACAATTGTCTATTTGCTTTTACTTCCATGGGAGCAACCATAGATCGTTCAGTAAATGATGGTGGAGGGCCTAATATCTTCAAAATATCTGGGGCCCTTTGTCATCGAATCGGATCACTTCTGCCTAAAAGAGGTGACAAACCAAAATTTGCAGAGCTTTATACATTTAACACAGTCAATGAAGTTTCTAATCGAATTAAGGCTTTACACAAGGATGATAAATCTGAAGGTATTCTAGATGAGGATGTTGTCAATGGTCTTAGGCTTATGCTAAATGCTAATAATTCACTTGTTAAGAAGTTTCGTATGGCTGAACAAATTTTAAAAGAAAATGAGCATGCTGACATTTCCATTCGTATACTTGCTCCTGGTCCAAATGATGGTCCTCAATTCAATCTTCCTACAACAGATCAACTTGCAGGCCTGTTGGTTGGTGAATTTACACCAGAAACCCCTTGTCGTGACATAATTATTCGTAGTAGGGAGGACAGGTTACAGTACATATCATCTTTACACCCTGCTTATATGTCTTTACAGTACCCTCTCCTCTTTCCATATGGCGAGCGTGGGTTTCAGCTGGGTGTACGGTACATTGGAGTGGATCCCCTTTGTCCAAATAAAAGGCTTAAAGTGACCATGCAAGATTTCTACAGCTATTGTTTTCACTATAAGCCAGGACAACATAATCCCTATCTATGTTGCGGTTTGCTCTCTGATCAGGCTGTGGTAGATTCCCGTGCTTGCATTGATGAATGTAGGCTCCACTTTATCCTGAAATGCAATAATGATTTGAGGGCAGAAAATCTTCAGGGCCTTGTAGACGCAGTAGGAGAAGGGCGGTTTGATGGTTCGTCTGTAGGTAAAAAAAATATACTTCCCTCTTCTTATACCGGTGGCCGCCGTTATATGGTTGAGAATTTTCAGGATGCAGTAGCTATTTCCCGTGTTCATGGTCCTCCAGACCTTTTTTCTACTTTCACGTGTAATCCTAAGTGGCCAGAAATCACGGAGGCTCTTGAACCTGGTCAAAAACCACATAACAGGCCTGATATTGTTGTTAGGGTGTACCATATGAAGCTTACCGAGTACCTTGATCAGATAAAGGCTGGTGAAGCGTTTGGCAAAATCGTTGTGGGTAATTTACACTCCTGCTGTTTACTTATTTGATGCCTTACTTTCTACTTTTTTTGTCTGTTCGGTTCTTAATTGTACCCCCTTCTTGCAGTGTTGCATACCGTAGAATTCCAAAAGAGAGGCTTGCCTCACGCTCATATCCTTACTTGGCAAGACAAACAAGAACGTGGTGAGGTATCTCCTGCCTTGATCGATTCGTTTGTTTGTGCGGAGATCCCTGACCCTGTCGAGGACCCTCTTGGTTATGCCCTTGTTGCTGAGTTCATGATGCATGGCCCATGCGGGGATGATAATGTTAAGTGTCCTTGCATGAAGGACGGTGTGTGCTCAAAGAAATTCCCTAAACCATTTCAGGATGAAACTTCCATTGATGAACAAGGCTTCCCTGTTTATAGGCGTCGCGATAACGGTCGTTTTATCATAAAAAATAAAGTTAAGCTAGACAACAGTCATGTTGTTCCTTATAATATGGCACTGCTTAAAAAGTACCAGGCCCATCTAAATGTTGAGTGGTGTAACAAGACACATGTCATCAAATATCTTTTTAAGTATGTTACTAAGGGGCCTGACTTTTCAAAAACTTTATTTGAAAGGATTCAAAAGGGAGGTGATGCAAACGATGAAGGCGTAGATGAAATTCAGGAATATCGAGAATGTCGCTTCATATGTGCTTATGATTCTTTTTGGAGAGCGTATGGATATGAGTTGCATAGCAAAATGCCTTCTGTTGAGAGATTGCCTGTTCATCTACTAAATGAGCATATCATTCGTTTTCGTGCAAATGCCAACCTTCCTTCACTTGTCAACGATAACTTGCTACAAAAAACTATGTTAACTGAATGGTTTGTTGCCAATGCCAAATATACAAAAGCCAGGAATTTAACATATTGTGATTTCCCTACTAGATGGTCTTGGGTAGTAGAAAGTAAAACATGGGTTGGCAGGAAAAAGACTGACAAGATTGGTAGAATATATTATGTGCATCCTTCTGTTGGTGAGCTTTATTATCTGAGAATGCTATAATGCTTCTCAAAGGTGCACAATGTTATTCTGATGTTAGAACTTATGATGGTGTTTTCTATGAGACATTCAGAGAGGCATGTTCAGCTAGGGGGTTACTTGGGGATGACACTGAATGGTACAGCGCTTTTGATGAGGCTCTAAAATGGGGTATAGGGAACCAGTTAAGGCAGCTTTTGATGGTTCTGTTCTATCATTGATAAAAATGTTTTCTTTGAAAAATACTGGGTTCATTTAGCTGAGGATATTCAGTATAGAATTCGCTGCTCGCTTCATGATCCACTCTACTGTGTGCCTACTGAAGAATTGAAAGACATGCTACTAGATAAATTAGCAGTTATATTTGCTAAAAATGGGCACAATATTATAGATCATAATTTGCCTTTGAAAACTAATCGTCATACAGATTCATGTCAAGTCAACATGATTGGGGATGAGTTGTGTCAGGATTTCGAAAGTCTTATTAAAACTTCTGAAATGCTATATGGGAAATTAAACGAAGGTCAAAAGAATGCTTTTTCAGTTATTGTTGAACGAGTGAGGAACGAAAAACCTGGGCTTTTCTTCGTATCAGGGTTTGGGGGTACTGGAAAGACATTCCTATGGAATGCTATCGTTTCTTATCTTAGAGGCCACAAAAGAATTGTTTTAACTGTTGCATCTTCAGGTGTTGCGTCGCTTCTATTGCCAGGAGGTAGAACGGCTCATTCTAAATTTAAAATACCTCTTGATCTTGATGATAATGGGCTCTGTGACATTAGGAGATGTAGCATGCGTTCCTCTTTAATCGAATCAGCATCGCTTATTATATGGGATGAGGCTTTGATGACCCATAGAAGGTGTTTTGAGGCCCTAGATCGGACCCTTAGGGATGTTTTGTCTATGCAAGATCCTTCATTAGGTAATGTACCATTTGGCGGTAAGATAGTTGTTTTGGGTGGTGATCTAAGGCAGATCCTGCCGGTTATTGAGGGTGGAACTCGCTCTCAGGTTGTAAATGCTACAGTTACTAATTCTCCCCTTTGGCATAGCATTGAGATTCTTCATCTTGATGAGAACATGCGTTTAGCTGTTCAGACGCCTAACCCTAACGTGCAGGCTGAGGCTGAATCCTTTGCACAATGGGTTCTGGATATTGGTGATGGTGTGATCCCTGCTGTTGTGCGAAAAGGCGAGTCTGACCCAACTTGGATAACCATTCCAGATGAACATTTACTGTCTACCGATGGCGCCAAAATTCCAGCTATTGTTGAGTCTATATATGTGAACTTTCTGAACAAGTACTCTGATTCTACCTACCTAAGAGAGAGGGCTATCTTAACACCCACAAATGAGATAGCTGAAGATATTAATAAATATGTTCTTTCTCTTGTACCCTCTGTGGAGAGAGAGTACCTAAGCTGTGACACCATAGGAAATCCTGCTGATGGAGTCCGTAACATGGATGTCTTTTATCCTGTTGAGGTCCTAAATACTATTAAAGTTAACAACTTTCCTTATCATAAATTGGTGTTAAAAATAGGTGTTCCTGTTATGCTTCTTCGAAATATAAGCCAGACAGCTGGTCTATGTAATGGTACACGCTTGATTATTACTAGGCTTGCAGAAAAAATCATTGAGGCCATTGTTATAACAGGTTCTAATATTGGTGATGTTGTCTACATTCCAAGAATCTGTCTTACTACTAGAGATCCTAAATGGCCTTTTACTTTGCATCGGCGACAATTCCCTATAAGGATTTCCTATGCTATGACCATTAACAAAAGCCAAGGCCAAACTCTTGCAGCCGTTGGCCTCTATCTCAAAACACCTGTTTTCACACATGGACAGCTTTATGTGGCGGTTTCTCGAGTGACTTCAAAAAAGGCTCTTCGGATATTGATTGAAAATGAAGATGGTACTTGTGGCTCTGAGACTAGGAATATTGTCTTCTCTGAAATATTCCAGTCTCTTCGTCCTTGATTACCATGACGGTTCACTTACTACACTTACTATACGGATATTATATTTGTTTTGTTATTTACTACTGCCACTACATCCTGTTTTTTTGACTTTTGAACAACTACTAGAGACTTTGCACTGTTATAATCTCTTCTATATAATCTATTCTAAGCCTATAAGATATGAAGTTTTATACTCCCTTTAGTACTGATTTCTTAGAAAGAATAGGTGTTGGATCCTACTATTCTTCCCTTTTGAATCATATTTTCATCTTATATTTCGAGATTCCCCATGTTCTTCCTTGCACTCTACTTGTGCTTACTGAAGTTTTCTTCTCTACTCCTGCATGATGCATATATCCTCTGGTTCGCTTTTATTCCATTCTATTTCGTGTTCAGCTATTTACTTCTTCTTTTCATGCTTCTGCTTCACTGATCGCAGTTTTATCATTGTAGATGGCGAGCCTGCTCTCTCAGATCCATGACAAGAGTAACCAGTGGACTATCTGTGTTCTTGTGTCTCGCATGTGGCACTACCGTGGAGGAAGTGATGAAGGGCCTATTATACATTCTGACTTGGTGCTGCTTGATAAAGAGGTTAGTACGATGGCCTAAATATTTTTCTATGGCATAGTATGGTGGTATAATTTCTTCTGTCTTCTTGCTTCCTTTCTAATGTGTGATATTTACTCTCTAGGGGACGCACATGTATGGTCAGATTCCTCCTGAACCAGCTGAGAAACTGAAAGATGTACTAAATGAAGGAAAGGTGTTTCTCATAAGGAAATTTCTTTGCAACCCATCGAAGGTAGCCTTCAGGCCAGTAGAGAGCCCATATATGGTCCAGTTCACAAGGTACAGTGTGGTGCAGCTAATGCCTGGGATAGAGGATCAGTTTCCATTCTGTACTTACAGCCTCACGCCATTTGCGGATATCCCCAGGCCTGCTACACCTCCTGCATGTTTCGTCGGTTAGTTCACCTGTATTCTTTTATTTTATTTTCCTTTCATTATGTACCTATTTTCCTTCGATTTTTCCTTTGCCGCCTGACTTATATTAACTACATCTTGCTTACAGATGTCATTGGAAGGATCACACAGGTTTCAGATATCATCCCTGTTCAAGCTGCGCATCAGACAGTGTCTTCAGATACTAGGACAGTGGTGCTTACAGATTTGTTGTAAGTCATTACATCTGCTTTCTCGTTTTCCCGATCATTGAGGTTTGGTTTCTACTTACCCAAATCGTCTGTCTGCTTGCTTACTTTCTTCATTTGCACATACAGAGGACAAGAGATGAGGATCATTCTCTGGGGTGCCCGTGCAGTTGAGTTTGACGCAGAGTCAGTCCGTGAAATGGGGGCTAAAGAACCAGTCATTGCTATATTTGTGGGAACATTGCCCAAAATGGCTCATGGTAACCACTTTGCTGCCTAATTGTTTACATTACTTACATATTCCTAACAATTTATGTGCTACATCTCACTTCTTTGACATTATATAATTGTCCTGTAGGTGCCAGGGGCCTCAGTGGTAGCTCCGCTTGTCGCTGGTATATTGATGAAGACATACCTGATATCAACTACTTCAAAGCTAGGTTTGAAATTTAGTTTTAAGGTTCTTCATAAGGCAACTTCCTTGGAATTTTGTATGCCTACTTACTCATTCATTGTTACAGTCTTGGAGATCAGTTCTTTGCTTTGGACGCCTACGCTCCTTCGGGCCAAGATGCCTTCCAGACTCGTGTGCAGCAAGATCCAGTTGAAACAACTGTTGTACAGCTCAACAAGCTTGATCCATTCGAGGACATGGTCAGTACACCATATTCTCACATTTTCTTCTTCCGTCTGTTATTCTATGCATGGTCCTGATGCTACTGCTACTATCTTCAATTTTCTATGCAGGAAAAAAGGTTCATCATTACTGCCACTGTCGACAGGATTACCAACGATCAACGCTGGTGGTTTCCTTCCTGTGCTACATGTCGTAAATCCGCTAGAGTTGATGGTTACCAGTACAAGTGCACTAACCTTAGCTGTGTCTCGGTGGAGCCAGATCTAACGTAAGTGACCCCTTCAGTTGTTGTGTGAACTCCCTACTATCTGCCATATGCTTACTTTTTCAGGTCTCCATATGTAGGTATTGTGTCTCTGTCTATGCTTCTGATAGCACTGGTGAGGCCGAATTCGTCCTCTTCGACAACGTCGCACAAGGAGCCATAGGAAAATCACTTGTTAGTTTGATGTATCAGAGGTATCCAGGCCATCGAACCCTGCAGGACATAGCGCAGGTTGCTAGGTTTGATATGACTACTCCGCCGAAGATTGCTCGTCTGGCTGGCTTAAAGTACAAGCTGCTGGTTTCTATATCTAAAAAAAGCTTTTCTGCAACTAGCAAAAAAATATCCTTCCAGATTAACAAGATAGTAGAGACGTTCAAACCTGAGCTTCCACCCTTTGCTTTTGCTGATGTTCCTGGATCCAGTGGAGCATCATCATCTGCCAAGGATTTAGACATGGCGCTGTCTCCTGGAAGTGCAACCAAGCCTCCTATGCCAACCACCCCTTCAACCCAGGCTTCCCAGTTTCGCACGCCCTTTGCTGCTGACCAACAATCACCTGTACTTCAGGTGCGTTCTAGGAACCATTGTCTTCAATTATAAGGAAATTGTGGTTCTTACATTTCCTAGAGTTCTTTCATTTTATTTGACATATTCATATATTATTTTCCAGCCACACACGCCAGCTTCATACACTAACAAGATCACTGCTTCATCGGCTGGATCAAGGTGCTATAGTTTAGCCTACTACCAGCAGATAGGGCTGTTGTTCGTCAGATTTTTTCACCATTACATTCCTTGTTTGTTATGCCAGGTCATCTTCTCATAAGCATGGTACAAGGCGCTCTCTTTTCAGCCGTACTGACAAAGACAAAAAAATACTGAAGAGGTACATTATATTTTGCAGACGATTACAAACTTTTGATTCAGTTCCTATCTGCGCTAAACATTTTGGGATGCCTCTTACTTTAGATTATGACTGGAGGATCAGGGTCTGTGACTGCTGCAGAAACCATTACGGAAGGAAAACTTGATGATGTTCCAGAGGAAGAAAAGGTTGGCGAGGTCACTGCCAAAGAAAAGGATGATGAGGTCACACTTCTAAAGGGAAAGAGGTACCTGCAAATATAACAATAAAGATAGATGGTTGCATCCCTCACTGCATCCAGATCAACACTATCAGTTGACATATGCTAGCTCTCTTATACTTGCTATAGTTTTTACATATGCTGGCTGTCAAAATTTGCAAGTGAAGCTTTTCGAGAAGTGTCTGCCTTATTACATTTCATCCAATCAAATTATTTCCTGCTATTTTTCTGAGAATACAAATAAAAAATAATATGCCATAGAGGTCAGTGCTACCCTTCTGTTAAACAGTACTTACGAATGTTTGTACCGGTCCTGTTTACAGGACACTGTTTGGGTTCCGGATTGCTTTATTTCGTTAGCTTTATCATAGAGACAAATTGTGACCGACTACTTGTCTTAGGGGCACCTCTACTGGGAAGGCTGTTAAGGATGCGAAAAAAGCTAGGTCCTGAATGATATGAAGCCTTCATACCCATAGTTTGTACATAAGGTACAGAACCCTTCGTTCATATCAAAACAATTATGTTCTTGCTTCTTATCCATATTAAACCCTGCCTTCTTCTCACAGGTCCTTCTACGCATATCCATCTGCTCCTGTTTGGTGGCTCTTACAACCTAAACTCGCAAGAGAATATAGACCACCTACCGCTGCATATTAGTAATTGCTCCTTCGACGTCCGCTGATACTCAGCGTGCCCTGTCTACGACATCGTCGAACCAGCAAGACATCATACCACCATCTGTCTATACTGCTACATGTTGTTCCCCTATTACTAGACAATCCAAATTATATAGCTGCTCATGTTAGTTCTAACAACTATTTCATGAGTGTGGTTACAATATTAGAAACTTCAGCCCGTCGTTTTGTAAGACTATGTACTGTCCCATCAGTGTGGTGTTAATGCTGGAAACTTTGGCCGCTCGAGGAGCCTTGCCAAATCTTCCTATGGACTTAAACAATGTCCTAACCTTTATTGATATCTGTTTTATGTTAGTTCGTTCTTTCCTTGTGCTTCTTCCTCCTTTTTGTCTGCAACACTATTTTATGAGTGTGTTCTTAATGCCACAAACTTTGGCTGCTCCGGAAGCCCTGCCTAATATTTCTATGGCCTCAAACAATGACCTGAACTTTATTTACCAACCTCTGTTTCATGTCCTCTTATTGATAACTTTATTATCTTAGTTCATTCTTTCTTTATCTAAAGGCTAAATAGAATGCCTAAACACCATAGCTTATTATGTAGACTAACAAAACCAATATAACTTAACCCAAAATTAGTAGCTTTTTCTCTATTTTTCTTATGGAAACACATTATAGGCTAAACCCGATATTTGCGCCAATCGGCGCAACGGGTCATCTAGTAACAATAAATAAAGAGAGAGGAGGTAGTGGTATCATGATATTATACCGTAACATAACGAATTTCGAGGCTGAAAGGACACGGATGTCGCCTAGAGGGGGGGTGAATAGGCGATTTAAAATTATTACGGTTAAGGCTTGAATAAATGCGGAATAAAACTAACGTTTAATTTATCAAGCCAAAACCTAAACTAGCTAGGCTCACCTATGTGCACCAACACTTATGCTAAGCAATATAATCAACTAGGTGATAGCAAGATATATGACTTTAAGCTCTATGACTATCACAAAGTAAATAGCATAAGTAAGAAGCTAGGGTATAGAAATACCGAGGCACTTGGAGACGATGATTTATCCCGAAGTTCACTTCCCAATGGAAGATAGTCTCCGTTGGAGCGGCGCGGTGTTCACCAATGTGAAACATCGAGTAGCCTTAATATGGCACACCGTATCTCCGTTGTGTCTTACCACCAATGTGTCGAGGCACTTGTCACTATGTTGCCGTCGAGGTTGACAACTAGAACCTTTACAAGGATGAAGCTCACTCCACAAGTTGGAGGGTCTTCACCAAATGCACCGAGCCACCAAGACTCGATGTCCAAGGCCGAGGCACACACCACAACTCAATTGGTGGCTCCCGACAATGTCTTCGTAGCAACCAAAGCTCCGAAGCAAGCAAGGTTGGGCCTCCCTCCACAACCTAATTGGAGGCTCCCAACAAATCTCGTAAGCCACCAAGACTCCAAGAAAACAAACCGTCTAGGGTACCAATGTGCCCTAGAGGAACAAGCTCTAGGGCACCAAAGCACCCAAGAGAAACAACCTTCTCAACTTCACTTTCCACGAATCACCATGGAGAACTCAAACCGATGCAACCGATGCAATGGCAAGAACACACTAAGTGATCAAGTTCTTCCAACCCGAATCTAACCAAAGCAACTAATGCTTGGGAGGGATTTGAGAGGAAGAACAAAAGAGAAACACCAAGAAACTCCAAAGATCTAGATCCAAAGTGTTCCCCTCACTTAGAGGAGAAATCGATCGGTGGAAACACGGACCTAGACCTCCTCTCTCTTTTCCCTCAAAAACTAGCAAGAACTATTGGAGGGATTGAGAGATAGCAAGCTCACAAGAATGTCAACAATGGGGGAAAGAGAGCTCAAGAGGTGAAGAAGAAGAGAGATGAATTGGGGAAGAAGACCCCTTAAAAAGGGGAGCCAAAATATGGCCGTTGGGCCAATTTTCGTGGCTGGACAGAGGAGAGCCGGCCAGGCCGGGGGATGGCCGGGGGAGTGGCCGGGCGGGCCGGCCATGGAGCCGGCCATGATGGCCGGGGCCCAACCCGGGAGAGGCCAGCCATGGAGCCGGCCAGACCGGGGCAGTAGCCGGCCACCAATGCATCGAAGTGGCACCCAGCCCGGCCATGGCTGGCCAGGCCCGGCCATGATGGCCGGCCAGCTAACAGAGCCAGCCCGGCCATGGGTCCGGCCAGGCCGGGGCAGTGGCTGGCCTGCCGCCTTCTTCTCCCCATATTTCTTACTTTCTTTTCTTTTCTTTTTCTGTCTAGATAACGTCCGACAGTAAAACCGCAATATTTTCCACATACGAACTCCATTTTTTGATAATCATGGACTCGTTGGAATCGTCACAACGAGCGCTACAAGATTATGCAGAGAAACATCATTGTTCAACAAGATATGGTAAAACCAAGTGATGAAAGGTAAACCTTTCAATTAAAAACCGGAAAACCATATCTTTTGCAAATGAGGTCCGAATGACATGAAACCACTTTTGTTGGAAAGAGGACGACAAATGCTACCCTATATCATATGAGAATATTGAAACCAAGCAAGGGAGATTTTGCTAATAAATGGAAGAGTGAAACCTTCCGCATAGATGGACCGACAAAATCTTCGACACCGAAAACTCAATAGGGAACACATATGAGAACCGTTTTTGGTGACCTTGGGCTTGTCATGACAAGCACGACAAGCACCAATACCACACCACGATAAGAGCCAAATAGGAACCAATAAAGATGATGCCAAGGATGCAAAGGTTTGAGCTCTCTACGACCGATGCGCTAAAGCTCACTTGAGAGCCCCTCTTGATAGTACGGTTACCTATCTAACAAACCCGGTCTCCCAACAACACCGCGAGACCGGTAAAATAGAAACCCTATCAAGATCATACCTTTGCCTTGCGCATTCCACTTGAGCTAGACGATGACGATCTTGATCTACTCTTAAGTGGATCACCTTTCTTGATTGTGCTCCGCTTGGTGAAGAAACGCATATTGCTCCCCATACACCAAGATGGGAGAGGCACTCTTCGACATATCTTCACTTGGCCTTTATCTTGATGACGATCACCACGTGACGCCATCCTCCATGGACAACATAGGATCTTCCTCTTGATTCATGCTCATGGAGAAACACCTTGGCGTTGATCAACAAATGATCTTCTTCTTCACATGCCCTAATCTTGTATGTTGATAAACTTGCACTTAGCCTTGATCAACATATAGTCTTCTTCTTTTAGCCTTGACTCCAACATATGGAGTCCAAGCATTCCTTATGGACCAACACTGCAAATATAACTCAAAGCACACATTAGTCCATAGAGATTGTCATTAATTACCAAAACAACACATGGGGGCAACCATGCTCTTTCAATCTCCCCCATTTTGGTAATTGATGACAATCCCTTTTGAGAGGGTTTATATAACGAATTAAGCAACCTTGCAAGACAAGGATGCATGAGCATGAGAGGCAAATTCTTAAGAACCAAACGAAAGCATAAGACCAAATTCCCTTAAACCCTCTAAAACTTCTCCCCCATTGGCATCGATTGCCGAAATGGGAAGAAAAATTTAGAAGGCCAATATAATATGAGTTCCTCCACAAGGTATGCATTTCTCAGGATATGAGTGAAATCAAATGCACATATCCATTGACGAATAGTAGAGGAAATCAAACTATATTGAGGATCCAAAGATTGCAAAAGGATGAAATCATTCTAAACATCTCCACCAAGGAGAAAAGCAATCAAGAAGATCCAAACCGAGAGTTCTAAATAAAATTAGAGAAGCTCCCCAATGTTCATACACTATTGAGGAGTGCACAAATATGGAATCCTTACTCCCCCAAAATCATCTAGAACACTCACCAAGTGCAAGGATGTAAAAATTCAAGCAAAGCAAAGCACATGCACCAAAGATGTGGTTGAGCCATAAGGAGATACCAATTAAAAGAAACTATCAAGAAAGGTCCAACCAAGAGTATGTGTGTGTGCAAGACAATTAATTTGGTAAGACACATAGTCTTGACCAAATGGAGATAAGTTATATATCAAGTATTGACACACACAACTTACAAAGAAGATTTTTCAAAAAGAATATGCTTACAAACTCAAGGATACCAATTTTTAAAGGGGCTATTTAATGGATTGCCCTCGGTTGTGCCCACGACCTCAGTTTTGCCCCTAGTTGCGAATCGACCTCAGTTTTGCCCCTAGTTTGGTCGCGTCTGCTCTACTTTGCCCCCGACGGCAAGTTTGAAGTCGATTCCGTCTGTTGGCGTTACTGACAGTGGGCCCTGAACTTACAGGTTTAAATTCGAATTTCAAGTTTGAAAAATTCGAAAATGTGAAAAAAATTCCAGGTGTTGCTAATGATATAGGAAACAACTTTGCCAAAGCGATTTTCCAAATTCTTATTTCGTTTGGCCTGTGTAAAAAAGACAAATTTCTAGATCTGACATCTAGATCGGAGATCTAGATCTAGAACAGTGCAGAATTCGAAAAAAGTCAACTTTCGAATTTAAATGTGAAAAAAATCTCCGATGTTGGCAATGATATAGGAAACAAATTTGCCAAAGCGATTTTCCAAATTCTTGTGTCGTTTGGCCTGTGTAAAAAAAACAAATTTCTAGATCTGACATCTAGATTTGAACCTTGCAAAATTCAAAAAAAAGTCAACTTTCGAATTTAAATGTGAAAAAAATCTCCGATGTTGCCAATGATATAGGAAACAACTTTGCCAAAGCGATTTTCCAAATTCTTATGTCGTTTGGCATCTGTAAAAAAACAAATTTCAAGATCTAACATCTAGATCTAGAACAGTGCAGAATTCGAAAAAAGTCAACTTTCCTGGCGTTACTGACAGTGGGCCCTGAACTTACAGGTTTAAATTCGAATTTCAAGTTTGAAAAATTCGAAAATGTGAAAAAAATTCCAGGTGTTGCTAATGATATAGGAAACAACTTTGCCAAAGCGATTTTCCAAATTCTTATTTCGTTTGGCCTGTGTAAAAAAGACAAATTTCTAGATCTGACATCTAGATCGGAGATCTAGATCTAGAACAGTGCAGAATTCGAAAAAAGTCAACTTTCGAATTTAAATGTGAAAAAAATCTCCGATGTTGGCAATGATATAGGAAACAAATTTGCCAAAGCGATTTTCCAAATTCTTGTGTCGTTTGGCCTGTGTAAAAAAAACAAATTTCTAGATCTGACATCTAGATTTGAACCGTGCAAAATTCAAAAAAAGTCAACTTTCGAATTTAAATGTGAAAAAAATCTCCGATGTTGCCAATGATATAGGAAACAACTTTGCCAAAGCGATTTTCCAAATTCTTATGTCGTTTGGCATCTGTAAAAAAACAAATTTCAAGATCTAACATCTAGATCTAGAACAGTGCAGAATTCGAAAAAAGTCAACTTTCCGGTGCACATGGTCTTAGTTTGTCATGTACTAACAGCTCCAACTGATAAATAAGGTCTAGATATATATCAAACCAGAAATGCTTCAATATGGTGTGAAATCTCACATCTCAAACTATGAACTCTCATGTGTGAAGAGAGGTGGTTTATGTTTTGAAAATTTAAAAAAATTGAAAAAATCACCAAAGCTTCATTTTGGTGTGACTAAGAATGACCCAGGCTTAGTTTTTCATTTTGGTATTTAAAACTTGTTTAAATGTTGGTCAAACTTGGGTTTGACCGATTTTGAAATAATCATAAAATATTCATAAAACTTCAAAAAAATGAAAATCCAGTGCACATGGTCTTAGTTTGTCATGTACTAACAGCTCCAACTGATAAATAAGGTCTAGATATATATCAAACAAGAAATGCTTCAATATGGTGTGAAATCTCACATCTCAAACTATGAACTCTCATGTGTGAAGAGAGGTGGTTTATGTTTTGAAAATTTCAAAAAATTGAAAAAATCACCAAAGCTTCATTTTGGTGTGACTAAGAATGACCCAGGCTTAGTTTTTCATTTTGGTATTTAAAACTTGTTTAAATGTTGGTCAAACTTGGGTTTGACCGATTTTGAAATAATCATAAAATATTCATAAAACTTCAAAAAAATGAAAATCCAGTGCACATGGTCTTAGTTTGTCATGTACTAACAGCTCCAACTGATAAATAAGGTCTAGATATATATCAAACAAGAAATGCTTGGATATGATGTGAAATCTCATATCTCAAACTATGAACTCTCATGTGTGAAAAGAGGTGGTTTATGTTTTGAAAATTTAAAAAAATTGAAAAAATCACCAAAGCTTCATTTTGGTGTCACTAAGAATGACCCAGGCTTAGTTTTTCATTTTGGTATTTAAAACTTGTTTAAATGTTGGTCAAACTTGGGTTTGACCGATTTTGAAATAATCATAAAATATTCACAAAACTTCAAAAAAATGAAAATCCAGTGCACATGGTCTTAGTTTGTCATGTACTAACAGCTCCAACTTATAAATAAGGTCTAGATATATATCAAACAAGAAATGCTTCAATATGGTGTGAAATCTCACATCTCAAACTATGAACTCTCATGTGTGAAGAGAGGTGGTTTATGTTTTGAAAATTTAAAAAAATTGAAAAAATCACCAAAGCTTCATTTTGGTGTGACTAAGAATGACCCAGGCTTAGTTTTTCATTTTGGTATTTAAAACTTGTTTAAATGTTGGTCAAACTTGGGTTTGACCGATTTTGAAATAATCATAAAATATTCATAAAACTTCAAAAAAATGAAAATCCAGTGCACATGGTCTTAGTTTGTCATGTACTAACAGCTCCAACTGATAAATAAGGTCTAGATATATATCAAACAAGAAATGCTTCAATATGGTGTGAAATCTCACATCTCAAACTATGAACTCTCATGTGTGAAGAGAGGTGGTTTATGTTTTGAAAATTTAAAAAAATTGAAAAAATCACCAAAGCTTCATTTTGGTGTCACTAAGAATGACCCAGGCTTAGTTTTTCATTTTGGTATTTAAAACTTGTTTAAATGTTGGTCAAACTTGGGTTTGACCAATTTTGAAATAATCATAAAATATTCATAAAACTTCAAAAAAATGAAAATCCAGTGCACATGGTCTTAGTTTGTCATGTACTAACAGCTCCAACTGATAAATAAGGTCTAGATATATATCAAACAAGAAATGCTTCAATATGGTTTGACTGATTTTTTTAATTCAATTCAAATATGGATTTACACCTACTTATCTACCTAAAAAGTGAACCCTTTTTCTAAGTGGGTAAAAATGGCATATTATAGTAGCCCTCTAACTATTTGACAAGGTTTTACATTATGAAAAATTCATTTGCCTACTCAAACATGGCAATGCCATTTGGACCAGAAATGTTTTTCACAAAATCGCAATATAGAAAGTTCCAAACTAGCGAAACCTTATAACTACAAAGTTGTAGTATTTCCCATTTGGCGCACAAAGATATAAAGTTTTCTTCCTAAATCGTTAGGAATATCCCGGAACGCACTGATGCCGACATGGCCATGTCCAGAGCACGCCCACAAGGTGCTCGACAAAATACCGACGGCGCCGCCCGGTCGTGGTCGTCGGATAAGCCATCCCTCGCGCATAAAAACTTGCCCATTAGGACCATAGGCTCTCGTGGAACAAAATAGAGTGGATTTAGAGGTCGGGGGAGGTCATAAGGAAGCGAATCGAGCACGGCGACCTTCGGTCGGAGGCGAGGAAGACGGCGTCGATCCCGACGTTTTAGTCCATCCCGGCTCGCGTCCTTTCGCGTGGAGGAATAGTAGGACCCGACGGAGCCCAATGTGGCACTGGTTCGAGTTGGGGCAGTCGGAATCAGCTCGTCCCCTTCACCACCGGCCGAAGCTCGCCGCGGATGATATCGAGCGCCTTAGAGATCCTCCGCCCCAATTGATAATACTAGAGCGACTAGGGTGAGCAACTGATCCTCATATGCATCTTTTCCCTGTCGCTTGCCTCCTGAGGTCGTCGTGGACGGCGAAGACCGCGGGGTGGAGCTCCGGGTGAGGGAGACGACCATGAGCGGATGGAGCGTCATGGACAGAGAAGCCAGCACTTGAAGCGGCAGTTGGAGCAGGACACCACCGCGACGCACGCCGCCGCCGTTTCGGCCGCGCCGCCCTCGCTCCGCCGCGCAGCTGGTGGGCGCAGCGGGACAAGCTGGTGGCGGTGGAGCAGGTGACGGCGGAGCACGGCACGCTGGAGCACGTTGCGGTGGAGGTGTTGGCTCTATACGCAGGACGGACGCGGCGGCGCAGGTGGCGGCCGTGGAGGTGGCGGCAGCGGCGCAGGTGGTGGCGGCGGCGCAGGTGGCCATTCGAGAGCAGGTGTCGTGCATGGTTAGGTCAGGTGGTGGCCGTTATTTCGCGCCGTCGCCGGTCCCACATGTAAGAAGTTACCTGGTCCCACCTGTAAAATGCGGACCAAGTCCACTAGCGCCTTGCCCGGTCCCACCTGTAAGAAGTTACCTGGTCCCACCTGTAAGACGCGGACCAAGTCCACTAGCGTCTTGCCCAGTCCCACCTGTAAGAAGTAAACTGGTCCCACCTGTAAGACGTGGACCAAGTCCACTAACGCCTAACAGACGGAATCCGCTTCAGACTGGCCGTTTGGCCTCGCCATAGCAGCTGCAACTGAAGTAGTGGCAAAACTGTAAGCCATTTGAAACTAGTGGCAAAACTAAGTACTACCAAGCCTCTAGTGGCAATCTGTTAAATGACCCTTTTTAAAGATTCAACATAGGATAGGCCCAACCGAGATAAAAAGAAGATTTTTAAGTCAGTATGTTCATAAGCTTAGGGATACCAATTGGAAACTAAAACCAATTAAAAATGCCAAAAGCTAGTGATAGCATTTAGCCAATAAAATCAACATACTCACCGTGATGAGCAAGAGAAGAAGAATCTTCAATGGAATGTGAGTGCGCAAAGGTGCGAATAGAAATCAGAGAAGCACTCATGAGACAAACTTGGAGCCACCAAAGAATTATAGATAAAAGACAAGGTGGCTTGAGAGAAAGTAGGATACCAAATAAAAGGTGACCTCTCTCATATGTATAGGTTTCTAAGTAGACAATGATATTCATCGACAAAGAAACTTGCACATATAAAATGGTCAAAGAAAGGAGACTATGGTAACCAAAAGGAAGTCATGAATATACAAAAAGAGATTATTGCTTAAAAGCATAGCACATAGCTCAAATTTATCTCATTGTATATAAATGAACTTCAAACACATCAAATGCATCACACATATCACTAAGGGAACAAGAGATAGTGGAAATGCTTTGAGATAGGCAACAAGTATCACAAAGAAATAATACCAATTGGAGGAAGGGTTTTTTTTTGCAATTTCATCACAAATATCACAAAGATATATCAAGTGAACTAAATAATCCAAAACCACAACAATTGTACATTAAAGTTTTCATGCCAATAGGCAACCTACACAAGGTTGAATACAAGAAAGATATGCATGAGATAGATACTTGTTACCGATATGCATTGGTGATGACGAAGATGATCTTTTGTTAGTCATCATAGCTTGACTCCTAAAATCACATGGTGAGACCACCTTCCTTATGAATGAGGCAAGCACCCAACGCTTCTCAATTGTACCTAAAACATAATTCAAGTACAATATGGTTCCCAAACTCATTGGGTTCCATAGTAGTTAGATACACTACAATACATAGGAAACACTCCACATAAATATGTGCATATAGATATGAAGTTGAATTTCATGCACATCTTAGCCGATTTAGGATTTGGTGGAGTATCCCCTATATATTGGATCAAGAAAGACTAGCATGCCATAAAATAAATATACTAGTAAATATGCATGCATGGACTTACAAGAACCAAATGAGATACAATTTGGACAAAACACCAAGTAAACCAAGAAGCGAGCACACCAAAGTGTGACACAAAAAGGTTGTCCAAATTATATCAAAATCCAAATCAACACATGATTGAGGAAAAATCAAATCAACATATGATTGATTCCAAATCACATCAACACATGAAGTGTGATATATCAAACAACACATGAGAGATAAGACACCATTTGAAAAATAAGATACCGATTAGGAGACAAGATACCAAAAGGAGGTTAATACTTGACCGGAATCAAGTAAAGTAAAATAAAGTAATAAGGTATCAAAATTCTCACAATAAATATTAATTGAAACAAATATCTATGAAGGAGATATTAAATTCCAATTAATACCAATTGAAGGTACCTAGGCAAGGCCAATGAGCATATAAGATAAAAGAAAGAGACATGCTCAAAGGGTTTTCTCATTCTATAGGATAAACATAAAACAAGAAATGAGAAAGCAAGACTCCCAAGAGAGAGCAAGGTTACACTAAATAAACCAAGCACCCTTTACACTTTTCATGATGGCACAAAGCATTAAGATAAAAAGATTTGTCTTCCATAATACATATGATAGAAATCAAATGCCAATTGAAAGGATCAAATATTGATAGATAGGATAGTGTTCTAAATAAAAAAGAATGCTCCCCCAAGATTCATGCATTATTTTGATATTTGCATTTGAATACAAAATACATGCTCAAGGGATCATTACTCTTCATATTTTATTTACAACACTAAACACTACCAATTTGAAATTTAGGATCCATGCAAGAGGCAAGGAAGACAAAGGGAGTCAAAATAAATATTTTGGCAAGAGATGGGGCAAATAAAAGGCAATGCCAATGTAAGGATAATCAAAGATATTCTATCACAAACATAAATATGGATTGTCCAAGGACAGTGACCATTTGGAATTATTTTCCCGATGATAAGATGTATCCAAGAATATCCTCACAAGATAGAACATATGGCAAGAGATAAGAAATAAATACACCATATTTAAATAAGGTTTGTTGGTAGTTCCAACCATTCAAACCAACCGGCAAGGCCATGGTTAGAATAATATGGAGCAAATGGTTTCTCAAATAATATATAGGGATGCATATTAGAGAGAAACCATACCAAGCAAACTCACACAAACAAGAGCCAAAGGATAGCTAAAAAGGAAATTGGAACTTGTTCGAGTTAATATGCCACATAGAAATAAAATAATTCACAATATCAAATCTAGGTGGCAAAACCTCAAATGTTCACATTTTATGGGATTGTAATATGCACATAGCGTATTGCTCCCCCACAATGTGATAATTCATTTCTTCTTAACAAGAGGCAAATAAAATCAAATAGAGATAATTAATAGACATTATAGAATTTGAATTTCTCATGAGCATGACACACCACATTGTTACTAGATAATCTTGATATATCAATACTAGGTGGTGTAACTCATATATACACATTTTTAGGTTAGTGAAGTGCACAAAGCATATCACTCCCCCAAAATGGGATAGTCCATTAATTTCTCAAAAGAGCCCATTGAAATCAACACAAGATCCAATAAGGACTTAACACAAAGTTTACACATATATGGAGCGCACATTAACATACACAAACTTGATTGCTCAAGGTAAGTAATAAGCACAACATATACAAGCACATGATAGGAACAAAACTAACACATGCTAGGGAGCAAGCAACTTTGAATGTATATATAATTTAAATATAAGTTACCGCAAGAAGGAGCATTGGATATGAGATAGATATGTGATAATCCAATTGACTTGGGTAAATGAGATAAACCATGAAGTTCCCTTAATTCTTCAAATGATAGCCAAGTCTCCAATGTCCTCCAACAACAACCTATTGATCAAGCTTGAGCTTGTTGGTCCCCAACCAAGTTGGGTCCTAAGAGGTTAGTCACAATAGGCTTGGCAACCTAAATGGTTCTTTTCTTGACACCACTTTGAGTTCCCACATATTTGGCAAACACATTGCCAACCCTATCCTTCCTAAGAGAATAAACATCATCAATTATTATGGGGTTGGATAGGGTACCATTAGTGCATGAAGAAGCCAAGTGATCCTTCTCACGGCATAAGTAGCAACATCGACTCTTCTCTTTCTTCTTAATAGGCTTCCCAACTTGAGGAGCAATAACTTGAGTCTTCTTAGGAGGTGGCCCTTGTTCAACTCTAGATTGAGCATGAGATTGCACAATAGGCCGCTTCCCTAGTTGCTTCTCACTAAGAGGCTTCTTCTTCATTGGCAAATCCCTAACATGGTGCCCTTCAACTTTGAACTTGAAGCAAACAATCTTGGCCGAATGATTGACTTGTTCTTGGCCCTTCTTATTGCTACTCTTGGACTTGTTCTTGATATTGGAGTTGAATCCAAGTCCACTCTTATCATTAGGGGATTTTTGCACACTCAACATGTTGTCAAGTGTGGCCTTCCCTTTATGACGCTTCTCCACATCTTTCTTCAAAGATGTGGCTTGTACCTTGTGCTCTTTAGACTTCCCTACAAGGTTAGTAGCTACACAAGCACTAGTGGAAGTTGAGGCTTCATTGTTAGAGCAACTAGGCACGAAATGTAATTCAACATATGATTTCCCACTAGGTTGAGATGAAGAATTACAAGGACTAGCACATGGTATTATAGCATTTTTAGTAGAAGTTGTGCCATTGTCCACATGAGGCTCACTAGATATTACCTTGGTAGCGATAGCCTCATGAGCTAACTTTAGCTTATCATGAGATACTAGAAGATCCTCATGAGAGCTCGAGAGCTTCTCATGGCTTTCTTCCAATATCTCATAATTGCTAGTTAGCAATTTAAGTTGAGCCCTTAGCTCAACATTCTCCTTTAAAATGGATGCTTCACAAGAAATAGAGTTAGTAGCACAAGCATCAACATTAATAGCAATGGGAGAACAAGTAGGAAGCTCTTTTAATAATTGAGCTTGGAGTTGATCATGAGACTTAGTGAGATGTGCAAGAGAATCTTCCAAGGACTTGACATCCTTTTCAAATTTCACATTAGCCTCAAGGAGTCTAACAATTTCAACAACAAGCTCATCATTTTTTATTTTAAAATCATTAGCCACCTTGAGAGCTCTATCATGGGTTTCATTTGCTTTAGATAACTCTAGAGTAAATGTCTGCTCAAGAGATTTCTTGGTGGTTTGTTCTTCTTCAAGAGCTTCCTCAAGATTCGCAATCGTGTCCGCATAATTACGTTCGCGGCTAAGACTTTCATTTTCATGAGCTTCCAAATTTTCAATAGTAAGCCCTCGCTCAATAAGGGTGCTCATAATTTCATGTAGGTTCTCACAAGCATTTTCATTCTTTGAAAGAGCATTAAGAACCATTAGACCTTTCTTATTAAAGTAAGCATCATCTTCTTCATCATCATTATTATTGTCATGATCATCACTACTTGATGATTTAGAAGATA
This sequence comes from Puccinellia tenuiflora, assembly GCA_012064385.1. Lineage (NCBI taxonomy): Eukaryota > Viridiplantae > Streptophyta > Magnoliopsida > Poales > Poaceae > Puccinellia > Puccinellia tenuiflora. The sequence goes on along the minus strand of QRDG01001689.1, from coordinate 875,119 downwards.
TGCAAGGACTATTAACACAAGCATGTGAAACATTTATAGTTCTAGATGTGTTTAAGTCCAAAGATAAATCATTGCAATGAGATAGAGATGAAATATTATCTAAAAGAAGCTCACTATCATTATTGCAAAATTTATCCCTACTCACCATTGCATTATTTTGTGGCTTGCCACATGTAGGTGAGGTAGAAGAAGTTGAGAACTCATTACGCCCGGAGGTGGAGGGAGAACAATCATCCTCACTATCCATGGACACACCATATTTGTCTTGAAGCTTGGTCCATAGCTCATGAGCATTCCGATAAGGAGAGATCGACAAAGCAACTGCATTTCTCAAAGACTTGAAAATCACATTAGAAGCTCCATCATCTAGATAAGAATTTTCCTCATCCTCTAGAGGAGAAAAACCCATAACTAGAATTTTCTCTATATGTGGATTGATGTCCCGAAAATAATCTAGCATGCGATTTCTCCAATCATTATAATTAGTGCCATCGAATATTAAAGAAGCATTGTGCACTAAACCACTAGACGACATCTTTACTCTCTAGGCCGTGAAGCCCTATAAAGAGAGAACCGGCTCTGATACCAATTGAAAGGACACGGATGTCGCCTAGAGGGGGGGTGAATAGGCGATTTAAAATTATTACGGTTAAGGCTTAAATAAATGCGGAATAAAACTAACGTTTAATTTATCAAGCCAAAACCTAAACTAGCTAGGCTCACCTATGTGCACCAACACTTATGCTAAGCAATATAATCAACTAGGTGATAGCAAGATATATGACTTTAAGCTCTATGACTATCACAAAGTAAATAGCATAAGTAAGAAGCTAGGGTATAGAAATACCGAGGCACTTGGAGACGATGATTTATCCCGAAGTTCACTTCCCAATGGAAGCTAGTCTCCGTTGGAGCGGCGCAGTGTTCACCAATGTGAAACACCGAGTAGCCTTGATATGGCACACCGTATCTCTGTTGTGTCTTACCACCAATGTGGCGAGGCACTTGTCACTATGTTGCCGTTGAGGTTGACAATTAGAACCTTTACAAGGATGAAGCTCACTCCACAAGTTGGAGGGTCTTCACCAAATGCATCGAGCCACCAAGACTCGATGCCCAAGGCCGAGGCACACACCACAACTCAATTGGTGGCTCCCGGCAATGTCTTCGTAGCTACCAAAGCTCCGAAGCAAACAAGGTTGGGCCTCCCTCCACAACCTAATTGGAGGCTCCCAACAAATCCCGTAAGCCACCAAGACTCCGAGAAAACAAACCGTCTAGGGTACCAATGTGCCCTAGAGGAACAAGCTCTAGGGCACCAAAGCACCCAAGAGAAACAATCTTCTCAACTTCACTTTCCACGAATCACCGTGGAGAACTCAAACCGATGCAACCGGTGCAATGGCAAGAACACACTAAGTGGTCAAGTTCTTCCAACCCGAATCCAACCAAAGCAACAAATGCTTGGGAGGGATTTGAGAGGAAGAACAAAAGAGAAACACCAAGAAACTCCAAAGATCTAGATCCAAAGTGTTCCCCTCACTTAGAGGAGAAATCGATCGGTGGAAACACGGATCTAGACCTCCTCTCTCTTTTCCCTCAAAAACTAGCAAGAACTATTGGAGGGATTGAGAGATAGCAAGCTCACAAGAATGTCAACAATGGGGGAAAGAGAGCTCAAGAGGTGAAGAAGAAGAGAGATGAATTGGGGAAGAAGACCCTTTAAAAAATGGGAGCCAAAATATGGCCGTTGGGCCAATTTTCGTGGCTGGACAGAGGAGAGCCGGCCAGGCCGGGGGATGGCCGGGGGAGAGGCCGGGCGGGCCGGCCATGGAGCCGGCCATGATGGCTGGGGCCCAACCCGGGAGAGGCCAGCCATGGAGCCGGCCAGACCGGGGCAGTAGCCGGCCACCAATGCATCGAAGTGGCACCCAGCCCGACCATGGCCAGCCAGCTAACAGAGCCAGCCCAGCCATGGGTCCGGCCAGGCCGGGGCAGTGGCTGGCCTGCCGCCTTCTTCTCCCCATATTTCTTACTTTCTTTTCTTTTCTTTTTCTGTCTAGATAACGTCCGACAGTAAAACCGCAATATTTTCCACATACGAACTCCGTTTTTTGATAATCGTGGACTCGTTGGAATCATCACAACGAGCGCTACAAGATTATGCAGAGAAACATCATTGTTCAACAAGATATGGTAAAACCAAGTGATGAAAGGTAAAACCTTTCAATTAAAAACCGGAAAACCATATCTTTTGCAAATGAGGTCCGAATGACATGAAACCACTTTTGTTGGAAAGAGGACGACAAATGCTACCCTATATCATATGAGAATATTGAAACCAAGCAAGGGAGATTTTGCTAATAAATGGAAGAGTGAAACCTTCCGCATAGATGGACCGACAAAATCTCCGACACCGAAAACTCAATAGGGAACACATATGAGAACCGTTTTCGGTGACCTTGGGCTTGTCATGACAAGCACGACAAGCACCAATACCACACCACGATAAGAGCCAAATAGGAACCAATAAAGATGATGCCAAGGATGCAAAGGTTTGAGCTCTCTACGACCGATGCGCTAAAGCTCACTTGAGAGCCCCTCTTGATAGTACGGTTACCTATCTAACAAACCCGGTCTCCCAACAACACCGCGAGACCGGTAAAATAGAAACCCTATCAAGATCATACCTTTGCCTTGCGCATTCCACTTGAGCTAGATGATGACGATCTTGATCTACTCTCAAGTGGATCACCTTTCTTGATTGTGCTCCGCTTGGTGAAGAATCGCATATTGCTCCCCATACACCAAGATGGGAGAGGCACTCTTCGACATATCTTCACTTGGCCTTTATCTTGATGACGATCACCACGTGACGCCATCCTCCATGGACAACATAGGATCTTCCTCTTGATTCATGCTCATGGAGAAACACCTTGGCCTTGATCAACAAATGATCTTCTTCTTCACATGCCCTAATCTTGTATGTTGATAAACTTGCACTTAGCCTTGATCAACATATAGTCTTCTTCTTTTAGCCTTGACTCCAACATATGGAGTCCAAGCATTCCTTATGGACCAACACTGCAAATATAACTCAAAGCACACATTAGTCCATAGATTGTCATTAATTACCAAAACAACACATGGGGGCAACCATGCTCTTTCAGAGGCAAAATGAGTCTACAACCTAATATGTATCATGGTACCACAAATATACTACCTATGGAGATAGTAACATAGACTAGTACTATCATATGCATGATACTAGTTTATGTAACTTTTCACTATGAGTAGTCTTAGCCTAATCGGTGCGGCGGGGTGAGTGTGGTCCTGCTCGAGTGGGTCAAGTGCGACATTGGAGGTGAACTACCTTCACTTGTAGGAAAAAAATGTCAATATAAATAAAGCGACGGGCCACCTGAACCTGACGGTTGCGACCCATTGGCCAAAATGCTCCTAAAATCCGGTAAGAGGCATAACTTTCCAAAATGTTTCCCTAAATGGTACAACTGGGATGAAAAGCTAATGGGATAAGACCATCACCAATGCGACTAGTCTAATTTGGCCCCCTTCTACGTTCGCGCGGAAAGGGGTGAATAACCCTCAAATCTCAGTTCATCATCAATTTAAACACTCCAATGTTAATTCTAAAATAGTCTCAATTCAACCCAGACTAAAATAAAATTAAACAATTCATACATAAACAATACAAGAATGAATCAGTTGCCTCCAAGAATGAATCATTGTTCTTCATCTTCTTTGTTGGATTCTTGAGATCCATGAAGAGGGTGCTCTACTTAGGTTTTACGTTCAATTCGAGCCAACAATGGGACAAAGTGAATGATGTTTTGTCCACCGAATGATACAAAGGGACGACCAACACCATCTATCAAGCAAGATATATTTAACACAATACAATGAAATGCAAGGAAGCGGTATAATGGATAACATGCAAGCCAGACTTACTTGTCCATCGACACCAATTCCACTTTGATTCCTATTTTGCACTTGTACATACAAACCACAAACCTTGTTAATGGACTCTTGAATCATTGCCCGTTTATGTTGGACAGATCCTTCATTCCTAGTGTTGTTGGGCATGCGCGTGTCTCCACGTAGTACTTTTGCGCATGATAAAATTTATGGACATTCTCCCAATATTTTGAACCCTTTTGATCGATTCCACATACAGGATCCATGCTCGTAGCCAACCAAGATTTGATAACAATATATCTTCATGGGTTGAGTAAGAAGTACATATTTTATTTGTCCTTTTATTTTTGTGAGTGTCGAATGATTTTCCAACATTAAAAAGAAGGGGTATGGTATCATCAATGCCATAATTTGGAGGTTCTTGGCATTATTGATGAGAGCCGGGCCTAAGCATGTACCAACATTAAGCTCTGACCCTAAAACTCATTCTAAATAATGCATGTGGAGAAGAAATAAACCTCAGCGATGTCTGTACTTTTGTTGAACAGGTGTTGGGTGCATTGAGGAGTGTCAGAGATGACCGACGATGGCCACGACCGTTGGAGCTACGGATTCGCACACCATGTCTAGGAACACATCCCCCCTCCTCCTCCTCCTCATGCGCGAAGGCATCGTGGATATGCCACTATTACGGGTCGTCCGCCACGTTCATCGTGGACCTTCTTGGCTTGGGAGTGGGGGAGTGGGCGTGGGCGCCGACATCGGAGACGCACTGAGCGGCATCTTGATCGACATGCCACTCATCTTTGCAGCCTCCTTCTCCGCATGCTCGCGAACGTGCTGTCTAGCTTGTCTAGTTTTTATCTTGAGCTCCGTTGATGACCTCTGCTCCACTGATTCGTATGATCCGTCCTTCTCCAAAACGTCCATGCGAGGGTGGACGTTGGTGCGGGCTTTGACGTACGATAGGGGAGGGGTGGCTGGAGAACTGAAACAGAGGCATGAGAGGGTGGCGGATCAAGCAGGTTTTTGGATCCGTCCTTCTCCAAAACGTCCATGCGAGGGTGTTAGCCGGACGTATAGGTGGACTTTGAGGAGTCTGGTTAAAGATGCTCTAAGTAGTGTACAAAGCCAGATTAGTTATTAAATGGCACTCGGGCTCCATGAAGTTCTTTATTTTAAACATTTAAAAAACAAATATTAAAGTTTCAAAAATTCTAACAAATATATATAGGTGGACTTTGAGGAGTCTGGTTAAAGATGCTCTAAGTAGTGTACAAAGCCAGATTAGTTATTAAATGGCACTCGGGCTCCATGAAGTTCTTTATTTTAAACATTTAAAAAACAAATATTAAAGTTTCAAAAATTCTAACAAATATATATACATATAGCCAATGATGTATCTTACCTAGTGTGCAAAACTCAATCCGAGACACCTCGTATTCTACACTACATGAAAGATACAAAATTGTAGATCTGAGAGTGTGAACAGCGCACCTCAAAGGCTTAAAATACCAATTTGGTATTGGAATTTTGCACAATGATACAGTACTGACTACATCCAAATTTATTTTCAGATTCTTAAACTTTAAATATTGTTTTATTTTTATTTTCAAATAAAGGGGTACAAGTAGCCTTAGTTCCAAAAGCTTTTCGATTAAACTGGACACTATTTATATAGAGATTGAATACGTCAGAAACATGAAAGAAAAATCGAATAGGCATAACGGCTTCCTACAAATCTTAGTGAAACCTACTGTAGGAAAACAATTTACAGATATTTTGGAGAACTCGTTTCTGTAAACTTTCTAGAAAAACAATTTATATGTATTGGAATCCTAGAAGATTCCTTTGAAAATTGCAAACCAAATAGCCCGTAATATTTCGAAAAGTCTATTTGGCTTCCGAGCACTAGTGATTCTGGTCATTTGAAAAAATTGAAAAAAATATTTTACAAGTTTTTAAAAATATTGAAAAAAAAATCCGGATGTAGAAAATGGTGTATCGCACAAACTTGTAAAATATCAACTTCAAATAATTTGTATTATGAGCTACACAAAAATGAAAAATCTGATAAAATTTGGAGATGTGAAAATGTGCATACTCAGATCCACACTTTTGTTATTTTTATGTAGCTCGGAAGACAAAGTATTTGAAGTTGATTTTTTGTATGTTTGTGGGATACACTATTGGTTACATCCGTGATTTTTTTCAATATTTTTTAAAACTTGTAAATATTTTTCTGAATTTTTAAATGGACAGGATTATTGGAGCTAATATTCTTAGATGTTCTTTTAAGATTACCAAAATAAGGCAGCACATGAAAACCATTGATTTTGTCGAACTTGGTCACCAGCTTTAGTTCTAGGCATACGACAAAACAAAAGCGTAATAGCTTAAAATTCTCCACTAGTATTCGCAAAAAAATGCCTTGCAGCTCTTTGCATGCTACGGTACCTTAATTAACCACACAAATTTAGTAAGATCACTACAAGCCTTCATTCCAATAACATGTGTGCCATAGCCCATAGCAGAAAATGTCTCTTAATAGTTAAGCTGCAGGAACAACATATAGAAAGGTATTTATGTTTTTGGTGGTAGGAGGAGAATGGACACATCATCCCATGTGCGGAACAATGACACAGAAGTTCAACAAGTAGTAGTGGTGCCATCTCAAAAAGAAAGGAAAAAGTAGTACTATAGCAGTAGAGCCTTCGGGCAGCTTTGCCTCAACATTATGCTGGATTGCTGACTGCCAGAGTTACGAGTTTAAACCGAGAATATTACAATGCTTCAAGAATTTATTTTCTGCGTCCCAACATTATTTTCGATTTCTGCGGCGCCGACAAACAGAATGAGCGGAATTGTTCAGAGCGATCCTACTAGGATTATTGGACAGGAATACAACCCACAGCCATCTAATTTATCCAGATTTACATCCTCGTGCACAGGGGTGTACACGCCTGACTGATACTTACATGAATCTGTGAGCTACAAAAAAAGAAGAAAAGAAACCAACCCTACAACGGAAGCTGGGCAGAGCTACAAAGAAATCAAGAGAACTAACTGTTACAGGTTCCTTTCTATCTTGGTCTCCAGGGCATGCCGCCTACATTTCCAGTTTCGGTGCTGTAACCTTGGGCGTTGTTACTGTTAGGCATTGTTACAGCATACTGGGGTACTGGAACAGCGGAGCCAGCGGCCTGCGCCGGCCACCAAGCATTCGGCTGCTGCTGCTGCCAAGTTTGTGAAGGCTGAAGCTGCTGCTGCTGCTGCTGGAGTTGCTGGAGGTAAGCCTGGGAAATGATGGGGTTATTGCTGGGCATTTGCTGCTGTTGGTTCACTACAAGATTTGGGTGGCTGTATTGCTGTTGCTGATGCTGGTAGTGATGGATTTGCTGGATGGGCGGCAGTGGTGGTGGTGGAGGAAGCGTTGGCTGGGGCGGGGTGGGTGTCAGTGGTGGCTGCCTACTATGCTGGATGGGATTCCATTCTGGTATATCATCGTCATCGTCATCCCAGCGACGTGATTCAACGGACGATCTTTTACCATACTTCTGAACCAACTCCCTCATTTGCTCTACTGGACGAGCAGGCACATGCTGCCGGCCCTTGAAGGCACGTGTCGTTACATTAGCACCAGGGTTTGACGAGTTAACAAAATTAAATTCGGGAAGATCATCTTCGTCCCTGCTGGCAACAACACCAGGCCCAAAGCCAGGGGGCACATCATCGTTTACATCCTCTTCCTCCTGGTGGTGGTGACGCTGATTGGGAAAACCTGGCGGCGCACCATGGGAGTTCGGGGGCACAGACGACCTGCGGACCGAAGTAGAACCAGTAACCTGTGGAGTCCTTAGGATCGACTGCCTCTTGGAACCATCGTGCCTTTGATGGGAATGTACCCTGGGAACGCTGGGTCTCCGCCAGACGATGATTCCGATGATCGACGTTGCTGCCACAGCGAGACCATCCAGGTGCTCCTTTGGCAAGTGCCGGGAGAGAATCTCCACAGTTTTCCCTTGAGGAGGGCACAGGTACAGCTCTAGCCCATCTGCAGGCTCAGCTAATCCCACTCTCTCATCTGCAATATATGAATCAATTGTCTACAAAAGAAAGAGCCAATTTAGTAAAAATGATTCTTCAAAGTCCTGCTAAGCTCCTGATGGGCGATGTGACTTAGAAAAGGAACCTGTGAAAGATGCTGGCGGCCACTCTCCAGAGAACCCTCCTTCCACAACAGCTCCGTAACCTAAAAAGTTGTAGAAGGTAGTTAAAACATATGGAGTGGATACTCAAAAGACAGAGAACAGAGAAATACATGCAGACCACAGGACACATGATTTAACTATATGCATGTAGACACAAACCAGTATTAGAAAGGCATACATTACTATTTACAGTTCTTAGGCTATCTAGTTCAGTTGGGTCTGGGGGATGATGACAATGATACACCCTAATGCATAATACCCCTAGACCCTAAGCACAATAACAATTACCAGTCACCAGATAGCTTGAGAAGTATATCAAGTGACAAGTGCACATATGCGATTAAACTGTGGGTTTCTTAAGCATAAAAGTAGCAACACATATGCATATGTTCCTGCCTCTAAACATCAGAGGATCCAAACATTTTGAATATCTCAAAAAACTTGAGAGATACCAGTCTCGACGAAGATCAGGGGCGTGTATATATATATATATCTGTTCAGCAAAATCAGGTAAGGGAGAGGGAAATGGAAGTACTAGTAATCTAGTATAGTAGTATTACTTTCTGAAAAATTACCAGTTTAGGACGCATCTGAAAGTAGAAACTTTAAAAGAATTTTATGCATTCATAAAAACAGGGGGTATATACACAACTATTCAGCAAACTCATGAGCGCAATTACAACATGGTGAGTCAGCAACCATCCACAATACAATAGAAACGAGCCAGTATGGTGTCAAGCATATAAAGCTGAGCCAAATGTGTATGGTTCAACCATAATCATTCCAGTAAGAACATAATGGAAAGAAACAAATTATGCATTCGAAATAGAATTACCATTATAGCACGGCTCCTAGATTTGGGAAGTTGTTCGAGAAATTCCTGAAAAGCACTAAGTTTAACTCTCCCCTTGATCTCAATTAAGCTACGCCATTCTTTCCCAGATGGCTTTTCACCACTGTACAAGAAAATTTGAAGAAATGTCAGAACTGATACAGATATGAAGTGCAGAATCAAGTCAAGCATAGCGAAACAGCAGTCCATATTCATTTGTTTAGGAGCAAGCATTCACAATTATCATCTTATCCGCTGGCTGTGTGCAATAGCCAATTTAACTTCACACGTGAGGCCAAGCAATCGGTGTCCCCTTAACTGTACTAGCAAGTAGCCCAGTTTGTTAATGGACGAAACCCTTGTTTGCTAATGCTATTATACGCTAGTGTTACAATAGCTACTTTGCTAGTGACCAGATTCGCTCCAGTTTTGAGTGTTGGCTTTCTAACAACAGCCTATGTTAGTTGATGTGGCAGGAAAGGTGTAGGTTCTCAGGTAAAGCCCCAGTCTACATAGGTATTGCTAAAATGCTGTTGTTGGCTCAGCTCCCAAAAAAAACTTGATTTCAAGTCTTCTTAGGGTGGAGGTAAGGGAGGTATGCCCTCTACAGGTACCTTGAGGCTATGTTATTTGAATGAAGATTTCCTTGCTAATATTCCATGGTTGACTTACAACCTCTAAAGCTGGTCAGTCATCCTTGCTCACTGCGTGCAAGGTGGGTGACCCCAAGGATCTTGTCACCGAGAAATAAGGTATTGGTGTAGTAATTATCCCATGTCACTAACATATATTACCTTAGTGAGTTTCCAACCGTGTCATTAGAAAACTGACGGTGCATTGCATAACACAATGGCATCGGTCAAGAATGCAACATATAGAATGAGAACTACAGGTACTTAAAAGGTTTTTTTAAGAAGATAAATATAAAGAGAGAGTGTGCTTAGATAAACATGACATGCTAAGTTGGTAACAACAGAACAATTCTCCAAAGAAAGAAGCAGACGATACAAACCTTTTGAAAATGGCAACTACATTCGTGAGTGAAGATAGAGTCAGCTGAATCGCACCCTCCCATATACTCTCACGAATCATAGGGACAGCAGTTTCCATATGGTTCATAGTCAAAACAGGATTTGTGATGTTAGCAGCAGCTGGTTCTTTGGGCTCGGTTTTCTCAGGGGAGGATTTGATTATCTGTCCATCGCATGGCACATCAGGAACCAACTTTGAACCAACTTCAGGTTTGGGTGATTCTGACTTGGATTCGGATTTACCCTGTAAAGATGGCACGTCAGATTCAGATCCGGTCTTCTTTTGTGCAGGGAGTTTTTCTTCTGTCTCGGGAAGTTTCTCAGATTCCAAGGTGGAGCTAGGTTCATCAGAATCACTGAGATCTTTTTGCGGTGTCCCAACTGATAAATTTTCAAAAGGTGGCTCAGAATCTAAGCCCAGCATGAATTCATCTAAAGAAGGAATCGGTGGAAGATTCTCTGTGTCTTTTAAGTCATCCACCATAAGTTCATCAATAAGATCTGCTTTCTCATTTTCAATATATTCCACATCGCCCGATGAATCATTGTCACCTGTCCCACCATCCTCATCTTGTGACATACCATCAGAACCCTTGTCCTTACCTTCTACACCAGCTTTATCATCTATACTAGTTTCATCATTAGTTTTTCTCTCATCTTCAACAGCTTTTGATGGAACATGAGACAGAACATTACCCCCAAGCTCAACCTCCACTGAAATATCATCAGTTTCTTCTATTTCAACTTGGAACTCTCCTTTGTGTGTTTTCCTCACTAAACGTCTAACATCAACTTCCGTGTCAGGAAGGACAACCATTTTTTCATGTTCTTCAGCTTTAGCCAACCGCCACTCTGATAGCTCTTTGGAAGCAAGTTCATCCGCATTCATTGCACAAAGGCGTTCAGGTGCAATATCTCCAGATATGACCCTCACCCTTAACTCAGGGTTGCCTTTATCTTTTAGATTAAATAGAAGAGATCTACCTCTCTCCTTGTACTTCTTGTTTACTCCACCAAACAGTTTGAAGAGCTCATCTTCAATTCTAATTGCCAAATTTTCAGCCTTCTGGATAGTGATACCCTTATCCGCTGCTGCCTCATCTACAGACTTTATTCTTTTTGCTTCCGACTCTGTCTCAGAGTCTGTAACCCCAGGCTCAATATCACAAGTCCTGTCCCTTTTTAAATTAGGTTCTGTCATAGGTTCGGATATCCCAACATCAAAATCAGAAACCCAACAAAGGCCATGACCTTGCAAAAGTTCATCTGTGACAACCATACTTTGACCTAATACTTCATCTTCTGAAGAAAGGTGAGTTAGTTGTGGCTGCATAGCCTCATCTGTGATTGTGATCATGTCCGATACCAAGCCACTGCCCAACTTCTCAATCTCATCTTTCACACCATCAGCATTGTCTGCCTCTGACTTGGTTGTGCTCGCATCTTTGGATGTGGTCGACACTAGGTCATGCACTTCATCTCCCTCCACCTTCTTCTTCTTTTGGTCTGCTGGCCCATCAGACTGCAGGTTTTCAGCAGATTGTTTCTTATCCTGCTGGTCAGAATCCATCATCAATGCAGCAGAAAGTGACTCCCTGAACTTCGATCTCACAGATTCAAACTGCTGAGGCTGAACCTTTGATGGTGGCTCCTTTTGTGCAGGACGCTTAGTAGATAATGTAGATTTCAGCATTTGAACTTTTGGAGAAGCAACGGTATGTTGAAGTTTCTTTCCTGCAGTAGATGGCGACAGCTGGGATCCGATCATCGCTGGCAAAGATGTTTGGACATTCAGCACCTGCTGAGGTGGCCTCAATGATACTCTGCTCATAGATTGCACTCCCAAAGGATGTGGAGTCTCTGGCCTGGAAGCACCAACTTGGGCAGCTTGTTGACTCATAGGGACAATATAATACGAACTGACTGGTACCGAAGCTCCCATCGAGAACATTGGCTGTGCACTCCAGCCAGCAGAAGGGGGTGGATAGAACACGGCGGGATACCCAGCCTGAGTAGATTGGATATTTGAAGAGGGAAGTGCTTGAGATCCCATGGGTTCCTGGCCTTGCTTTGATAACTCCATTGTGCAGACTCTTTTCAAAGCTCCAGGATATATCTAAACCTAAGAATGAGAGTAGTCAGTTGATCTCGTTCCAGAAGAAAACAAATAGTCGGTTGATGAAGCTTAGCGCATAAAATAATGATGACTTTTGCACTAATTCGCAACTCAAGTGTGGCCTACAAGTACATGATGCGACCAATTGCACAAGACCAATGCTGGCATACAACAAATCGAATACGCAAGACCTGTGTTCTATGACAGACCAAACGTGATGTTCTACTCTCCATGTTCTTTGGAAAGATAAAAAACACAATACTAATATATTTCGCCATGAGCTTCACGCTTGCAAATATAATTCTAATTGTACGTCTTCAATTACACTTCAAGACTCTTTTCTAAAATTGAAAGCGTGCACTATGCAGTTCCATTCGAGACGACTGACCCCAGGGGGGCGCAGGGGTTAGGTTTCGTTTTGTATACATAGTGCTGCTTTCACCAAACGAACATCTAGACAACAAAACATCCGCCATTCATATTAGCAAAGTGGAAAGGATATTAGCAACCTTCAAATTAAATTCACATCTACTATCAAGATAAACAAAAATCAGTCCTAACAACAGGGCCTTCTGTTGTTTTACATGAAGAACACACGGTACATACTGTGTCTGCAAATCACAAGCACACACACATAGACATAGCCTATAAACCACGTTGCACATGCGAGTAACAGATCATTTGCACGCTTCAACCAAAACAAAATTGACGGTTTCCCGCACCTAGTATCGTGGCCGGATTCGGCAGATGCAGAAACGGTTTTAGGGTTCAATCCATCTGTACCTCGGGGTTGGGTAGTGCACGGGAGAGGGGGATCCGCCGATGACGTGGTCGCCGGTCGGCCGGCCGGACCGCCCGCCCTCTTCTTCTTCCTCGCCCGGACTCCTTTACGCCCCTCGCCGTGGTCTTCTTCTCACGAAACGTAGCAGGTCAAGCCGCTAGATTCACACCACGCCGCCGTGACCGGCAGGAGGGGGAGGAGGGAAGGGGAGAGGACGGAGACGGATATGCCGGTGCGGCGGAGGGAGGGGGGTTGGGATCGCTGGCTGCGGTGCGCCGCCGCCACTGCGTGCGGTGCGGCGGAGAGGGGGAGAGAGAGGAAGAGGAGATGAGGTGGGGAGGGTGGGGTTAGGAGAGACGACCCGTATCAATCACGTGAGGAGCAGCTGCCGCTGCCGCATCCTCGGCTCGGTTTGCTTGGTTGGTTGCGTAATTGCGTTGCGTCACTCTGTCCACGTCTTCGGAACCAATCACATCGCATGATTCTAGGGTAGGGCTCCCTTGATTTCAAATGAATTTTGATAAACTTTAGAGGATTCGAAACTTTATGTCCTAGGAGAGAAATTTCAAGGGAAATATCTGCCTACTCAAAAGCTCTGGATACGTAGGTCTCTTTGTTTCTTTTTTCGTGCGTTTACAGCATCTTTTTCGTTTTGAAACTCTCGTTGGTTGTATCGGGTGGTTGATATATTAATATAGCGGGCAAAAGCCTATTTCGTTTCTCTGATTTTCCTTCTTATATGTCAACATTGTTCACTAATCATGTAGCATTGTGATACTCTCATTGGTTGGTTGTATATGTGTAGTGACCTTGCCTGTTAAAATAGACAAGATACCTGTGTATAGTGCTAGTCCCTGGATCGACTCGCTAGCACACACAGTACAAGATGAAATACCACAACAGTGCATCAATTTATTACACGCATGATCCAGAATTCAAAGTAGTTTCGATTACAAAGTGCATAGCTCGGAGCTAGCTTTATTTAGAGTAAACAGCGGAATAAATATTAAGCATGGAGTCTCCATCATCTTCATGCTGCCACAGGCGAACATGTCGGTTGTAGACTCGAAACCCCTAACGAACCTCACTCTTCATCGGAACAACCTGATAAAATATATCAACGAGGTGGGTCAGAACCATATAAAATGGAACTGGCAAGTGACACTTTGTGGACTCATATTGGAACAACTCTAGTAACCTATATGCATATTTGGCTTGGTGGAGTTTGAAGGCTATTTTGCAGAAAGCCAACTTTTTCCTAACTCTTCATAAACAACAATTTTTTTTATCTATACGAGACTTTCATGGCATGAAAGCCACCATCTCGGCTACCCTTGTTCACCCAACAATTTTTAATTTAGAGAAATTTGAGTGATGAGATCTTCCGTTGACGTCCTCGTCCAGTTTGCTCAGAAATGTCCGTAACCGGGGACACGGCTATGATCATAGTTTTACTACTCTCGAGAGGTTGTGCACTTTCACCACTAGACTTAACCAACCCAAACTATCCCTCACACTCCATTAGTGTTTCGGGGAAAAGAAGAAGGTTAAGACGAGATCTTTCAGAAGCATTTTCCCACCCCATACCGGCCTGACACGTTCCACCTACAACCCTCTACCACCACCTGTCAAGCCGGGGTGAGTCCACACAACTTAGTTGATCAAGACAGAGCCCATATGACTAATGGCTGCACTGGAAGCTAACTAAACAGGGAGTAACGTCGATCTCTTTGTCCCTGGGTGGCCATCCACAAGTGCACATACTCGGGTAAAACCATAGACATGGCCCCGAGCAGCCACTCAACTCCAACCGCCAAGCAATTCCAAAATCCACCCAGGAGGTTCTTTCAACTTAGTAGATATTTTACTTTTATCAAAAACAACATTTTGCATAGCAAGACTAAAATTCTACCAAGTTATCATAGGTGTGTCTAGACCAACTAGTAAAGGAGGAACTATACTAAATAGTTTTAAAGCATAGCAATACTAATAACTTAACATGCAATTTTCCAAGTAATACTACAACATGCATAATTCAAAATAATAGGACAGAAATATGCAAGTGTGCCACTTGCCTTGGCAACAAGCGGAGCAGGAGTAGCAGTTGCAAAGGTCCTCGGTTCCCTCCGAATAATCTAACAAAAATAACACACACAAATAAACATACAATTCACACAAGTGGCAATACAAAAATTATGCTATGCATGAATATGCAAAATTTACAATAACACAAAAGTAATATAACTTTTAGTTCTCTGGTTGTTCTATATGCATGGTGCCACAAACAATTTTTAATAAATTACTTAATAGGAATAAATTCCAAAACACCTAAATAAGGGCAAACACACAAATTCTAAAGTTTCTGCATAAAAACATTTTAATAAAATATGATGAACATGCTACTGGACAGAGGACATCTAAACAAGATTTTAGCAACTTGAATCACTCAAAAAGGATTTGTAAAACTCATTTTATAGCCTAAACAAGTTAATACAAAATCTGTAAATAACAAGTTTATGCACGATACAAAAATTAACAAAAACTATACTACTGGATTCTACTCATTTTTCTCAATCCGTAGACATCAAAATCACTAAATTTGGATTTGTGGTTTAGGAGATATGGAATTTACAAGATTTGGAGGAAAATCTGTCTAAAAACAGAAAAACAGATAAAAGATTAAAAAGAACGGCGACGTGGCGCTCCGTGATTGGTTGATACCGATTCGGAATGGATCGGTGCCGTGGTCCGTTAGATCGACAATCTACGGCTAAGAACAGATACCGGTTCAAAATAAATAAAAAAAAGAATAGCCGGCGGCAGCTAGGGTTCCGGCGTGTTTGGGGACCGACGGCGGCGACGGCGTGGCCACGGCCGTTCCGGCGAACCTAGAGGGCTACTGAGAGGGGTTTTGTTACCCTTGCAGAGAGGAGGACGAGGCGGACGTGGTGGCGAGGTCGTTGGCGTTGAGGCGTCCTGATGCTCCTCCAATTGCTCGCCGGAGTTGAAGGAGGCGGCGGCCGGGCGCGGTCGGAGATGCTCCCGTCGCTCCGCTGCGAGGAATGGCACCAAAAGGTGTCAAAAAGATGCGCACGGACAAAATAGAAAAGAAAGGGGCGAGGAGAGGGTACGGGGACGCCGGAGTTGGCCGGGAGGATGCTCGACGGTGGCGACGGCCGGCGGAACGACAAGCACGAATTGGGGGCAGCCTAGGGGCTCCCGGGTGTCGAGTGGCAGGGGCAAAGGGAGAGGAGGAGGTGGGGGTTAAGAGGGGCAAGGTGGAGGGGGAGGGGCGCGGCTTGAAGGCCGGAATCGGGAGGGGTTGGGTGCGGGGGGGGTTTCGGCCATTGATGGCCTCCACTGAAGAGGAAGAGACGATGACGTCAGCACGACGTCATCATTTTTTTTTTTAAAGCTTTTCTGAAAATGCTAATAACTTTTAAAATACAAGCCCAAAAATTATGAAATAAATTTGTAAAAATTTGTAATTAAAATATCTACTAGGAAAACTTATTTGCAAAATATTTAGAAGACTTTTTATTTACAAGTTTGCCACGGGCATTAAAAGGCCTTTATTGGCATTTTCTTATAAGAAGAAATATAAAAGAAAATATTTTTGTTTTTAGGAAAAAATAAACAAACACAAATGCACAAATGCAACAATGATGCCATGATATGCATGAAATGCAATTTTTTGAAATTTTGGGATGTTACAAACCTAACCCCCTTAAGATGAATCTCGTCCCCGAGATTCGGATTGGCTAGCAAATAGGTGAGGGTGGTCTTCTCGGAGATCGTCTTCTCTTTCCCAAGTTGCTTCTTCCTCTGTGTGATGATTCCACTGAACCTTGCAAAACTTTATCGTCTTTGTTCGTGTGACCCTTTCTGCTGTCTCCAAGATTTTTATGGGCTTTTCTTCATAAGTAAGATCACTCTCCAGTTGAACTTCTTCTAGCGGCACTGTATCCCTCAGTGGTGTTTCTGCCATCTCCGGATGACATTTCTTCAACTGGCTCACATGGAAAACATTATGGACAGCCGATAAGACCTCCGGTAATTCCAACTCATAAGCTACTTCTCCTCTGCGAGACAAGATTTTATAGGGTCCAATAAAACGAGGTGCAAGTTTTCCTTTGATGCCAAATCTCTTTACTCCACGAAGTGGTGAAACTCTAAGATATGCCCTATCTCCAACTTCATATGTAATCTCTCTTCTCTTGGAATCCGCATAACTCTTCTGTCTTGATTGAGCAATTTTCAGTCTATCTTTTATCAATCTCACTTTCTCTTCTGCTTCTTTAATTATATCTGGTCCGAATAAACTTCTCTCACCTACACCACTCCAAAGTAATGGTGTAGTGCATTTCCTACCATACAAAGCTTCAAATGGAGACATCTCTATACTGGCTTGGTAGCTATTGTTATAAGAGAACTCCGCATATGGAAGATTATCATCCCAACTCGACTTATAGTCCAATGCACATGCCCTCAGCATGTCCTCTAAAATCTGATTTACTCTTTCTGTCTGTCCATCAGTCTGTGGGTGGAAAGCTGTGCTAAACTCCAGCCTGGTTCCAAGTGATTCATGCAATTGCTTCCAGAAATGTGAGGTAAATTGGGTACCCCTATCAGATACAATCTTCTTAGGAACACCGTGTAAACACACAATTCTCTTCATATATATTTCTGCTAGTTTAGCACTGGAATACGTAGTCTTCACTGGCACAAAGTGGGCTACTTTCGTTAGACGATCAACTATGACCCAAATCGAATCATATCCAGATTTGGTTCTGGGTAATCCTGTGATGAAATCCATACCAATTTGTTCCCACTTCCAGTCTGGAACTGGTAACGGTTGTAGTAATCCTGCTGGCTTCTGGTGTTCGGCCTTCACACGACTGCATACATCACATTTTGCGATATACTCAGCGATATCTCTCTTCAAGCCATTCCACCAAAATCTCTCCTTAACATCCATATACATCTTAGTGTTTCCTGGATGTATAGAGTAAGGGGAGTCATGAGCTTCTTGAAGAATCAACTTCCTAAGGGCTTCATCTTGTGGTACGCAAATGCGTTTCCCAAACCACATGGTACCATTTTCATCTTCCCGAAAACCCTTGGCCTTGCCTTCGCTTAGGTTCTTTTTGATTTCTTCCATCACTTTATCACCTTTCTGTGCTTCCTTTATTTTGTCCATCAAAAGAGGTTGTACTTCTAATGAGGCTAAGAATCCCTCAGGTACCACTTCCAACCTAAGGTCCTTAAATTCTTTGCATAAATCTTCAGGTAATTCTCCTGCCGTAAGTCCGTTTACATAGACTTTGCGGCTCAAAGCATCAGCCACTACGTTGGCTTTTCCAGGATGGTACTGTATACTCAAATCATAGTCCTTGATAAGTTCTAACCATCTCCTTTGACGCATATTCAACTCCTTCTGGGTAAAGATATATTTCAGACTTTTATGATCAGTGAATACTTCACAACGGTTGCCAAACAAATATTGCCTCCATGTCTTCAAAGCGTGTACCACTGAAGCTAACTCCAAGTCATGAGTGGGGTAATTAACTTCATGCTTCTTAAGCTGTCTTGAAGCATAAGACACTACCTTGCCTCCTTGCATTAACACACTTCCCAAGCCATGACGTGAAGTGTCACAATAGACTTGGAAATCTTTCTCTATATCTGGTAGACACAGAACAGGGGCGGATACTAATTGCTTCTTTAGTTCTTGAAAGCTAGACTCACATGCGTCAGTCCACTCAAACTTCTTATCCTTCTTCAATAGTTCTGTCATAGGCTTGGCGATTTTGGAGAAATTTTCAATGAACCTCCGATAATATCCCGCCAATCCCAAGAAACTTCGGATCTCGCCAACATTCTTTGGTGGTACCCAATTTGTCACCGCGGATACTTTTTCAGGATCCACCGCTATTCCTTCCTTAGACACCACGTGTCCAAGAAATCCAACTTGGTCCAACCAAAATTCACACTTGCTGAATTTGGCATATAACTTATGCTCTCGGAGTCTTTGCAATATCAGGTGCAAATGTTCTTCATGCTCTTTGTGGCTTTTAGAGTAGACTAAAATGTCATCGATGAATACAACGACAAATTTATCCAAAAAGTCCATAAACACTTTATTCATCATGTTCATGAAATATGCCGGTGCATTGGTCAACCCAAATGGCATCACCGTATACTCATATAGGCCATATCTAGTGGTGAAAGCGGTCTTGGGTATATCCATTTCTCTGACTTTCATCTGGAAGTACCCTGATCGAAGATCGATTTTTGAAAATACACAAGCACCTTCCAATTGATCAAAGAGATCATTGATTTTTGGTAGTGGATACTTATTCTTGATGGTTTGTTCATTCAGGGCTCGATAGTCCGTGACTAGCCTCTGTGTACTATCCTTCTTCTGCACGAATAGGATTGGTGCCCCCCATGGTGAGGAACTTGGACGAATAAATCCTTTCTGCAGATGCTCATCAAGCTGCTTCTTGAGCTCTTTTAATTCATCTGTGGCCATTGGGTATGGTCTTTTAGCAATTGGTCCTGTACCCGGTTTTAGTTCAATGAGAAACTCAACATCTCTATCAGGTGGCATTCCCGGTAGTTCTTCTGGAAACACATCTGGATATTCTTTCACTATAAGGACATCTCCTAGGCTAACCCCCTTAAGAGAATTAAGCCTAACTTTCCTTAATTCAAACTTCGATCGAAACCTTATTTTCTTTCCTTCTAGTGTGGTGAGAGTGATAGCTCTATTTGCACAGTCTATGATTCCTTCAAAACTAGTCATCCAATCCATTCCCAAGATAACATCCAAACCTTGGGTCTCTAGGACGATCAAGTCTGTCGGAAACTGATGTTTTCCAATCTTTATATTCAACTGTCTACACTCAGAATTCACTAACATTTCTCCACCAGGAGAACTTACCCTAATAGGTTTCCCTATACTCTCAACTGCTAGCCCATGTTTGTTTACAAATGCCCTTGAAATGAATGAATGTGATGCTCCGGTATCAAATAAGACTAGAGCTGGAAAGGAGTTGAGCAAGAACGTACCAATCACAGCATCGGGTTCATCATAGACTTCCTCCACATTGATGTGGTTCACATGTCCCTTCTGGAAAGGGTTGGGCTTGGCAGCTTCTTCAGTCTTCCTTTCTGGGCAATCTGTAGCATAGTGACCCTTATTCTTGCACTTGAAGCAAATCACTTGGCTAATATCCTTCTTATGCTCATGATTAGGGCGATGCTGTCCATGGTTATGACTATGGCCAGCATGTCCATTTCCTTTGTAGCCTCCATTGTTTCCCTTGAATCCACCTGTGTGGTTATGACCATGATGCTTGTGGTTGCTTCCTCCACTATGGTGGTTCCCATGTTTATGTCCATGGCTCATATCATGCGAGAAGTGCTCTTGTATGAGGGCTCAGAATGGTGTTTGTTGGTACTCAGCTTCCTCTTCCTGTTTTCAGCCTTCTTGATATTATCTTCCAGTGTTATTGCTTGATCAAGAAGGGTCTGGTAATTTGGGGTGTATGCAACTGACAAAGGGACCTTTAGTTCATCACACAGTCCCCTAAGGAATTTCTCCCTTCTCTTGCCATCGGTGTCAATATCCTCAGGAGCGTAACGAGACAACGTGTAGAAGTCATCCATATATTCCTTGAGCGTCCTGTTACCCTGCCTCAGATTGCGGAACTCCTCTTTCTTTAAGTTCATAATACCCGTGGAAATGTGTGCATTGCGAAATCCCTCCTTGAACGTCTCCCACGTGAGTCCATCCAGTGGGTGAGTGATCTGGTAGGTCTCCCACCATTGGGCTGCTGGCCCTTCAAGCAAGTGTGCCGTGAACCTCACTTTTTCGGTGTCACTGCACTCACATGTCACTAGATCCTTACTGATTGAGCGCAACCAATCGTCTGCCACAATTGGCTCAGTTGCGGTCGAGAATTTATTGGGTTTGAGCCTCAGAAACCTAGCCAGTCTGTCTACTTGAGGTGGTGGCGGTGGCGGCGGCGGGGGTGGTGGTGGCGGATTGTTGTTGTTCTGTGCATGCGCAATGAATTGCGTCATCATCTGCATCAGCTGGGCTTGAGCTGCTATCAGTTGTTGAATTGCATCGTTCTCGGGATCACGACGGGGAGGCATCTGTGGTTTTAAGAATAGATGAGTACAGATAGAAAGATCTAAAGAAATATTTCTACCCATACAAGCAATTAACAACAAACAAACAAGCGAACTCAAAGAGAACTCGAACATAGAATTTTGGGAAAACCGTACTAAACGTTTAGGTAACCACGTAGCAAGGTTCTGGAAAAACAAGTACGAAGGTACTGCCATACCACAAGTTGGTAGGTCAATACGAAAGGTTATTGTCGACTACACGACTTATTAAGAGAGGTGGGCAACTACTCGTCCTGGATCCTGGCAAGAAACTCCACGGCGGCTTCAGTCTTGCGGCGCTTCTGTCCAGAACTCGCCTTCCTAGCCTTCCACTCCTCAACCGAGACCTCCTCGCCATCAGTGGTGTACATGACTCTCTCCTCAGGGTCTTCCTCCGATGACTCGCCAGCTGACTCCTTGGCGAGACGGGCACACTGCTCCTGCAGGGCTGCTATCATCGCCTGCTGTTGGTCCACCTTGTTCCCTAGCTTGAGATTCTCTGCCTCCAGCTTCTGGTTATCCTCCATGAGCTTCTGCTTCTGGGCCTCCTGTGCCTCTGCTAGCTCCTCAGCGGTCTCAATCTGCACTCTCTGCGCCTCGACCAGCTCCTTGGCCTGGTCTAGAACCATCATCTCTGCACGTAACTCATACCCAGTCCTGTAGAGTAGCGTCTCCAGATCCTCCAAGTGTAGCTCAAATATATCCAAGTCCTTGCGACCCTCCACGGTCCAGTATGGCATCCCCTGAGCATCACGCTTGCCGAAGCGACGATAGATAGACTCTGGGGGTAAAAGCTCGAAGTACTGCTCACAGATACGGGACAAAACCTCCTGCTTTGCCATCAAAAGTCCAGTTCCCCAAGAGGTGTACTTCTTCTTGAAAACAATCGGCGCAGTGGGTGTACCAATAGGCCTGGACAAAACTTCCGTCTCAATCTCCCAGCGGTGGACTGTGGGTACATCAGAAGGCACCACTCTACCCTTGAAGATAGGAGGAACGAGGCTCAGAACTCTGCAGATACCCATCAGCTGTCTACCAAAGACACAGGTGTCATCGTCGGTCGGAACTCTCATGTGAGTGAAGACAGACATCTACACAAAGGTTAGACAAAAGAGCATTAGACAAGAGTTACGATGGTTAGTCAAAATAATAATAAAATAAAATAACTTAGTACAAAGTTGAAATGCAGAAAATAGGTTTTGGATTTCCTAGGGTCAACCTATGTACTATCCAAACCTAGGGTTTCGAACCTACAGGCAACACATTGCTCTGATACCATCTGTAGTGACCTTGCCTGTTAAAATAGACAAGATACCTGTGTATAGTGCTAGTCCCTGGATCGACTCGCTAGCACACACAGTACAAGATGAAATACCACAACAGTGCATCAATTTATTACACGCATGATCCAGAATTCAAAGTAGTTTCGATTACAAAGTGCATAGCTCGGAGCTAGCTTTATTTAGAGTAAACAGCGGAATAAATATTAAGCATGGAGTCTCCATCATCTTCATGCTGCCACAGGCGAACATGTCGGTTGTAGACTCGAAACCCCTAACGAACCTCACTCTTCATCGGAACAACCTGATAAATATATCAACAAGGTGGGTCAGAACCATATAAAATGGAACTGGCAAGTGACACTTTGTGGACTCATATTGGAACAACTCTAGTAACCTATATGCATATTTGGCTTGGTGGATTTTGAAGGCTATTTTGCAGAAAGCCAACTTTTTCCTAACTCTTCATAAACAACAATTTTTTTTATCTATACGAGACTTTCATGGCATGAAAGCCACCATCTCGGCTACCCTTGTTCACCCAACAATTTTTAATTTAGAGAAATTTGAGTGATGAGATCTTCCGTTGACGTCCTCGTCCAGTTTGCTCAGAAATGTCCGTAACCGGGGACACGGCTATGATCATAGTTTTACTACTCTCGAGAGGTTGTGCACTTTCACCACTAGACTTAACCAACCCAAACTATCCCTCACACTCCATTAGTGTTTCGGGGAAAAGAAGAAGGTTAAGACGAGATCTTTCAGAAGCATTTTCCCACCCCATACCGGCCTGACACGTTCCACCTACAACCCTCTATCACCACCTGTCAAGCCGGGGTGAGTCCACACAACTTAGTTGATCAAGACAGAGCCCATATGACTAATGGCTGCACTGGAAGCTAACTAAACAGGGAGTAACGTCGATCTCTTTGTCCCTGGGTGGCCATCCACAAGTGCACATACTCGGGTAAAACCATAGACATGGCCCCGAGCAGCCACTCAACTCCAACCGCCAAGCAATTCCAAAATCCACCCAGGAGGTTCTTTCAACTTAGTAGATATTTTACTTTTATCAAAAACAACATTTTGCATAGCAAGACTAAAATTCTACCAAGTTATCATAGGTGTGTCTAGACCAACTAGTAAAGGAGGAACTATACTAAATAGTTTTAAAGCATAGCAATACTAATAACTTAACATGCAATTTTCCAAGTAATACTACAACATGCATAATTCAAAATAATAGGACAGAAATATGCAAGTGTGCCACTTGCCTTGGCAACAAGCGGAGCAGGAGTAGCAGTTGCAAAGGTCCTCGGTTCCCTCCGAATAATCTAACAAAAATAACACACACAAATAAACATACAATTCACACAAGTGGCAATACAAAAATTATGCTATGCATGAATATGCAAAAATTTACAACAACACAAAAATAAATTTACTTTCTATTCTCTGGTTGTGCTATATGCATGATGCTACAAAGCAATTTTTAAACAATTATAACCAATAAAGCATTTTTAAAACACCCAAAAAGGGCAAATACAAGGATTTTATAGTTTTCTGTAATAAAATATTTTATAAATTTTGGAAAACAAGTCTACTGGACAGAGGACATCTAGACAAAACTTCTGCAATTTGGATCACTCAATTTGGAATTGTAGAACTCAAGATATGGCCAAAATAAGTTAATACAAACTCTGTAAATAACAAGTTTATGCACGATACAAAAATTAACAAAAACTATACTACTGGATTCTACTCATTTTTCTCAATCCGTAGACATCAAAATCACTAAATTTGGATTTGTGGTTTAGGAGATATGGAATTACAAGATTTGGAGGAAAATCTGTCTAAAACAGAAAAACAGATAAAAGATTAAAAAGAACGGCGACGTGGCGCTCCGTGATTGGTTGATACCGATTCGGAATGGATCGGTGCCGTGGTCCGTTAGATCGACAATCTACGGCTAAGAACAGATACCGGTTCAAAATAAAAAAAAAAAAAGAATAGCCGGCGGCAGCTAGGGTTCCGGCGTGTTTGGGGACCGACGGCGGCGACGGCGTGGCCACGGCCGTTCCGGCGAACCTAGAGGGCTACTGAGAGGGGTTTTGTTACCCTTGCAGAGAGGAGGACGAGGCGGACGTGGTGGCGAGGTCGTTGGCGTTGAGGCGTCCTGATGCTCCTCCAATTGCTCGCCGGAGTTGAAGGAGGCGGCGGCCGGGCGCGGTCGGAGATGCTCCCGTCGCTCCGCTGCGAGGAATGGCACCAAAAGGTGTCAAAATGATGCGCACGGACACAAAATGAAAAGAAAGGGCGAGGAGGTACGGGGACGCCGGAGTTGGCCGGGAGGATGCTCGACGGTGGCGACGGCCGGCGGAACGGCAAGCACGAATTGGGGGCAGCCTAGGGGCTCCCGGGTGTCGAGTGGCAGGGGCAAAGGGAGAGGAGGAGGTGGGGGTTAAGAGGGGCAAGGTGGAGGGGGAGGGGCGCGGCTTGAAGGCCGGAATCGGGAGGGGTTGGGTGCGGGGGGGTTTCGGCCATTGATGGCCTCCACTGAAGAGGAAGAGACGATGACGTCAGCACGACGTCATCATTTTTTTTTTAAAGCTTTTCTGAAAATGCTAATAACTTTTAAAATACAAGCCCAAAAATTATGAAATAAATTTGTAAAAATTTGTAATTAAAATATCTACTAGGAAAACTTATTTGCAAAATAATTAGAAGACTTTTTATTTACAAGTTTGCCACGGGCATTAAAAGGCCTTTATTGGCATTTTCTTATAAGAAGAAATATAAAAGAAAATATTTTTGTTTTTTAGGAAAAAATAAACAAACAAAAATGCACAAATGCAACAATGATGCCATGATATGCATGAAATGCAATTTTTTGAAATTTTGGGATGTTACAATATGGTGGTTGCTATATTAATATAGCGGAGCGAAAGCCCATGTCGTTTCTCTGATTTTCCTTTTTATATGTCAACATTGTTTTTTTTTTGCGAAACACAGTACAACACAGACGCTCATAAACACGCGCATACACTCACCCCTATGAACGCACACACTACCCCTATGAGCACCTCCGAAATACTGAGCCGGCAGGTCAGGTCTTGAGATTGACGAAGTCACAACGGGCGCCTCGCTATCGACGGGAACGTCGCCTACCTCTGAAGAATATTCCGCCAAATATGAGAAACACCAGTGTCAAACCTGGTTTTGAACTCTGATGGGCTGGGGTACAACCACCCACCTAACCATCCAACCAAGGGTTGGTTCTCGTCAACATTGTTCACTAATCATGTAGCTTTGTGATCCTATATATAATTTCAGATTACACGTGATCGCTCTAATCAAGTGATTTTATATGTACCTTCTTTCTAAAAATTGTGAATTAAAGAAATCCTTGACAATGTGATTTATTGGGTCAACTGAGGAGAAAGGGGACTTGTGGTGTTTTAGATTTCCTGTCATTTTCCTCAACAAAGATACCTCTTGCCTAAAATTTATCTCATGCAAAAGGAGATAACCTCAGGAAAAAGCAAAAAATAATAAAAAGAACAAGTCCTTCTCTATAATATATATATATATATATATATATATATATAGTAGGACATATTCATACTACACCCGGGTGTAGCTATACCCACATATGTTTCTCATGATTTAGAAGCTATCTATCATACCGGAGAGTACGTACATGTAGTATGTAGTATATATGATTATTTAGTAGGTATATATACTACTTTATAGATAGTATGTACAATTTTTTTCACATAATCCTTTTTTACGTACAAATATGACGGTATTTTTATTATAATGAAAACTACATACCCACTTGCAATTTTTTCATATAAGTTGGTATGAAGTATCTTAGATATAGTATATGAACATACTCAAACCGATAAAGTATCTCGAATACTTCCGTATGGCAGTATTTAGACATGAGTGTAGCTACACCCGGGAGTAGGAAGCATTTTCCATATATATATATATATATATATATATATATATATATATATATATATATATATATATATATATATAGGGTAGGACTATTCTGCACAACCCCTTAAGTGTTTGCTGAATAGTTATTCAGCACAACTTTCCCGAACTACGGACCTTCTTAACCAGAACAAACCCCGTATCCTAAACACTTTCTAAACCCGAGCCCCGAACCAAAAAAAAAAAAATCCTCTTCGTCCCCACCCCACCTACCACGCCAACACTCGTCCCAACCCGACACACCCACGATCCACCCTGCCGTCATGGCCAAACCACCGCAGGGGCCGCCGCTGGGAACTCGCCTCCATCCCGCGCCACCGGGGAGGCCCCCGACGTCCACACCGCCCCGCCGGGGAGAGGCTCGCCTCCATCCCGCGCCGCCCCACCTCCACTCACGGCGTCCTGTGCCTCCCCACCGTCGGGAGCACCCGACCCGCGGTCTCTCCCCTCCCCTGTATCTCGGCCTCCAGCCCCGGCGACGCCCCTCGGCCTCCCGCCCGGCAAGCCTCCTCGGTGACCGCCCGCCACGCGCCGCCCCATCGACCTCCCGCCGCCCCGGCGACTCCCCGCCGCCCGCCGTCCCCTGCAAACCGTGGGTCGCAGCAGAGCCCTCACTGTCCCCTACAGTGCGCAGGTCGCTGGGGCGCCCCGTCGTCTTCTGCATCGCCCAGATCCTGGCGGCGCCCTACCTCCCCTGCAGCCGCGCGGCCCGCGTGCCTCCGCATGGCGGCGGCCACGGCTCCGTGCGCCTCTGGGTTCCGGTGTCGGCCGGAGCCGCCGCACCCCTCGTCCAAGCGCCAGCAGCGAGGGCTCCGTGCGGCTCCTGCTACCAATCGCCGGCAAGGGCAGCCTCGTGCGGTCGGGCCGCCATTCAGATGCGCCGCCTGTCGGGGTCCGGCTCGTCTCCTGCTTCCCCATCGCCGGTAAGGCTACCTGCGTCCTGCCCCTGCATCTCCTCCCGGGAGTTCATACGCCTCGCCGGGGAGGTTCTCAAGCCCTGCCGTCGGAGTCCACCGTGGCTGCAAAAGAACGCAGCAGCTGGGAGAAGAACTGGTGGCTGCCAGACCGGAGAAACCCCATTGGGAAGCTCTCGCAGGTCATTCCGATCTGCGGCCGCAGGGCCCGTCTCTCCGTACGCTGAACTTTCTTTATCTTCTCTGAACTGCAACGGCTTTGGTCCTGAACTTTGCTAATTCTGCTCGAGTACTCATTCTGCTCCAAACTTTGGCAGGAGCCTCGACCTCGCGGTCTTCCACGACGACTCAGTTGGCCGCCGGCGTGTGTTTAGTGACCGAGCCAGACGCAGCAACACTCCTGCTTGACGTATCCGGCCTGAATCCCTCACGGTTTCTGCCTTTACTGAGCCCGAGCGTGGCAACTTCTGAACCAGAAGGGTTCAGTTCATTTTTCCTTTGTAGTTCAGTGACTTGGCAGTTGAACTTCTATTCACGTGAAATTATTCTCATGAACCATTCGGAAAATTGCTATTTTCTATGATGTGATGTTATTTATATCACAATAACAACATTTTGTGTTCACTTTTGAGTTCAGAGAATAAAAGTTCACATTTATTTGTTGCGAAAATATAGGAAGTTAACTTATGTATCACGAGAGGTTCAGAAAAAAATACGGTAGGCCGAGAAATTATGTTGCGAAAAAAAGGGAAGTTTAGAAAAAAAAAATTCAGCGAGAGGTTCACTTTTTAAAAAAATAAGAAGTTCAGTAACATTCGCTGAGAAGTTCACTTACGCTCACGGGAAGTTTAGAAAAAAAAAATTCAGTGAGAGGTTCAATTGTAAAAAAAAATAGGAAGTTCACTAGCATTCGCTAAGAAGTTCATTTACGCTCACGGGGTTCAGAAAAATATGCTACCTAGAGAAGTTCAGTTACGAAGTTCACTTACGCATTCTGGGGAGTTCGTCAACTTTATGAGTAAAAAATTTAGATGTTGTTCGAAAATAGGAAGTTCACTTATGTATCGTAAGAAGTTCGTAAAAAATAGGGTCAACTGCATATTATTTTGGATCTCCGTTTTTCGTATTTTCAAAATTAATAAAAAACCGTATCGAATTTCGAAAAACATTGTACACATAAAAGTTGCATCTAGTTAATATCTTTCCAACGCCATATTATTTGTTAAGTTTCGATAAGCGGTTTAAATTTAATTGCGAAAAAACAGTCCGCCGGAACTAAATTTTAGAAAACAGAATTCTCTATTTTCTAAACTGCTCTTAAACCGTAAGGAATTTTGAAAATTGGGCAGAGACAGAAGAGTTGCGCATTTTCCGTACGAATCCAACGGCATATTATGTGCATCCATCCGATGAGCGGTTTGGAAATGGCGTCCAAAATACATTACGAAAATGGACAAATCCGCGAAAACTGTGTTTAGTATAATTGAAATTACTTTAAAACCGTAAAGAATTCGGAAATCCGGCAGAAGAATAAAAGTTGCGAAATTTCACTAGCTATCCAACGGTATATCGCATGCGTCATTCCGATAAACGGTTTGAAAATGGCGCTCGAAACACTGTCCGCCAAAAAAATAGATCTGAGAGTTCCGTCGGAAAGTTCACATTGTTTTCGTAAGGAAGTTCAGAAAGTTGTTCAGAATAGTTATTCTGTACGGGAGTGCAGAATAGCTGGAATATATATATATATATATATATATATATATATATATGTATATATCGTAATCGACAAGGTCTCCTAGACAACCCTATTATGCTGACTATGTATCTAATAGTAAGGCCTGTAATTTTTCTCAAAATTCAAATAATGTAAAGTTTGGTCAAGTTTTTAGAAAAAACAATCAAAACTACAAAACTATATGGACATATTAATATGTCTTTAGGTTGTTCAAATAAAATGGCTATGTGAGCTCGTAAAGATTAATAAGTCAAGTGTTAATAATACAAATCGACCTAAAAAATTGGTTAAGAACTAAAAAATGTAGTTTTAAGTCCATAAGCCAAACATCTCCCCATTTTCTATCTAATTGAACACTACTCCCTCTGTTTTAAATTATAAAATGTTCTGACTTTTTTAATTGCATGTATATAGACATGTTTTAGTGTATTAGTTTATTTATTTAGTATGTATGTAGTCCACATTAAAATATGCAGAGCATCTTATATTCGGTACATAGAGATACTTTATTTATGAGAGGTTTTTCCTCTTTTATGCGGATTTTGTTGTGAGGTTAGAGCATCTTTTTTTAGTTCTTTTAGATTTCAAAAAAATTGCAGCTCCAACGGATGTCCCATTCATATATGGTGCTGCAAAAAGAAGGCGGCCCTAAAATCTGCCCAATCGTTATATCACTACATCGTCCCATCGTCGCCGCATCTATTCCGGCCACCACCAATGCCCCCCTTAAATAAGTCACCGAATTGGCCACCTCCATCGCCATGCCCGCCACCGCCATCCTCCTCACCACCACCACTGAGTCGAGGATGTCATCGCTCCGCCGAACCGAGCAACATCATGGGCTACATTGGTGTTCGGCTCTAGCGGTTCGGTCGCTACAGCAACGTGTTCTCGTGCGAAGACACGCGCCACTGGCTCGGGACCTTCGAGACACCAGAGGTCGCCACGCGTGCACGACATCATGGATTGGAGGTCGATCGTGCCAAGTTCGAGATTAGATTTTCGGGCATCACGAGATGGCAGGAGGCAGAGTTGCTCACTCCCGATTTGCGCATTGTGTCGCGCAAGGAGGCGAAGGAAGATCGCCTCGTCATGTAACAGTGCACTGCCCATGAGAGCGATGCGGCGGTTATGGTGAGATATATATGCTACGACACATCTGAAACTAGTACAGGCGGAGTACAAGTTTTACGTTAGAAGAAAGATGTGGTTGGTCCCGCAACGGCAACTGAGGTTGATCCGGACACTTTAACTAGCCATGAGCAGTAGTATGTCCGTAGTGTGTCCGTACGAATCCATAACACTGTGTTTAAGTTTGTGCATTTTGTAGTTTCAAATTTTGAAGTTTCACCTTGTTTAGGTTTAGGGTTCATCAGTCCAAAGAATTAGCTAGTTTCCAATCTAAGTAGGAGACTTCTTTTTACCTACTTGTTCGAGAGGCTGCAATTGAAGTTGTCTGAGGTCTGTCGCGATTGTTCACCAATACGACACCACAACCATCAAATCTAAAAAAAGTAGAAATGGTTCCACCTAGAAATAATAATAAATAACTATTCAAAAAGCACCTTAGCACTCCTCTTGTTAGTAGTACTCCCTCCATATCACAATATAAAACATTTTAGCATGTTAATTTAAGTAATCAAAACGTCTTACATAAGAATGCCTTATATAATTGTACAGAGGAAGTATATATTTGCTTTGTGTAGATAGGTTTGGTTTGGGGTGGAGTTTTGACTCCAGGAGCATATGCTCCATGCTCCAGGTTTTTGAAATGTGTTTCAAACACATTTGGAATCATCAAAAAATCGGACAAAAATTATTTGCGTATATACTCTCGACATTCTACGTGCTTAGGAAGTCGTTTCACGGAAAACCGACATTTTTATATCATATATAAAAAAAGATAAATTTTGGTTTTGAAAAAAGCTCTCCGGATGACTTTTCTTGCCTATTTTACACATCCCACTAAAAATATCGTTTATTTTTCACGAAACTTGATGTGCACAGATAGAATGTCGAGATATACACGCCCTAATGTTTGTTCGGAATTTTTTGACATCTCAAATATTTTCTCCGGGTTCCAAAGAGATTTCTCCGGGTTGAACCGTATAGCTAAATATTTCCGTATCTCAAGTTCGTGTTACTATTTGGCTCGGCCCGTAACGGCACAGTCGATTCGTGTTGGATTCGGAGCCGTGGTGCAGTGGAGTCGATGTCCACGGCCACGTTTTATTCAGCTGCGAACCAGCTAGCCGAGAGAGACCCTATAGTGTGCTGCTACCGTGTTGGGTCGTCCACTACTCCACGTCCGGGAAGATCGATCATCGTCGACTTCCAAGGAGCTGCTGCACACATGGCGGCGGCGGGGGCGTCGTTGCGTCAGCTGCTGCTGCAGACGATCAGGCGGCGAATCGCCACCGGCCGGCCTTCGATCACAACAACGTACAGAGTATGTTGATCTAAAACCCCAACAGGCCAACACGAACTACTATCGATCAATTGCCTTATGAACCTGTAAAAAATTACAAAATCGTTTTAGATAATAATCTGCAAGGTCTCCAGAGAGACACAGTAATAATAATTTTAGTCTTTTTTTGCTGTTGAGGGAAAGTAATACTAATAATTAGTCGATCTTGTATGTTCTGGGTGGATGCAGGCGCTTGATACGGGAGGCTGCGCGGGCCAGACTAGGTATAAGTCTCGCGCTGGGGTCAATCTACGCGGCAGGCTTCGCGCTCATATACTACGGGCCCAACTTCCCACGGAAGGGCAACGCTTACTACAGTGAGCCGCAGCAGCTGAACGACAAAGAGCCGGTAGCTTCTGACAAGCAATTGAAGCAGGACGAGTTTAATTAGGAGGACGGGTGACATGTAGCTGGTGGTGAAAGTATAAAACACCCTTTGTATGCTGAAGATGATGTATAAGTATTGGTCTGACATAATTTAGTTGATTATAGTTTGTACTAGTTGAAGTAACATGCTTACCATAGTTTTTAAGGTAAAAAAATGTATTCTTGTATTTGTTGATAAATTATTATAATAAATGAAATTAGATAACCGATGTATGAATATATGTTCATACACATTATAATCAACAAATGAACGATTTAACACAAAAAAAAATTCACAATGGTGGTCTTTCATGGTTAATATAACACATACATATGATATCCCATATTTTAATAGAAAGAAGTTACTAATATAAATGAGGACAAAATAAAACAAGATTCTCATATGACAATCAAGTTAATAATAAAAATAAATGCCATGTCCTTGTAACCAAACATCTCCGATCAAACAATCTGCTATATTTTCACGAGTCAAATTCATGTTGCCATGCTCAAACCTCAAATGAAGACCAGGAAGTGCTACAAATGGCGAAGGTTGTTTGTTTCCCGGTATATAGTTCTCGTTTTGATCACACTAATAGAATTATTTGTCATGTAGATTACAGAGGCGGAGCTCCCAGTAGGGCAAGGTAGGGCGGCCGCCCTACCTTGATTTATCGAAAACATCTAGATGCACATGTTTTTTCTGAACAATTCGAGCGGTCGTATGTTACAAATGGACTCTGTATGAAAAGCTATGTTTGTTTTGTCCAATGTTAGGGATATTGCTTCTCGTTAACTTATCGGTCGACCCAAGATAAGAGATAAATCGGCTATCGGGAGATTTATCGATTTTATCGGTCACCTATTTATCGGCAAGGTTTTTTAAAATCTGAAGTTTTATTACACATAGTCAAAAATATTGGATAGAAACATTACCATCAGATTGTGCTCTATGCCTTTAAAATCAAAAGAACCATCAGGTTGTGCTCTATGCCATCAAAAAACAAATAAATTGCCACATATGGGCGCGCACACATGATAAACAATGAGAAATAAGGATAGCTCCATAGGACAGCGTTACATATTACATAGTAAGGTCCAGAAATAGTCAAATATAGAAATAACCATAGTTTTGCATAGTTGCAAGTTGCAACTTGCATGACAAAGCAAAATAGGAACCTACCAGACAGCAGTACAACACACATAGTTCTTAGTTCTCTCACAAGAACAAATAGCTAGCAAACTTAAACAACACTCATAGTGCCGTACAACCCCAACAATCAAGGCTCCATCGGGTCCCCCTCATCATCATCATTGGTATTGCCTTCTATCACCTTATCATCATCATCATCATCGGACTCAAAGTCTATATCATCCTCATTGACAATCTGCTGATCATTTTCTTCTTCATCGGAAACAAAATCTTCCGCTTCGTGAAGTTCTCTCACTCTTTGACTTCTACGAAGCTCAACAAATTCAGTAGCTCGTGTTGCACTGTCAGTGAGAGTATCATTGGGATCAACCTCCTCCTGTTCAATATAAGCACCTTCACAGATCCAATCTTGTGCGGTGGAAGCATCTTCACCAAGGAGAACATCCATCTAGCCAAATATTTCCCAACCCTGTAGCTTCTTTCCTCATCAAAAAGCATTTATAGTCCGCTGTCTTTTAGTTGCCAGTGGGATATGTTAGGGAAATAGACTTGTTGTATTACCAGGGGCCAAAGGCCACATATATAGTACAGGTACAGGCAAATATACAGAAAGCCCCCTAACAGGTGGGGAAACTACAATATACACATATATACTCTAACACCCCCCCTCAAACTCATGGTGGATCCACAACACTGAGTTTGGAGAGTAAGAAGTCATGCTGCGCTCGGGTTTGTGCCTTTGTAAAGAAATCCGCCAACTGCAAATCTGAAGGCACATAATGAAGCGCAACAACCTGATCCTGTACCTGAGCACGTGTATAAAAAGCATCAACACCAATATGCTTGGTCAGCTCATGCTTGACCGGATCACGTGCAATACTGATAGCACCTGTACTGTCACACAAAAGAGGAGTGGGTGTCGTAACAGAGACACCAAAATCTGCAAGCAACCACCGTAACCAGGTCACCTCAGCAATCAACGAAGCCATAGCCCGCAGCTCAGCCTCAACACTCGAACGGGAAACCGCTACCTGTTTCTTCGTCTTCCAAGCAACAAGCGAACCACCAAGAAACACACAGTAAGCAGAAAGTGAACGACGATCCGTAGGATCACTCGCCCACGTAGCATCCGAGTAACACTGGAGCTGGAGAGAGCTGGAACTAGGGAAGAAAAGACGACGAGTAATCGTGCCACGAAGATAACGAAGAACACGGAGGAGATGACTGTAGTGAACGGTGGTAGGAGCTGAGACAAACTGACTCAGAATATGAACAGGATAAGAGATATCCGGGCGAGTGACAGCAAGGTAAACAAGACTCCCAACAAGATGACGATAACGTGTGGGATCAGAAAGAGGATCACCATCAGTAGGACGAAGCTTAACATTAAGCTCCATAGGAGTCTCAACAGTACGGTCATCACTAAGATCAGCCCGAGAAAGAAGATCCTGAATATACTTTTCCTGGGAGATAAAGAAGCCATCGGCTGTAGAAGAAACCTCAATCCCAAGAAAGTAGCGAAGAGGACCAAGATCAGACATGAGAAACTGCTCACGTAGACGAGCCTTAACAAAGGCAATGTGCTCAGGGTCATCACCGGTGATGAGCATGTCATCAACATAGAGAAGCAGCAAGGTCCGACACCGAGGAGAGGTGTAGACAAACAGTGCAGGATCATGAGCACTGGAGAGAAGCCTGCGGCGATAACCACTGAGGAGAAGCGCTCAAACCAGGCACGAGGGGCCTGTTTTAGGCCATATAGAGATCGTCGAAGACGACAAACCATCCCATCAGGAACAGAATACCCAGGAGGAGGCTGCATATAAACCTCCTCACTCAACTCGCCATTAAGAAAAGCATTCTGAACATCAAGCTGGGACACAGACCAGCGTCGAACAGAAGCAACAGCAAGAAGAGTACGAACAGTGGTCATATGAGCCACAGGGGCAAAAGTCTCGTCATAGTCACGGTCGTGCTCCTGCTGAAAGCCACGAGCCACAAGACGCGCTTTATAGCGCTCGAGAGATCCATCAGAGCGGGTCTTAATTTTATAGACCCACTTACACGTGATAGGACGAACACCAGAAGGGGGAGAAACAAGATCCCATGTGCCAGTGCGCTCAAGCGCAGCGATCTCCTCAGCCATGGCAAGTTGCCATTCAGGATGACGCTCAGCATCCCGATAAGAAGTCGGCTCGGAGACAACAGAAAGACCATACTTACTAGGAGAATAACGGTCAGGAGGACGACGCTGACGAACAGGCCGTGAATGGGAAGACTCATCGGCGGAAGACGACTCATCAGAAGAAGAGGAAAAAGGAATAGGAGAAGGAGGAGCCGAAGCCGGAGAACGAGGAGTACTAGGCGGAGGAGAGGATGGCGCCGAACATGAAGGAGGCGCACAAGAACTAGGAGGTGGAGAAGAGACAGCAGGTGAATCAGGAAAAAGGAGAAAAGAGATATCATCCACCGGGTAAGTGCCAGAGGTGTGGCGAGGATAGAAGGAGCGCGTCTCATCAAACGTGACATCACGGGAGATGCGCATCCGACGACCAACAGGGTCCCAACAGCGGTAGCCCTTATGCTCATCACTGTATCCAAGAAAAACACACTCAACAGACTGAGCGGTCAGTTTGGTGCGTTCGCGAGGAGGAAGAAGAACATAGCAAGCGCAACCAAATAAACGAAGAGCCGAGTAGTCTGGAGAGGTACCAGAAAGACGCTCGAGAGGAATGCCAACTTGAAGGGCAGCAGAAGGCTGAATGTTAATGAGGTAAGTCGACGTAGCAACAGCCTCAGCCCAGAAATGCGGCGGAAGAGAGGAAGCAATCATCATAGCACGGGTAGTCTCAAGAATATGACGATGCTTACGCTCGGCGACACCATTTTGAGCATGGGCGCCGGGACACGAGAACTGGGCAAGGGTGCCCTGCTCAGCAAGGACACCACGCAGGTGCTGGGAGATATACTCTCCTGCAGAATCAGCACGAAACACACGAATAGGAGTGGAATACTGAGTACGAACCATGGCCACAAAGCGCTGATAAATAGCAACCATCTCACTGCGAGAGCGCATAAAAAATAACCAGGTGCACCGTGAAAAATCATCAATGAACAAAATATAGTATCGATGGCCCCCTTTAGAAGCAAAGGGTGCCGGACCCCAAACATCTGAATGAACTAAATCAAAAGGTCGCTGAGATACAGACGCACTAGTAGGATAGGGAAGCTGAATCTGTTTACCTAACCTACAACCCTGACACGAATGTAAAGACACATCTCCTGAGACAGACCCCAGAAGACCATGACGAACTAATGACGATAAACGGGAGCCACAAAGATGACCCAGCCGATGATGCCACTGCTGAAAAGAGCCAGTGACAGAAGCAGCAACCGCAGGAAGACTGGCTGATGAAGTGTCAGCGGAAGGAACGCGAAGCCAGTCTAACTCCCATAGCCCCGGGGACTCAAGGCTGCGAGGGCCAGCTCCAACCAGGGCCTGTGTACGACGGTCCTGAACAGCACAAGAATCAGCGTCAAGAATGACGCGACAACCAGAATCAGTAAGCTGACTAGCAGAAAACAGGTTCATCTTAAGACTAGGAACATGAGAAACATCAGGAACAGAGAAAGAGGAAGTAGAAAGGGTGCCTCGACTGGAAACAGGAAGAGAGGCACCATCAGCCGTGATAACACGGACAGGAGAAATAAGAGAGCGAAGAGCAGAAAGAATAGAAGACGCAGAAGTCATATGAAAAGAAGCTCCAGAATCCAGATACCACGGGGATGACGTACCTGACTGTGTAGAAGGTGGTGGTCGCACGGTGCCCGAAGAGCTAGTCACAGAACCAGCAGTACCCGTCGAGGAAGAGCCTGTAGCAGCGAGCAGACTACGAAGACCTCGGATAATGTCCTGATCAGACAGTGCAGTAGCAGAAGATCCTGACAATCCAGCCTGGGCAACAGCAGAAGATCCTGAAGAACCAGCCTGCCGACGAGCAAGGAACTGCTGACGTAAGCTGGGATCCCTCTTCCAGCAGCCCGAGATATCATGACCTGGCCTGTTACAGTAGGCGCAGGGAGGACGAGGAGACGCACGGGGCTGCTGAGGCTGACTCTGGGCCGGAGGAGGAGAGAGTATCGGCGGACCTGGAGACCGCAACGAGACTGGCGGCACAGAAGGACCACGAGCAGACGGCACAGGAGGACCACGAGCAGCAAGTACAGAGGGAACCTCAAGAAGACCAGCACCACGAAGACGAGTCTCCTCAGCCCGAAGCTCAGCTAGTACCTCAGAGAGCGGAACACGACCACGGGCAAGCAGCTGGGCACGGCGCGGCTCAAACTCCTTGCGGAGCCGCGACAAGAACTCATAGACACGCTGAAACTCCAGATCTGCGCGCACAGTCAGACAGCAGGGACAGGTGCCACACACAGCAGTACGAAGAGAATCAAGCTGACGCCATATAGCAGCACTCTGAGTGTAGAAATCATCAATAGTGGAATCACCCTGCTGAAGATCATGCTCTGATACCATGTTAGATACCTCTACCAACCAACTATCCCAAAAGACCGATCTGATGGAAAGTGGTGGTATAATATACTTAACATACTTCATAACACCCCCTCTCACGTGTGACGGGAGAAGAGAAAGTCAACACGTGAATAGAAGAAGAGCACACCGGAACATCGGTGGCTAAAAGCTCCCCTCCAGCCCTCTTTCGAGCGGAGAAATAATTGGGAGAAAAACGCCGGGGGTAGGACTCGAACCTGAGACCTGAGGCTCTGATACCATGTTAGGGAAATAGACTTGTTGTATTACCAGGGGCCAAAGGCCACATATATAGTACAGGTACAGGCAAATATACAGAAAGCCCCCTAACAGGTGGGGAAACTACAATATACACATATATACTCTAACAGGATAGAAGGATCAATTGGAGCAACATATTGATCCATAGGTCCCTTCTTCGGACCACCTTTACCAACTACATTTAGTTGTTCTTCTTCATCTTCCTCGTTGGCCTCTATGGTGACCGCAGCTCTAACTTTTTTTTTTTTTGATTTTCCATCTTTTTCTTCTTTGGTGCCTCATGTGCCGCAAAAGCACGAGCAATTTGATCTGGTGTAGCTTGCATACAACTTGTCACAACGCCTTTGATCTGACCAATGTGCTGCTTCATCCTAGTCACCCCTCTAGACATGGGTTTTCCGCAAAGCTTGACGTGAGCTTTTGCAAATCATTAGCATCAATCAATTCAGCAAACTCCCAAGCCATGTCATCTGAATTCCTCTTAAGCGACGAACTAGCAACCTGAGATGTACCGGATGCAGCAATCATCTACAGAAACAGAGGGCACCAGCATGTATCAGACTACAAAAACTCAAAAAAATAAATTTGTACTGAGCACTTCTGCTTCTGCTCATCATTACTTCATCTTCACTACTTCTAAGTTCTAACTTGTAAGCAATACTAAGCACTGTTGCTACATGATACGTCTCAAACGTATCTATAATTTTTGAGTGATCCATGCTAGTTTTGTGATATTGTCACGTGTTTTTACTGTCATTTATATCATAGTTATGTATTTTGTCGGACTAACCTATTGACAAGATGCCAAGTGCCAGTTCCCTGTTTCTGCTGTCTTTTTGTTTCAAAAATTTACTTCCGGAAATATTCTCGGAATTGTACCAAAATTTATGGGGATTATTTTTACGCCAAGACGAAGATAGAGTCCGAAGGGCAGCCTCGGAGGCGACCCACAGGGCACAGGCGGCCTCCTGCCGCGGCCCTAGGTGGACCCGCGGGTGGGACCCGCCCCTGCCCGTGGGGCACCTCCTCGGCCCCCTCCGACGCCTATAAAATCAGAAATAACCTAAAAAACATCGAGGCGGCCATTATTTTCCATAAACTCGACCCCGACGCGCCGTCACCGAAAACCCTAGTTCGGGGTCCAATTTGAAGCTGATCCCGGCACTCTGCCGGAGGGGAGATCAATCTCGGAGGGCTCTTCATTGTCATGCCTTCCTCCCGGGATGATTTGTGAGTAGTCTCACCTTGGACTACGGGTCCATGGCAGT
This sequence comes from Puccinellia tenuiflora, assembly GCA_012064385.1. Lineage (NCBI taxonomy): Eukaryota > Viridiplantae > Streptophyta > Magnoliopsida > Poales > Poaceae > Puccinellia > Puccinellia tenuiflora. The sequence continues at coordinate 836,030 of QRDG01001689.1, read as the reverse complement.
AGCTAGTTGGTAGTCTCTCTCTCTCTTGTGCTTCATGTCTTATGATCTTGTGAGCTGCCTAACATGATCAAGATCGATTATTGTAATGTTATGTGATGTGTTTGCTGGGATCCGATGGATTATGAAGTTATGTTCAGATTGTGTATGATTCTTATATGAGTTATTTATGTTCTTGCATGCTCTCCGATGTGCGTAGTTACTTTGGCCAAGTGATTGTGTGTATCTCCAAGAGGGAGTATTATGCTAGATAGTGGGTTCATGCCCCCTTTTGTTCCTGGGCAGGAGTGACAGAAACGTCTAAGGGCGAGGGTGTGCTGTTGCTACTAAGGATAAAACAGCGATGTTAATGTCTCTTTTCATATTAGTATTGCTTACTTCATGAACTTTACTTAATGCAATTGTCTGTTGCTTGCAACTTAATACCGTTGGGTGGCAGGCTGGATAGCGATCCCACGGTGGACTTTTTAGACAAAGACGCAGTTGGACTCAACGGTCTTTGTTCCTTGTCTTGATGCCTCCATAAATATTATCATGTCCTTTTTTTATAGCTAAATTAGGTTTGTGTCATGATCTTGTCAATTGCCTAGCTGTAATTCGTTCACCCATCACATGCATATTTTATTTACTTGAGAGACTCCACTAGTGAACCCATGGCCCCCGGTCCATCTTTTTACATTGTTTACAACCTCATTTACTTGCTTTTAATTATCATTATTCATCTGGTCACTTTTCATATTTCATCTATTTCATTATATAATTAACCGCTTTGTTTTCTGCGAGACCGGAAAGATTGACAACCCCTTTCCGCCGTTGTGGGCAAAGTATTTTGGTTGAGTGTGTGCAGGTCCACGTCTGTTGAAGGTCAAGCGCCAGAGATCTTCAACATTCACCTCGTTGTTGATTTCAAAGTCCTACTGGTTCGATAAAACTCGGTTCGTTAAACGAGGGAAAACTGCTACTAGCTGCAATTCCGTCTTGCTNAGACGTCTCTTATACTGATAGTACTACGACACTGACAGATCAAACTGAAATGAAACGCCAGAACACAGGCCCTTCCAAGTTCCAAACTTCTAAACTACTAGCATGTAGTTAAAATCCAAAACGGTGCATCTCCAAACTCCAAAACGATCCATCTTCCATCCTTCGGCAGGGGAATGAGATCCACGCGAACCTAAGCAGCATCCTCGACCTCCGCACGACGCTGACGAAAACGAACAGAGAAAGCTAAGCGAGCGCCGAAACTTCAGAAGAACAGACCAACACAGCACAGGAAAACTCACCGCCAGCTGCACGAGAAAGAGATTGAGCGCAAGACGAGCGCAGTTCCTGATGGTGGCCTTCGCGTAGCAGACCCGGGCAGCCGGCGTCGGCGCCGTTACTGTGAACCACGCCAGCAGAAAGATGGTCGTGACGTGCGTGACCACAACGATCTTCAGGAAGTTCTCCCTGCCGACGTAGCGCGCCACCGAGACCGCCGCCGCCGTCAGAAGCAGCACGGCCAGCAGGGTGACCACCGCTATCTTCACGAACTTGGCCTGTAGAAAGGAAAGCAAAGCGTGGAGGTTCAGGCAGAGAGATCGAACGAACGCGAGAACACGTTGGGAGATTTATGAGCAGACAAACATGATCGAGAGTCGAGACGAAATGCGTATAGGAGTTTTTAACCTTGTTCATCCTCGCTCCTGCAGCTGGTGCAGCACCCAGATCGCGGCCTTCAGAGTTTAGATAATAAGACAGAAGATCAGATCTTGGTAACGTGAAATAGCAGAGCAAGATCATAAGTCGCAACTGGCCAGTTGCGAGTGACTACAAATGACGCCAAGAAACCCCCAATAAAGCCTTTGTCAAGGTAAAACTGACCCGCTCTAAACCTTACCCAAAGCCAAAAGATCTCCGAAAAGAAACAACTTTGCTCCGTAAGAGGAAGATGGAGAGAAAGAAAGACAAGAACATTCATCCGAAGATTAAAGATCATAAGCAGAGATTCTTAGTTTGAACCATGTATAGTGTGTGGACCGTGTGGTAAGAACGAAGATAATAGGAAAGGTTATGATCTTTGAGTACTAGAAAGCACACGAATCTACCAATAGGAAAACCAGAACAGATAGATTTAGAGCGATAGATGCGAGCATACCATTCATCTCCCTAGCACTGCTCTTTTCCCTAACCACAGAGAGTGTTGGCGATGTAGGTGGGGGCGTGGGGCTCTGGTTTTGCTCCTGAATGGCTCTTGTATGCAGCAGACAGGCGAGCGGCGGCTACACGGTGGTGACTTGGTCTCCACATTGGTCAAGGTGGTTCATGGACAACGGGTGGCAAAAGTTTCAGTCTGGAGGGAGCAGCGGGCACAGCTTTGTCAGATTTCCGTTTTTCTCATTGCAGAGATCGTATCGTACTCGCGATCGCCTCTTTTTCTTTTCTTGCACCGAATAGCTCACAATGGCTCCCAGTACCTTGCCGACATTATCGTCATCACATACAGTATGACGCATCGGTTCACTTTGACGTACCGCGAAACGACCCACATGGTTTGAAACTGTTTGAACGGACGATCGAGACGAAAGAGGCTATCGTTGCAATTGGCGGGAAACCACCGTTGGAACTTCGGCAATCGGAGAGCGAAATCTGGGCTGAGCCGACCGCCCATTAACCGACCTTTTTAATTTTTTTCTTAGATTAATCCTAAAGATTAAACTGTCTTTCTAATTTTAGTAATAATAGAAACATACAAGTTTTACAATGGTTGGAGATTTTACGAACCGCCCAATCAAGTAAATCAAGCGGTGGAAAAATAGAAAGTAGTAGGAAGTATTAGAAGAAAAGTATTGATTTAATTATTCTAAATACATATTAGCACAACTGCACAATTCAGAAGTATCGAGCGCACCCTCTCCTCACCGTATGATTTATTCTCGTCATCTCCTACCTCTTGCCAATCCACATTCAACCGATAAAAAAAAACATCACACCATTGATTCGCGGCGAGCTCTACCTACATTGCAGCCTCTCCGCCGGCACGCCTTCGACTCCACCGCCTCTACCTCCACCATGCGCGCCCCGCCGGCCGCCTCCACCTCGCCCGGAGTGTAAGGGACTAATCTTTTCTATTGGTGTTTTGGGTTTTACTTCATCTTCTTAAGTGGGTCTTATCAATGTTGACCTAAAGAAAGGTTGGATAAATGTACAGGCTACCGCAAAATATATTTTCTATTTACCTGAGTCATAGGTATGGCGTATGATCTAAAGGGGAACTTGTCAAATACTCCATATCAAATATCCACAAAGCTTTCCTGTCGGATCCACTACGAAATTTCCAATCTCCAAGTTTTTTTTCCGGAAACTCCGGACACAGTTGCAATCACAGCCGTTACATACACGCAGATCAAGTTTCGACACATCCGATTGCACATAGAGTTTGCTAGGACGACAGAACTGATTTACAAATTTCTTCCCGGGGCAGTCCCGTAGATTCAGTAGAGTCACATACATTCTAGGGCCTTCACACAACTAGATCAACTAAGAAAAAACTTCGAATTTCATAGATTCCAGTGCATTCATGCAACAAGCTCAAGTAAGAAGAAACATCCAAGATCATAAAGTACTCAGATTAAGAGCGCCATACACCCAAAGCTACTGCTGCAAACAGCAGAGTGCAGATAGTCTTAAACCCCACAGGAAGAACCGAAGAAGACAACAAAATATGCTAAGATAGACGTCTCTCTCATAATCATAGTACTACGACACTGAACAGATCAAACTAAAATGAAACGCCAGAAGACAGGCCCTTCCAAACTTCTAAAACAGCAGCTAATTAGATCTTCAAACGGTGCATCTCCAAACTCCAAAATGATCCATCTTCCATCCTTCGGCGGGCACATGAAATCCGCGCGAACCTAAGCAGTAGCAGTATCCTCGACCTCCGGACGACCCTGACGAAAACGAGCAGAGAAAATCAGTTCAGTAGCGGCCAAACTTCAGAAGAACAGACCAACGCAGCACAAGAAAAACTCACCGACAACTGGACGAGGAAGAGATTGAGCGCAAGATGAACGCAGCTCCTGAGGGTGGCCTTCGCAAAGTCGCGCCGGGAAGCCGGCGTCGGCGCCGTTACTGCGAACCACGCCAGAAGAAAGATGGTCGTGACGTGCGTGACCACACAGAACTTCAGGAACTTCTTCCTGTTGCCGAAGAAGGCGCGGAGCTGGTCAGCCATCGAGACAGCCGCCGCCGTCAGAAGCAGCATGGCCAGCACGGACACCACCGCTATCTTCACGATCTTGGCCTGCGGAAAAGAAAAACAAAGTGCGGAGATTCAAAGAGAGGGTTCGAACGAACGCAAGAACACGTTGGGAGATTTACGAGCAGCGAAATACGATCGAGATTCGAGACGAATATAGGTGTATGAGTTCTTAACCTTGTCCATCCTCGCTCCGGCAGCTGGTGCAGCACCCAGATCGCGGCCTTCAGATTTCAGATAATGAGACAGAAGATCAGATCTTGGTAAGGAGAGAATGAAATGGCAGAGCAATATCAAAATTAAGTCGCCACTTGCCAGTTGCGAGGGACTACAAATAACGCCAAGAAACTCCCAGTAAAGCCTTTGCCAAAGAAATCAAAGCGAAAACTGACCGGCTCGTTCTAAAACCTTGCTGGCCGAAGCCAAAAGATTCTCCAAAAAGAAACAGCATTACTCTGCTAAGAGGAAGATACAGAGAAACAAACACCTTTGGCAAAGAAAATGGAGAGAAAGAAAGACAAGAACATTCCTCCAAAGATCAAATATCATAAGCAGAGACCTTTGAGTACTACTATAAGCAGACCAATCTACCAATAGGAAAACGAAAACAGATAGATTTAGAGCGATAGACGCGAGCATACCAGCCATCTCCCTTGCACTACTCTTTTCCCTAACCACGGAGAGTCTTGGAGATGTAGGTGGGGCTCTGATTTTGTTACTGAATGGCTCAACGGAATAATGGCCATGGAGATGGCGTCTACTTATATGCAGCAGACAGGCGAGCGGCGGCTACACGGTGGTGACTTGGTCTCCACATTGGTCAAGCTGGTTCATGGACAACGGGTGGCAAAAGATTCAGTCTGGACTCTGGAGGCAGCAGCGGACACAGCTTTGTCAGGTTTCAGTCTTTTCATTTCAGAGCTCGTACTCGCAATTGCTACCATCTCTTTTCTTGAATTGAAATAGCAACGAAGTCACAGTAGTTTTTGTCTTGTCTTGACGGGAGGCGAAATTCGACTGCCTTTTGATCTTGCTTTTGCAAAACGTACTTCAGGATCACCTGTTTATTTCTTTTCGCAGCTCGTCGCCTTGCAGTCCCCTGTCGACATTGTCGCCACCACAAGCCACGAATCATGGCAGTCCAAAGAGCTGAAGTGATGCAGCAGCACACCATCGATTCGCTTTAACGTGCGGAGGAACGACCCACTGATTTGAAATAGTTTGAACAGAAAAGATGATCCAGAAGAAAGAGAGTACATTGCAATTGGCACGAAACCTCCAGAGCAACGAAAGACGTCGGCATCGAAGAGCAATTGGGCTGAGCCTACCGCCGGATTCAAAGCTTTACCTAAAAACTTGCTTTTAAATTTTTTTTCTTATCAAACTTATTTGTTTGGCGAAATTGTGTATGGGCAAGTTTCACCTCAGGATCAGTGCGCATGTTTTTTTCTCAAGTTTATTCGAAACTCACAAATGTATTTTTTGCCAACACCTTTTTTTTTAATGGGGAGCCACCCCAGCCTCTGCATCGAAAAGATGCATATGCCCATTTTATTTCATTTATTTAACATAGCTGGCACTTACAACCAACGATCATACAAGCCGAAACCGTCCAACAGTAACAAAACACCACAACAAGTACAAACGATAGAGTGAAACAACGGGGCCTTATTTCCCGGCCACAGCCATCGCCGACTCCCAAGTCAACTCCAGAGATAGCGCCTTGTGCGCACGCTCCGGACGTCGCCTCCGTCATCTTCCGCCCACCCATCTCCAACGTGTAGATCGAAACGATGACTCTCGCCAGACCTGTCGTCGAAGCCACCATGGCATCAGGCCGCTCACCCGCCATGCACGAGTCCACCATGCCACGACCATCGTTGAGTCTCTGTTGCACCACGCCACCAAGACCCGCCTTCGTCGTCGTCGTAGATGAAAATCCGCTCCACCAGCAGCCATCTTCAGGCGTCACGTGTTCCAAACGATGCGCCCAAGAGGGAAAACAACACCGAGTGTGCCGCCATCGTCCGATCCAGATAGACCTAGACCTAGGGTTTCCCCCGGAACTCTAGATGGGAGGCGGGTGATTCGCGGCGATGAAACCATCAACAAGGTAACGACACCCACGGGTGCCGCAATCATCGGCTTGAACCCGACTTGCACCGGCCGACCTCCTCGCCTCCTAGATCCGTCGAGGACGTCTGTTTCAGGCCGAAGCCAAACCCGAACACTGAACGGGATCCTACCTGGGCGTCGCAACCCAAAGGGCCGAGCCGCGGAAGAGGGAGGTCACCTCGCCATCCCCATCCCATGCCGCCGAACTGCCTGGAGAGGCCACCACACCATTCGTCGCGCCGCCGCAGAAGAGCAGCTGTGTCGTGACGCCGGCGGCTGCGCCCCGCCCCAGCCCTAGGACGCCACCCGCGCCATCTCCTATGATCGAAGGGACGAGAGGAGCCTCGCCGCCGCCACCGGCCAGGTTTCGCCCTGCTACACCCTCTGGCGGCGGCGAGGGAGGAGGGGGCAGAGAGGAAGGGAGGTGGTGGTGGCGTAGATTTTTTGCCAACATCTAAAATGGTGTGTGCACCAAAAGCTATTTTCGCACAAATCCCCAAAAGGATTAGGCTTGCGGTCCAAATTTTGAGACGAGTCGTCCCTAAGATTGGATGGGCATTACAACAGCCCCCGGCCACACAACAATCTTCGTACGTCTCAGAAAATAGGCGATTGGATCTCGTCTCCCGTCGGCGCTGCTGCCGCAGGTCTGCCCCGTCTCTTTGGCCTTCGGGCCATGGAGGCGCGGTGGATGTCGGGCCTCGTCGACGGGAGGGCTCCGTTTTTCTCGTTTTAGTGTTCAGGTTTGCTGGTGCGGCGCTCTGTTGGTGGCGGCGGCGCTTCTTAAAATAATGTCTCCCCAGCTTCAGCCCCATCTTGGCGGCGACGTCGTGAAGCTCGTGGGAGTGGTGTGGTTTTCGAGGACTTCTTCTGGTGATGGCGGTCTCCAGATCGTCATGGAGTTCATCGGCGGTTCATCCTTCTTCTTCAGCTCTGGGACGGATTCGGTCTTCTTGACCCGTTCGGCGACTTCCCGTCCGCAACCAACAACATCAGGTTGGCTCTAGGTGGAGCGGCAGCAGCGGCGCGCCGTCGACACGGTCTGGAGGTTGAAAACGAATGGCATCTCAAAGATCTCGTTGTAATTTTCGTTTTTGTTGAGGTGTTTTGTATTGTTCGGTATTTCTTTTAATGACAGAGTCCTTTTTCGCAAAACAAAAAAAAAAGATTGGATGGGTATTTTCGTGAAACGTCCGGTTAATAGGCCTATCGGAACGGGAGCTCAGTTAAAATGAAGGAATGCGGTTCTAGGCTGACCGGCCGAGCCTAAGATGGGCATTTTTTTTCAAAAAAAAAAAGAAAAGAAAAGCCTAACATGGGCATTGCAATGCCTGGTGGAATAGAGGAACTACACGTTGCGGCTATTCGGCTACACATTGAGCCGTAGTGAATGCTAGTCTAGTCCTAATAATAGGTTTTTTTCAAGGGTCTAGGCCTAACAATAGATTAACATGGCTATTCGGCGACTTCGCTAGAGTTTTTTTTTCCGCATGTATTTACCACCCATTGCAGCCAATAGAAGATACGTCTCCTCAAGTTGTTTTCGAATAAACCGTAGTTGGTGCGATAAATTAACCAGCCTTTTTATTCTTTCTTAGATTAATCCTAAAGATTACATTGTATTTCTAAAAAAAAATAGGAATCATATTAATAATAGCAAACACAATGTATTTGTAAAAAAAATTGTACGTGCTCATCCAAACAATATATTCAAGATGGAATGCCCATATGTCTCCAAAACGTTGTTCCAATATGTCAAAAAGTCTTACATTTCACAAAGATATTTCATGGCGTATGAAGTAAATATTCATTTGTGTGAAAATAAATGAATTTATATCACAAAATGTATAAAAATTAAATGATAAATAAAAAATAAGACTCGGAAACGTAATAAAAAATAGATATGTATGTACAATGTTCATTTATCTGAAGAATGTTTATATAGTAACCAAAATTGACAAGGAAAACTGAAACTTATGAAATACAAAAGGTGTAAAAATAAATAAAAGGGAAAACAAAGAAAACACAAATATCTCGAACAGGAAAAAAATGACCATGAAAAATAAATTTGGAAAAAAATGGAAAAAAAAGGATAACAAAAAAAGAATGCAAACCATGAAAAACATAGAAAAAATGCTAAATGGGTCGACCCACATGCTCATGTGGGTTACATTACACTCATCCCTTTCGTAATGAGCGGAAAATAGAAAATACATCCGCTACATTTGGTTGGCATCGTCAACTCCCTAACATATTTTATAGAAATGGGACTCACATCATCGACGGAACTTACTAACGGACACAAAAGTCATCTAGGATCACCAACTCCGTCGGTGATAACATGTTGAAAGTGCATCTAGAGTCCTTAAAGGGTTTTAGGTGATCCATGATAGGAAAATAGGGAACTAATCTTTTATATTGGTGTTTCGGTTTGTACTTCATCTTGTTAAGTGGATCTTACCAATGTTGACCCATAAAAGGTTATATAAATGTACATGCTACCACAAAATGTATTTCTTATTTACCTTATTCATAAATATGCCGTATTAACTAGAGGGGAACTTGGCAAAGTAGAGAAAAAGACTCCCTACCAAATATCAACAAAGCATTCCTCTATAATACACTACGAGTCTTTCCCAGAAAATCCGGACACCGTTGTCTTGATAACTCTGGCCCACTTAGTACTAGTGACCTGGAGGAAAATGATATGGAGTCATATAGACATTTTTCACATAAGAAAATGGTAGAGAGATCTCTCCTTTCGTCGTTTCTACACGTATGGTATGTTGTTGGAACCACGAACCCTCACAATTCATGTCGAGAAAGTTCTTTTGTATCGGTCCGACACTTCTGAGTGAAACCACTGAGCAAGGCCTTAGATGTTTTCAATGCAATTCTGCTTCCCAGGGTATTCTATTACTTTTGGAACTTCCGAGTTCAATGTGTATTTTTAGTTATATTGACAGGAACCTCCAAGCGCTCCTTCCAGTGCTTCCGGGTAATTTCCATCTTTCGAGAATCTCCCGTCCAGTCGGTACCACCGAGTAATATTGTGTACCTACAGAATGCTATTTTCCTGTGTGGTTATTAAAATTATGAACTAGTCCTGTACGTACGATATTAGCCATACGGTAGTTCTGCGGACTTTACTTTTCCCTATAATGCTCATCTTATCTTTATGTTAATATCTCCACCCGCCCCATGGAAAAGTGACAAATATTACAAAAGAGAGAACCCCGACATGCTTATATGTTTACCTCTTTCTCTGCTGCACCGAACTCTACACATCCACTCATATCTTTGGTGATCCATGGTGATTTGATAAGCCAATCTTGTGGTATCTTTGTGAGACCTTCAAGATCCAAATGTTTTAATTTCTTGGAGGATCTGTGTATCCTATAGAGTCACTTGGTAATTTCATGGTGTATTGTGAAGGAGCCAAGAAGTTTGTGAAGGTCGTTGATCGCCTACTACATTTGAAAATCCCATCTTAGTGGTTGGACATGGACTCATTGTAACATTTTCTCCTTCTTCACTCCAGGATTCCTTGAATACTACTTAGTCCTTGTTTTCGAGATTCTAAGACCAGGGTGGGGGTGTGTTATTGGATGGTCCCAAGGCGTGGAGCCATTGGCGGAACGAGAGAAAACTGTTTAAATCCCTCACTTCACTAAACGGGTTTATCTCCCACTTTTTAGGCAGTGGTTGTGGACGGGAAAACACATCCATAGGTCGTCTAAAAAATAGGTAATTAAATGGGGGGTGCAGTTAATGGTAGAGATAAAAGGGGAAAGTGGTTTTGGAATTTAGGTAATTAAATAAAGTGGTCTTAGATACCCGAATATTTTGAAAAATGTCACGGTACTTGAATCTTTAAGGGGGCGTTAATATTTTTCTATCCACGCGATTTCCCTGGTTATTCAAAGACACTTTCTAGCATATTGAAAATTAGCTAAATTTCCATCTACTAATTGTGGGACTAACCCCTTAATAATCCCCACATTCTTTGCTTTCTTAATGAGAATTCCTAGCACATCATCTATTACGTCAAATCACAAAGGATATAAAGGATCCATGTCTAATTACTTTAAATGCATAAAAGTATGAGCCAATGGTATCAATATTCTTTGTTGCCACTCTACATCCTCTCACTGTTTTCATAATCCAATCACACCATTTTCACTAATAAATCCAATAGCTTGCATCATATGGTAAGGTAAGTTAATTTGACTTTCTAATACATTTTCAAAATCATTTCTTATCCATGCTCTTTCCAGTTTCTATGATGTATTTCGTAAATTTCTTCATGTAACAAAACAATACCTTCAATGATATATCTATCTTTGGTAAAACCTATTTGGTAAATATTTTACAACTTCATGAAAAAAGATTGGCCTAAATACGTGGATAACTCGAGCATTTGGTATTTTAGGAATCACAAAACTTATTACTTGAATTAATCTCGCAATACCTAATTTACTAGCACTAAAAATGAACAAAATGCTCCCTGATATCCAATTTTATGTATTCCAAAAATACTTGGTATAATTCAATTGGTATTGAATAAGATCTAAAAGTGAATTTAGAAATCCTTCTACATGCAAAAATGAAGGTCAAACGAGCACGGCGTTTTGGAACCCGAGCTCCATGGAGCTCGGTTTTGAAATTTTTTAAAATCAAGATTTAAAACTTTCAAAAAATTCTGAAAACATTCCTAGACGTAGATAATATAGATATCTACGGTTCTGAAATATATTAATGAATATTAATATTGTCAGATTTATTATTTTTGTGGAGTCAAAAATAATTTGAAGTTTGCATTGAAAATTTGCACACCGGTAGATCTTGACATTATCTACACCTAAGATTTTTTTTGTTGAATTTTCTGACACATAAAATGCAAATTTGGACTTTCTATGATCATACATTTTGTGTTTCCATCTCACTGTTAATCACGTCGGAACATGGAAAGTCATACTAGACCAGAAAAATGAACAAGTAAGCAACATTGTCTAGATGGTAAACTCTTTGACAATTTATATCCATACACTAGAATATTCTATTTTCATATGCCTAACTCACACCTAAAACTATCGAAAACTCTAGAATGATTAACTAGTAAATAATATTTTGATCTATATGCAAAAATATTCAAGAATATAAAATAGATTTCTACGGGACACTAGTAGAGGCATGCAATTTATTTTAAGTCTACCCACATGGATTAAGAAATATTTTTTCTTAAGTACAATTGTTTCAAAAAGGAAGAGTTATGATGCTCATAGCTATTAACATTAAAATATAGTATATATGTGTTTGCAATGATACATAGTATGAATTCATAATCAACTGTTGTATCTAAATAACAAGGATAGAAAATTTGTAGTTGACTGTGGCATAAAAAAATACCCTGGTTATGATTGTATACTCAAGAGTTATAAAGAAGAAAAAAGTTTATTACAAATTAATTAAACATAACTAGTCATGAATCATCGGTTAGCATAGGAATGAACAATGAGACCACACATACGGACAACAAGCATGTTGTTCAAACCATGAACAAAAGCCATATTATGGCAGTGGATAAATTAGTGGAAAAATGAAGAAATGAGTATTGATTTTGTAATTGTAATCATCTTTGTTTGTAAATTATTATATTTTTATTTCTAGCAATTCTATAATGAAAGGATACATTTATTAGCTCTTTTTCGCACAAAGGTAATAATGCATTCTCGCTCGCAGGACAAAAATCTCGTCTCGTTATATTTTGTTGTATGTTTTCAGCGAACATTGATATTTTTCCTAATTATATGACAATGTCTATTGACTTAATAAAATCATGAGTCATTAGCACTTGGCAAAAAATAATATTTGTTCTACTGCATGTCTGCTCTGACTTTTGATCTCTTGTTTTCCATTATAAGAGACATAATCTGTGGTACTCGTGATCTATGATGCCAGTGTCTCCGAAGAATTGTGTGATTCTCATGATCCCTTCTAGCTGACTTTTTTCGGTTGCTCCTTTACTTTATTGTTATATGCAACACAATGTAACACAATGATATGTCATAGCGCAGTGGCAAGCACACTATAGAAATAGTTATTTTACGCCCACCACGTTAAATGTATACATCTGAATACGTTTATATTCGATCCGTCTGCTCAAATATATTTCGATTCGCACACCAACATGTTCGTTGAAGTAGCTTAAAACTTATGGCTATCTATATCTTCAAAAGATGGACAGAACCTGGATAAAACATTCGATAAAAAAATTAGATACACATACTAGAGCCATTGGAGACTTTATGGGATTTGTTGGAGCTCATTGTGGGTCTGAGGGTTTGTTGTGACCATCCCGCCTATGTCTGAACGTTGTTAAGAATACTCAATAAGCAATGCAGGATGATTTACACATTTGGTATCATATACTGATTAGATAAATCATAGTGAACCATATGGTGCGCCTGATATCATTATTGATCATGTAGTTGATCCGCCTAAATATGATCATCACGTCGAGGACAAGTGCGACATATGGAATGATGGTTTTGCTATGTTAGAAAACATGTATCCCCTGCAAAGGACTCCTGTTTCAATCCATTTTTCTCACAACTGATAGAAAATGCTAAGCACATAATCGACCCTATACTAAAGTCTCAAGATTGGAACATATGTTGAGCTCATTTGATCTCAAGTCAAAACATAAAATGAGCAATAAAGCGTTCGATCCAATGCAACAGCAGAATAAATCTGCATACCCTATCAGTGTAATGCCAAAATACTTTTATGAGACCAATCTATACATCAAGACACTCGGACTTTCATGTGATAAGATCGATGTTTGCAGACACTAGATGGCCCGTTGCACCACTGGCGCAAATGACGAAAGCAAGACTATATCGTAGCCATAATTTTTATGTGCTTTGTATACATGCCATTGTCTGTGTTTGATATTTCTTAACCTTAGGGTTACTAATTATAAGTAATACAGATGTTAACTGAAAGGGGGTTTAAGAATCAGTTTATGTTATTTCTTTCGGCCTTAGTTGTCTTCATGGACATCCGCCTTGCAGAATCTCAATGATCTTCTTATCACTGTGAGGTTTGGACTATTCTACTGTCGTGGAAAAACTAGCGAAGATTGTATGACCCCAAGCACTAGTATGTCATTGGGCATGGTAAGGATTAAGGAAGGACGTGTAGGCACATGAAGGCGGAGGCGATTTGGACGATTTTCCCAAGGTGGCAAAACTCGATGAGTTGATATGGAGTTCTAAGGACATCAACAAAACTAACTGCACGAGATAGCTCTTTTTCTTTTGATGAAAGGCAGCGCAGGGCTGTTTCGATTATTTAAGGCGAAGGCGGGACAAATACTGAAAAGTATATTTACAATAAGAGGCTAGGACTGCAAATAATTACATACCACTCTAAAACAGGAAGAACTACTCTCCCGCCATCCACATCGATCCCAACAAATCCGACGATTGCCATAAAATTAATTCTGTGATGACCTTCTCTACCAGGTCCAGAGGGTTGCGAGCCTTGTTGTTGAAAATACGATTGTTTCTTTCCTTCCACAATATCCACCAGCATAGGATGGCCACCGAGCGCCATTGTCTCACGATCGTCGGATCCGGCAGAATGATAGGGATGGAGTTCCACCATTTCTGAAGATTTGCGGTTGATGGAGTTGGACTTGCGGCGATAGGCACCTGTTGTTGGAGATATGCCCAAGAGGCAATAATAAATGTTATTGATAATCATATTTCCCGTTCATGATAAATGTTTATATCCATGCTAGAATTGTATTAAGCGGAAACAAATCCATGTGTGGAATATAAACGGTATTGTGTCCCTAGTCTTTCCTCTTATGACTAGTTCGTTTAATTAAGTGATGGTTACATGTTTCCTAACCATGGATTTATGAATCACTTAATAAATGAAGTTTGTATCATGGGTGATGATATAATGGACAAGACTCAAATTAAATAGATGTCAAATATAGTTTCCTTAGACCATGAGATTATGTCACTCCCGCTTATCGGAGGAGTGCTTTGTGGACATCAAACGTCACTTCGTAACTGGGTGATTATAAAGGTGGCTTTCAGGTTCTCCGATGATAGGTTGTTGGGTGGCATGTTTCAAGACTGGGATTTGTTCGTCCAACAGTTGGATAGATATCTCTGGGCCCTCTCGGTAGTATAGCATCCAAACGCTTGCAAGCATATGACTAAGTGGTTTGTCATAAGGGATCCTATTCTATGGGAACGAGTAAAGAGAACTTGTCGGTAACGAGATTAATCAGATATGGAGATATCGGTGGATTGAATCTCGGACAAGTAATATATCGTGAAACAAAAGGAATTGTATATGGATTAATTGAATCCCGGACATTGTGGTTCGACTGGTAAAGTACTTCGTCGAATATGTAGGAATTAATATGGGCATCCCGGTCCCGCTATTAATATGACATATTCGTGAACCCGCAGAGTCACACACTTAACGTTCGATGTAGTTAGGGTTCGAGATAAATGATGGTGAGAACGAATATTGATTCGGAGTCCCGGATAGGATCCCGGACGTCACGAGGAGTTCCGGAGTGGTCCGGAGAATAAGATTCATATAAGGAAAGTGGTTTCCGGAGGTTTGGAAAAGGTTCGGGAATTTATCGGTAAAGTACCGGAAAGTTCTAGAAGGTTCTAAAGGGGTCTAGAAGTGGGGCCCATAGGAGTATGGGGCCCACATGGGATAAAGGAGTGGTGGACTGGCCTAGGGCCAGCCGCACCACCCAGCCCCAAGGGGCCCATGCGGCAAGGGCTTAAGGCCCATGTGGGGAGGGGGCAACCCTAACCCTAAGGGGGCTTGCTTGGGGGGCAAGCCTCCCCTTGCCACCGGCCCTAGGAGGGGTGGGGCGCAGCCCCCCTTGGCCCCCTATATAAGGAGGGGTAGGGGAGGGGGTGCGGCACCCAAGGACCACCCCATAGGTGCCCTAGCCGCACCACCCTCCAACCCTAGCCGCCGCCCCCTTCTCCTCCTCTCTCCCCGATAGCCGCTTGGCGAAGCCCTGTCAGATCTCCACCATACACACCACGCCACCGTCGGCGTGCTGTTGATCTCGCGAGCCTATCCACCACCTCTTGCGGGATCAAGAACGTGGAGTCTTCATCGAGCTGTATGTGTGGATCTCTCGGAGGCGTTGCTCGTGCGGCGCTTGGATAATACATCTCCTCGCGACTAGACGAGTCTAGTTGCGGGGATCGACTAGCCAACCCCTGCCTCGACAAAACACTCACGGTTTCTTCGAGTGTGAGATTCGATCTCCTTCTTTCTACCAACCTCTCGTAGATCGGATCTAGATGTTGGGTTTATTCCGCTATCTTTGCGTAGGAAAATTTTTTGTTTTCTATGCTGCGACCCTTCAGTGGTATCAGAGCCTAGATCTATTCGTAGATGTTGGTGCGATTAGACACAAGTGTTGTGGGCGTTGATATTTTATGTTGCTACCTTCTAGCGTGCACTTTGCATCTTTGCGGTAATGTGAGATTGAAGCGGCCCGGACCAACCTTACTCGTCTATGCACGAGAGACCGGTTCCACGACTGACATGCAACTTGTTTTGCATAAGTGGCTGGCGGGTGTATGTTTCTCTTACTTTAGTGAAGGTGCAATTTTTAATGGAAGGCCTTTCAAAAGGATGAGTAAATAAGCAACTATTTTATCACCGTTGTGGCTTTGCGTAGATTAGAACGGTTCTATCTAATGACCCATTAGAAGCCACGTAAAATTTGCATAAATAAAGTAGAGGGCGTCTAACTTGTTTTTGCAGGGGTTATGATGTGGTACAGCCGAAGATGTGATTATGTGTTGTATGCAATGATCATGTTTTGTAATTGTCGCGACTTGCATGTCGATGAGTACGGCAACCGGCAGGAGCCTTATGGTTGTCTCATATTTATTGTATGACCTGCATGTCACTTTAAAACGCCATGTAATTGCTTTACTTTATTGCTAAAGTTTCCATAGTAGTAGTTGCAATAGTTGGTGGAGGCAATCATGGTGATGGCGCCACGAGCTGGTGATGATGGAGATCATGCTGGTGCCTTGGAGATGGAGATCAAAGGCACAAGGAAAAGGCTATACCATGTCACAATTTTTTGAATTGCATGTGATGTTAATCCTTTTATGCACCTTATGGTTTATGCTTAGATACGATCTCGACGGTAGCATGATAAGGTGATCTCTCACGTTAATATCAAGAAGTGTTCTCCCCTAGTATGCGTCATTGCCAAAGTTCGTCGTTTTGAAGCACCACGTGATGATCGGGTGTGATAGATTCTACGTTCACATACAACGGGTGCAAGCCAGTTTGCACATGCAGAAATACTACGGTTTCCTTGACGAGCCTAGCATGTACAGACATGGCCTCGGAACACAAGAGCCGAAAGGCTAAACACGAGTCATATGAATGATATGATCAACATGGAGATGTTCACCTTTTGAAGCTGCACCACTTCACGTGATGATCGGTTGTGGTGTAGTGGATTTTGGATCGTGTGTCACTAAACAACCAGAGGGATGTTGAGTTTAGTGGGAGTTCATTTTATAATTAGATTATTTCTCGAACAATCTATCATGAACATAGTCTAAACATGTCGGGGATATACCAAATAGGGGTATCATCGACATGTACATATTCTAGTATACCAGGGTGGCCCACTGGTGGTAATGCCGACAGGCTTACCGGGCGGCCCAATATGCTGAAGCACAAGGACAAAGCGAAGCCGGCTAAGGAGGACCCAAGACGAAGGCCCAGTAACCATCCGACTTGGCGCACAAGACGAAGACAACTAAGCCGTATTAGTCTAGGACTCCTATTTCCTTATGCCGGTAGACTTTCCTTGTAAGCCCTAGGTCCGGCCGCCTTTATAAGCCGGCCTACGGGACGCCTTAGGGCAGAGATAATCTCCACAGCCTCATACAACCAAGGCTATACACACATCATTGTAACCCGGCGATATTGCCTTATAGTGATTTATAGCAGCACGTAGGATCACGCCACCGTCGTGTGATCCGAAGCTGGGTAAACTGTGTGTAATCCCGTCACCGGAATCCCGCTACGTTCCTCCCCCCATGTATTCTCTCTACCGTCGGCGTGTATACCTAGCCGGATGTCACCCCTACCCCGGCTAGATTCGACAATACCACGACAGTTGGCGCACACCGTGGGGCGAGAGGCGTCCAGGCGACGATCCGGGCGGGATCCTTCATCATCATCGCCGGCCAGACCGCATCTAGCAGGCTGAGCCAGGTTCGACGTGGTAAACATCATCATCTTCAGTCAGATCGGATCTGGCCGGCTGACTCGTTTCGACAAGTTCATCGTCATCATCTTCGTTGAGGTCGGCTTCGCTCCCAAGGCTACATCGGGTCGGCTCACATACACCGCATATGTGAGGCGCAGATCAGATCCAATCGACGAAGGTGACGTTTTCCGCCGCGTTGCTTGGGTCCTGCGACGCCTTCTACTCGGGACCTGAAAGCCTCGGTCGCTAGCTCGCCTTGCTGCGGTCGCTGGTTCACCTACCGTATACGCGTGATCAATCAGCAGCAAAGCCGGTGGAATAAAGCGTGATCTGCATCAGCATCTTCAATAGTCGATCGCATCTGGTAGAGATGTTGGATCCGGTGCGCCATCTCCAGGAAGCTCACTTCAAGGCCAAGGCGGCGAATCCAATCTACACCAAGGCTTGTATTGGCGGTGACCCGTCAAGTACAGGGGTTCCGCTACAACACGTCCGTCAAACCGACCACACCAAGACGAAAGAACAGCGGAGTCATGCAAGCTATCTACGCGCCCACAGCGCGCACGCCGCGGGTCAACGATTTCTCTCCTCACCAGCGGTACTCGCGACAAGGATGGCCACGCCCCGAGGGACTACGTCGCGTGCAAATCCAACAACAATCCGGGCATCTACAAGCCGGCGCAAGTCATTGTGCAAGGGCTGTTGGAGACAGCAATGGAGGGACGATCGATCTGACGATCTATCCAATCCGACGACAGTTCCAGGGATCAGCCGGCCAATGCTACGCCTACCAATATGAGTACTACTCCCTCACGGAAGCCTACCGATTACTTTATTTGGCTGGTTAATTCAAAGAAGTTGCACGCACATGCAATAACCCAATTTGCGTCACCAATCTACGCTTAGGAGCAATGTGCATGCATGAAGTTTTCGGCTAGTGCGCCAATTACATGCCCGACAATTTACGTTGGAATTAACACCTCTCGCATCGCGTTTCAGCTTAACTGCTGACGCGGCAAGACGCCTTTTCGGCATACCCGTTGTCGCGTTTTTGCCTTTTCGGCATATACCATCGTCGCGTTTCGGCTTAATAGCCAACGCGGCATGATGTTTTTTCGCGTTCCAGCTTAATTGCTGATGCAGGAAGACGTCTTTTTGGCGTAATTATCGTCGCGCTCCGGCTTAATCGCCGACGCGGCATGATTGCCTTTTCGGCATATTTATCGTCGTGTTTTGGCTTAATCACCGACACGGCATGTTGCCTTTCCGGCCTACCCATCATCGCGTTCCGGCTTAATTGTCGGCGCGGACGATGTTTTTTAGGCATAATTATTGTCGTGTTCAGCTTTATTGCTAACAGATTTTTTCGGCGTACCCGTCATCGCGTTCTAGCTTCATTGCTAACGCGACACGATGTGTTATGGCATATTTATCGTCGCGTTCCGGCTTAATCGTCGACGCGGCATGGCGCCTTTTCGGCGTATCCATCGTCGCGTTTCGGCTTAAATTGCCAACATGACATGATGTTTTCCGCGTTGTAGCTTAATTGCTAAACGTGGCCTAATGCTTTTCCAGCATGATTATCATCGCTATTCCGGCTTAGGCGCAAACGCGTCAAGATTGAATTTTTTTCGCCGGATTAGGCGGATCCGCTGTTAGCTTTATTGTGTTTTGGCGTCTTCGCCAACACGGCACGGACGGCACGCCTTTCCGGCATACACATCATCGCGTTCCGACTTAATTTGTCATTGCAGTCTAGTCTTCATCGCGGTCCGACTTAAATTGACGTCGCGGCCTACTCTTCGTCGCGGTCCGGCTTAATTGTCGTCGCGTCCGACTCAACGCCGCATCCCTGTCTACGCGTCATCAACGCCAAGAGAACCAAAAAGCTAAGTTTTCCGCAATTCTCTCATTAACATTATATATGCTCATGAAATAAATTCTGGTTCGCTCTTCGAGATCATGCCATCTTTTATTTCCCGATGATCATATATACTAAGCTATCAATGTCAACCCGAATTTGCTTCGTGCTAGTGGTTATGTTCTGATGCTTTTTTGGCCATGTCGCCTTACAAACTAATGTTTTGTCCGCCTAAAAGTATTCATCTGATCGCTTATGTGCTGGGTCGCCTAAGTAGGTGTTTCGGCACCAAAAGCCGGCGTTTGTTCTAGGTCTAAACAGCTTGGTATTGCATCCCTGTTGCCCAGCAGACGTTCCGTGCTGGAGGTTTGCTAACACACGAAATATGGCTAAAATGCATAAGCCAGAAAACTTAAAGGGCGGACCGCAGATAATCTGCAACCCAAATGTTTTTATTGAAAAAACTGTCGGCTTAGCCTTTACAATTGTTCAGCTTGCATTTAAAGTACAGCTTAATGCAGTTATTGTTTATTCTACAGGTGTTTTTTACCGCTTCACCGAGGACGTCACCTGCAAGTCGACTTATCTTCAGCCGCCTCCTGGGTTTTAAACAG
Organism: Puccinellia tenuiflora; assembly: GCA_012064385.1. Taxonomy (NCBI): domain Eukaryota; kingdom Viridiplantae; phylum Streptophyta; class Magnoliopsida; order Poales; family Poaceae; genus Puccinellia; species Puccinellia tenuiflora. The sequence goes on along the minus strand of QRDG01001689.1, from coordinate 815,895 downwards.
ATTGGCATTGCCCTGTTGCCCGGTGAGATGTTCTCATCAAGCCTCATGCCAACATGAGCCTCGGGGGCTATAGTCCATCGAAACTTACAGTTTTTTATGGATAGCTCGGGGGCTGCGTCGATTCTCATGCCGCCATAATTTATAAGCCGACATGAGCCTCGGGGGCTACAACCATTGGATCTACAATGACGCAAGTTCTGCTGAGCATCGACCCGGCTTTCGAGTCTCATGCCGTCTTACTTCATAAGCCGACATGAACCTCGGGGGCTACATCCACCTGGACGGAGATTTTTTCTTCATCCATTCTTTGGAATAAACTCGGTTCTGAAACATGCAAATTGACTGTGTTCCCAGTGGAATAAAGCTAGCACCAGCGGGCACAGTTCAATTCTGAATGCAGACCGGACGCGGTCTACATCAGAAGCATGGAAATCGGACGAGTTCCATTGGACATAAAGCCGGCACGATAAAAAATCGATCAGTCCGGACGTCCTGGTCAATCCGTCTTAAACGACAATTAAGACGATGGCAGTTCGGCAGTACATGTCGGATATTTTCTTCGGTAAAGCTTCAAGTTCTACATCCTCCTAACCAAGACAAACAAAGGCGAAACTACTTCAAGCCCATCGAAGAAGCCGGCCGCTGGAGAACTCAAAACTTTCCGGGGGCTAATGTCGGGGATATACCAAATAGGGGTATCATCGACATGTACATATTCCAGTATACCAGGGTGGCCCACTGGTGGTAATGCCGGCAAGCTTACCGGGCGGCCCAATATGCTGAAGCACAAGGACAAAGCGAAGCCGGCTAAGGAGGACCCAAGACGAAGGCCCAGTAACCATCCGACTTGGCGCACAAGACGAAGACAACTAAGCCGTATTAGTCTAGGACTCCTATTTCCTTATGCCGGTAGACTTTCCTTGTAAGCCCTAGGTCCGGCCGCCTTTATAAGCCGGCCTACGGGATGCCTTAGGGCAGAGATAATCTCCACAGCCTCATACAACCAAGGCTATACACACATCATTGTAACCCGGTGATATTGCCTTATAGTGATTTATAGCAGCACGTAGGATCACGCCACCGTCGTGTGATCCGAAGCTGGGTAAACTGTGTGTAATCCCGTCACCGGAATCCCGCTACGTTCCTCCCCCCATGTCTTCTCTCTACCGTCGGCGTGTATACCTAGCCGGATGGCACCCCTATCCCGGCTAGATTCGACAATACCACGACAAAACACCTTGCAAATAATGTTGTAGATCAATGGCCCTTCCCAACATCACCATGAATTTTAACGCGTTCCTAGAGAAAGACAAGCTGAAAGATGATGGAAGCAATTTCTCAGATTGGTTTATGAATCTGAAGATTATCCTCAAAGCTGCCAAGAAACTGTATGTCCTAGATGCCCCGCTAGGTGAGGCTCCAGCAGAGGGAGCGGCTGAAGATGTTAGGAACGTCTGGGCAGCCCGCTCTGAGGACCACGAGATAGTTAAGTGCGGTCTGTTGTACGGCTTAGGACCTAAGCTTCAAAAGCGTTTTGAGCACCATGGCGTTCATCAGATGATAGTTGATCTGAAAGCTATGTTTCAGACTCAAGCCAAGGTGGAGAGGTATGAAGCCTCTTCCAAGTTCTTTAGCTGTATGATGGAAGAGAACAGCTCCGTCAGTGACCACGTGCTCAAGATGTCTGGGTACGGTGATCGCTTGGCGCAGCTGGGTGTTGTGATTCCCAATGAGTTGGGGATTGACCGTGTTCTCCAGTCACTTCCACCTAGCTACAAAAGCTTTGTGATGAACTATAACATGCAAGGAATGGAGAAAACTCTTCCTGAGCTCTTCGCGATGTTAAAGACCGCGGAAGTGGAAATCAAGAAGGAGCATCAAGTGTTGATGGTCAACAAGACCACCAGTTTCAAGGAAAAGGGCAAAAGAGACAACTTCAAGAAGGACGGCAAGCGAGCTGCCGGGCCTGCGAGGAAGTCAAGGAAGGGCCCTAAGTCTGATACTGAGTGCTTCTACTGCAAGGGAACCGGACACTGGAAGCGGAACTGCCCCAAGTATCTGGCAGACAAGAAGGCTGGCACCGTCAAACAAGGTATATATGATACACAAGTTATTGATGTGTATTTAACAAGTGATCATAGTAGCACCTAGGTATTTGATATTGGTTCGGTTGCTAATATATGAAACTCGAAACAGGAGCTGCGGAATAGTCGACGCTTGGCAAGGGACGAGGTGACGATGCGCGTTGGAAATGGATCAAAAGTTGAAGTCATCGATGTCGGCACACTCCCTCTGCATTTACCTTCGGGATTAGTTTTAAACCTTAATAATTGTTATTATGTGCCTGCGTTAAGCATGAACATTGTATCTGGATCTTGTTTATTGCGAGACGGTTATTCATTTAAGTCTGAAAACTTTGGTATTTCGATTTATATGGATAATACCTTTTATGGTCATGCACCTGAGAGGAATGGTTTATTTCTATTGAATCTCGATAGTAGTGATACACATGTTCATAACATTGATGCCAAAAGATGCAAAGTGAATGATGATAATACCACATATTTGTGGCACTGCCGTTTGGGTCACATTGGTGTAAAGCCCATGAAGAAACTCCATTCTGATGGACTTTTGGATTCACTTGATTTTGAATCATTTGAAACTTGCGAACCATGCCTTATGGGTAAGATGACTCGAACACCCTTCTCCGGCACGATGGAGAGGGCAACGGACTTGTTGGAAATCATACATACCGATGTGTGTGGTCCGATGAGTGTTGCAGCACATAGTGGATATTGTTACTTCTTGACCTTCACCGATGATTTAAGTAGATATGGGTATATTTACTTAATGAAACACAAGTCTGAAACGTTCGAAAAGTTCAAAGAATTTCAGAGTGAAGTCGAGAATCATCGTAACAAGAAAATAAAGTTTCTTCGATCCGATCATGCAGGCGAATATTTGAGTTACGAGTTTGGCATGCATTTAAAGACGTGTGGAATTGTTTCACAACTCACGCCACCCAGAACACCATAGCGTAATGGTGTGTCTGAACGTCGTAATCGGACCTTATTGGATATGGTGCGATCTATGATGTCTCACACAGATCTGCCACTATCATTTTGGAGCTATGCATTAGAGACAGCCGCATTCACTTTAAATAGGGCTCCATCAAAATCCGTTGAGACGACTCCATATGAGTTATGGTTTGGCAAGAAGCCAAAGTTATCGTTTCTAAAAGTTTGGGGTTGCGATGCTTATGTCAAAAAGCTTCAACCTGATAAGCTCGAACCCAAATCGGAAAAATGCGTCTTTATTGGATACCCTAAGGAAACTATTGGGTATACCTTCTACCACAGAACCGAAGGCAAGATTTTCGTTGCCAAGAATGGTTCCTTTCTAGATAAGGAGTTTCTCTCGAAAGAAGTGAGTGGGAGAAAAATAGAGCTTGACGAGGCTATCGAACCTGTTCTTGAGATGCCGAGTAGTGCAGAACTGGAAGTTGTTTCAGAACAGCCATCGCCACCTGAAGAAGGAGCAAATGATGTTGATCATGCTGCTCCAGTCAAAGTTTCTATTGAGCCTCGCAGGTCAACGAGGGAACGTATCGCCCCTGATCGGTACAACCCGTCATGAGTGTCATGTTGTTAGACAATGATGAACCTGCGAATTATGAGAAAGCAATGATGAGCCCGGACTCCGATAAATGGCTAGGAGCCATGAAATCCGAAATGGAATCCATGTATGAAAACCAAGTATGGACTTTGGTGGACTTACCGAACGACCGAAAGGCCGTTGAGAACAAATGGATATTCAAAAGAAAGACAGACGCTGACGGAAACGTCACCGTGTATAAAGCTCGACTTGTCGCAAAGGGTTTCCGACAAATTCAAGGAGTTGACTACGATGAGACATTCTCACCCGTAGCGATGCTGAAATCTGTTCGGATTATGTTAGCAATTGCCGCTTTTTATGATTATGAAATTTGGCAAATGGATGTGAAAACCGCGTTCCTTAATGGTCATATTAAGGAAGAGTTGTACATGGTGCAGCCCAAAGGTTTTGTTGATCCAAAGGATGCTAACAAGGTATGCAAACTTCAGAGATCCATCTATGGACTGAAGCAAGCATCGCGGAGTTGGAATCTACGGTTTGATGAAGTGATCAAAGGGTTTGGATTTGTCCAAACTTATGGAGAAGCCTGTATTTACAAGAAAGTGAGTGGAAGTTCAGTTGCATTTCTAATACTATATGTGGATGACATATTATTGATTGGAAATGATGTTACACTACTTGAAAGTGTAAAGTCTTATTTGAATAAGAGTTTTTCAATGAAATACCTTCGTGAAGCAGCGTACATTTTAGGCATAAAGATCTACAGAGATAGGTCAAAGCGCCTAATAGGGCTTTCACAAAGTACATACCTTGACAAGGTTCTGAAGAAGTTCAGAATGGAAAATTCAAAGAAGGGGTTCTTACCAATGTTGCAAGGAAAGGTTCTGAGTAAGACTCGGAGTCCTGTTACGGCAGAAGATAGAGAGATAATGAACAATGTTCCTTATGCCTCTGCGATAGGCTCTATCATATATGCCATGCTATGTACTAGACCAGATGTGTGCCATGCTGTAAGTTTGACTAGCAGGTACCAAAGTGATACAGGAGTGGAACACTGGACAGCTGTCAAGAATATCCTTAAGTATCTAAATAGAACTAAGGAAATGTTTCTCGTGTATGGAGGTGACCAAGAGCTTGTCGTAATGAGTTACGTCGATGCTAGTTGGGACACAGATCCGGATGATTCTAAGTCTCAGTCCGGATACGTGTTTATTCTGAATGGTGGTGCTGTGAGTTGGAGGAGTTCCAAGCAGAGCGTGGTGGCGAAATCTTCAACAGAAGCGGAGTATGTTGCGGCCTCGTCGGCAGCAAGTGAAGCAGTCTGGATGAAGAAGTTCCTCTCAGAGCTGAGCGTGGTTCCAAGTGCGTCAAGACCTCTGGCACTGTACTGTGATAATACAGGTGCAATAGCTCTTGCCAAGGACCCGACTTCACACAAGAATACCAAGCATATTAAGCGCCGCTATCACAATTTGCGTGAGAATGTCAAGGATGGTGACATAGAGATTTGCAAGGTGCATACGGATCTGAATGTGGCAGACCCGTTGACTAAACCTCTTCCACGAGCAAAACATGATCAACACCGAGAGGCCATGGGTGTTAGATTGCTACAAATGTAAACTAGATTATTGACTCTAGTGCAAGTGGGAGACTATTGGAGATATGTCCAAGAGGCAATAATAAATGTTATTGATAATCATATTTCCCGTTCATGATAAATGTTTATATCCATGCTAGAATTGTATTAAGCGGAAACAAATACATGTGTGGAATATAAACGGTATTGTGTCCCTAGTCTTTCCTCTTATGACTAGTTCGTTTAATTAAGTGATGGTTAGATGTTTCCTAACCATGGATTTATGAATCACTTAATAAATGAAGTTTGTATCATGGGTGATGATATAATGGACAAGACTCAAATTAAATAGATGTCAAATATAGTTTCCTTAGACCATGAGATTATGTCACTCCCGCTTATCGGAGGAGTGTTTTGTGGACATCAAACGTCACTTCGTAACTGGGTGATTATAAAGGTGGCTTTCAGGTTCTCCGATGATAGGTTGTTGGGTGGAATGTTTCAAGACTAGGATTTGTTCGTCCAACAGTTGGATAGATATCTCTGGGCCCTCTCGGTAGTATAGCATCCAAACGCTTGCAAGCATATGACTAAGTGGTTTGTCATAAGGGATCCTATTCTATGGGAACGAGTAAAGAGAACTTGTCGGTAACGAGATTAATCAGATATGGAGATATCGGTGGATTGAATCTCGGACAAGTAATATATCGTGAAACAAAAGGAATCGTATATGGATTAATTGAATCCCGGACATTGTGGTTCGACTGGTAAAGTACTTCGTCGAATATGTAGGAATTAATATGGGCATCCCGGTCCCGCTATTAATATGACATATTCGCGAACCCGCAGAGTCACACACTTAACGTTCGATGTAGTTAGGGTTCGAGATAAATGATGGTGAGAACGAATATTGATTCGGAGTCCCGGATAGGATCCCGGACGTCACTAGGAGTTCCGGAGTGGTCCGGAGAATAAGATTCATATAAGGAAAGTGGTTTCCGGAGGTTTGGAAAAGGTTCGGGAATTTATCGGTAAAGTACCGGAAAATTCTAGAAGGTTCTAAAGGGGTCTAGAAGTGGGGCCCATAGGAGTATGGGGCCCACATGGGATAAAGGAGTGGTGGACTGGCCTAGGGCCAGCCGCACCACCCAGCCCCAAGGGGCCCATGCGGCAAGGGCTTAAGGCCCATGTGGGGAGGGGGCAACCCTAACCCTAAGGGGGCTTGCTTGGGAGGCAAGCCTCCCCTTGCCGCCGGCCCTAGGAGGGGTGGGGCGCAGCCCCCCTTGGCCCCCTATATAAGGAGGGGTAGGGGAGGGGGTGCGGCACCCAAGGACCACCCCATAGGTGCCCTAGCCGCACCACCCTCCAACCCTAGCCGCCGCCCCCTTCTCCTCCTCTCTCCCCGATAGCCGCTTGGCGAAGCCCTGTCGGATCTCCACCATACACACCACACCACCGTCGGCGTGCTGTTGATCTCGCGAGCCTCTCCACCACCTCTTGCGGGATCAAGAACGTGGAGTCTTCATCGAGCTGTACGTGTGGATCTCTCGGAGGCGTTGCTCGTACGGCGCTTGGATAATACATCTCCTCGCGACTAGACGAGTCTAGTTGCGGGGATCGACTAGCCAACCCCTGCCTCGACAAAACACTCACGGTTTTCTTCGAGGGTGAGATTCGATCTCTTTCTTGCTACCAACCTCTCGTAGATCGGATCTAGATGTTGGGTTTATTCCGCTATCTTTGCGTAGGAAAAATTTTTGTTTTCTATGCTGCGACCCTTCACCTGTAGCTTGGTCAACAAACCTGCTGCGAATATGAGCAAGCTGCCGATATATGTATGGCAGTTTCAAGGTGAATTCGACAAAACGAGCAAATAGGACGATGAGCTCCTCCTCTCTTAGCCATGTTGTCGCCCGTTAAGCATCTGTTGTGTCAGAACTCTACTCATCTCCATCGTTATGTGCATGTCCAACTTTCTAGCTTGTCTATTAATATTTTCATATAGAAGGTTGAGCTTGCGTTAAGATTCTTGCTTGCATAGCCTTGGATCCCTCTCACGCCAAGACGGAGATCTGCTTGATGCCTGTCTCCATTGATCTGGCTAGAGTGTCGAGTTCTGGAAGGCTCTGCTGGCGAACTCCATTGTGCAATCAAGCATGGAGATTGCCGGATCGGGTGGGATTCGGTCGCGCGCAACCATGTTTTTTTCTGACCGTTTGGTTTTAGAGGGAGCGTTGCGAAGCTCTGTAGTCTGTTGCCATCGTGGACATGTATTTTGTTCCATGGTGAAGTCAGTGTGCGGAGAATGACATGGAAGCCGAGATTTAAATACTAGTAATGGTGGTTCGAGTCCTGGTGGCGATGAGGGATTGGCTTGGTGATTCGTTACTTGGAGCAGCGGCAACGGCAAGTGGGGGCGACAACACAAAAGAAGTTCAGAGTCTAAACTTTCAGGGTGAAAGCTCAAGGTCTGGCCTTAATTGGTTGTGTCTGGCAATGACCTTGTTTAAGGCATTGTTTTTGTGGGTGCAGACTTTCTTCAGGGTGAAAACCTACGATCTTTGATCGAGGGTGACAACAGCGCTTGAGCACTGTTCACTTCTTGGAGGCGTCGCTTTTGGAGAAGTTAGACTTTTGGTTTTGGTGGTGTTATATCTGCTGCTACAAGGAATAGATCGATGTAGCGGGACTTTTCTTTATGTAATTCTTCTTCTTTTTTCTTGTGTGTGCATCCGTGTGGCCGCTAGGGCAACACGTTGTTGCAGAGGCTGGGTATAATTGGTATCTTCGCGATATTAATATATGCTCCTTATCAAAAATAATCCAATTGGACCCATATTTTATACAAGAAATCTAACAAATCAATAATCAACACGCCATCAAGTATTGTTCGTCTCAAATAATCATCTTTCCGAATTGACTGGTGTTATATGTTAGTTAAGATTGTGTGTATTATGTAGCCATGTTGATTTGATTTGTGCAGTAAATTCTGAATTTTAGGAGTCATATAAAATAGTTAAAACATATCATTGCCATTTTTCCTTAATTTTTAGGATTCACAAGAAAATAGTTAAAATATTATGACCATTTTTCCTTAAAATTTTAGGTGTCATATAGATTAGTATAGAATATTTCTGAATTTTTCCTTCATTTATAGTAGTCACAAAAAATAGCTTAAAAAAGTGTTGCCATTTTTCCTTGATTTCTAGTAGTCATATAGTAGTACTCATTAACATACAACGCGCTCGTTGCTGCACCTCGGGACTGCGTTGAGTTTCCTACTTGACGACCTGCCCTGGCTCTGAATCTGTGATCTAGGTGAACACAGGAAACGTATCGGGGGTATGCAGGCCGTGGATGGTGGCAGTGGCAGCTATAATAAACGGGACGGGCGTATGCACACGCAGTTCAAGTTTCGACACATCGCGATTGCCCATCGAGTTAGCTAGGAAGGCGGAGCTGATTTGCAAATTTCTTCGGAGCCAATCTCATAGATTCAGAAGAGTCACATACATTCCAGGGCCTTCATGCAACTAGATCAACTAAGAGAAAACTTCGAAGTTCATAAAGTAGCTAGATACATCTCAACCTGCTGCTGCAAACTGCAGACAGTCTCCAGACTCCAATATGATCCAAGTTCATAAACCCCAGAGGAAGAAGACAACGAAATACGCTAAGATAGACATCTCCCATAGTTCTACTACTACAACGATACTGGATTACTGGCAGACTAAACTAAGATAGAACACCATATGACCGGCCCTTCCGAACTCAGCAGGTGATTGAAACGGCGCATCTCCAAACTCCAAAACGATCCATGCATCTTCCAATCTTCGGCGGACGAACCTAAGCACAGTCCTGGACCTTCTTCTTCTTGGGACACTGGCGAAAACGACGAGAGCGAGTCAGTTACAGCCCAATCTACAGAGGAAGATGCCCAACACACACAGCACGAAAGACTCACCGCCACCAGGACCAGGTACAGGTTGCAGGCGAGGTGCAGGGTGGACGCGGCGGTGCACTCCGCGTAGTAGCGCCGTTCAGCCGGCGTGCGCGCCGTTGCAGCGTAGGTCGCCAGAAGACAGATGTTTGTGACGTGCGTGGTCACGCAGATCATCAGGAAGTTGTCGCGGCCGAAGAAGGCGTAGAGCTTGGGGCCGGCGTAGCACGCCACGGAGAGAACCGCCGCCGTCAGAAGCAGCATGGCCAGCACCGAAACCACCGCTATCTTGACGATCTTGGCCTGCAGAGAAGCAAAGCCGGCAGATTCAGAGAGAGGGAGATCGAAGGAAGGCAGCAGGAACACGTTGCGAGAAATAAGTTCAGACAAATATATATGCATGTAGTATGAGTTTTTTTACCTTGTTCATCCTCGCTCCTGCAGCTGCTTCACCAACCAGCATGCGTCCTTCAAGTTCAGATAAGAAACAACGAGATGAGATCTTGGTAACATAGTAGCATGACAATGAAATGGCAGAGCAAGATGAGAAGCTGCCAGTTGCTCTGCTTTGGTAAGCAGAATATCGTGATTCGTGATCACAAGAAGAAAGAAGCCAATAAATCCACCAATCAAGCCTTTGTCAAGGAAATCAAAGGGAAATTAGCCCAAAAACACAAAGCCAAAAGATCTCCAAAACAACATCTTTGCACTGCTTAGAGAGAGACGCAGAGAAAGCAAGAAAAGCACTTTCATGAGGAAATCAAAATCCTAAGCACAAATTTTTCCTGGACCTCATGTACTTGCGGAAAGAAAACCTTAGGCACAAATCCCGTAAAGAAAATAGGAAACCTTATGATTTTTGAGTTGAAGCAGAACAAACCACCAATAGGAAATCAAAGAGAAAGCTGACCCGTTTTAAAACCTTGACCCGAAGGCAAAAGATCTCCAAAAAGAAACATGATTGCTCTGCTAAGAGGAAGATGGAAAGAAAGACAAGAACATTCATCCGGAGATCAAAGATCTTAAGCAGGAATTTCCGCTCGATTAAGCAGAAGATCGTAACCTTCCAATCAAGCCTTTGTCAAGGAAATCAAAGGGAAAATTACCCCGTGTTAAAACACAAACCCAGGAAATGCCCAAAGAAAACAACATTGCGCTGCTTAGAGAGAGAAGCAGAGAAACAAAGAAAAGCAGGAACTTCCATAAGGAGATCATCAAAAATCATAAACACAATATTTTCATGGACCTCATGTACGCGCGGAAAGAAAATCTTAGGCACAAATCCCGTAAAGAAAGGTAGGAAGGCTTATGATCTTTGAGTTCTAAGCAGAACAAACCACCAAGAGGAAATCAAAGAGAAAGGTGACCCGTGTTAAAACCTTAACCCGAAGGCGAAAGATCTCCAAAAAGAAACAGGATTGCTCTGCTAAGAGGAAGATGCAGGGAAAGACAAGAACATTCATCCGGAGATCAAAGATGTTAGGCAGGAATCTCCGCTCGAATCGCTATGACCTTTGATCAGTACGCATAACAAACTACCAATAACAAAACAAAAACAGATCGAACTAGAGAGATTAAGAGAGACAGATGCCAGCGTACCAGCCATCTCGCTAGCACTACTCTTTTCCCTAAGCACGGAGAGTCTTGGTAATGTTGTTGGGCTCAGATTTTGTTTCTGAATGACTCAACGGGAAGGATTGCCATGGAGGTGGCGTCTAGTTATATGCAGCAGACAGGCGAGGGGAGATCACACGGTCGTTGCTTGGTCTCCACATTGGTCAAGGTGGTTCATGGACAACGGGTGGCAAAAGTTTTAGTCTGGAGGGAGCAGCGGGCACAGCTTTGTCAGATTTCCGTTTTTGTCATTGCAGAGATCGTACTCGCGATCGCCTCCTTTTTCTTTTCTTGCGCCGAATCGCTCACAATGGCTCCCTCCCAGTACCTTGTCGACATTATCGTCATCACATACAGTATGACGCATCGGTTCAGTTTAACATACCGCTAAACGACCCACTGATTTGAAATGGTTTGAACGGAGGAGAAAGAGGCTACAGTTACAATTGCCGGGAAACCACCAATGGAACTTCGGCATCAGAGAGCAAAAAGATAAAAGTAAACAACAATGAAAAATAAATCTAGAAACAAATGAAAAGAAAAAAGAATAGAAAATGTGAAAAACATAGGATAAAAAATAGGATAAACGGGTCGACCCACATGCTCATGTGGGTTACGCGAAACTCATCCTATTTGCGGTAATAAGCGGAAAATAGAAAATGGCTCTCGTCTCCATACCGTCAACCCCATAACATATTTTATAGAGATGGGACTCACATAACATCACTAAGGGAACTTGCTAACATACCCTAGAAGCCATATAGAGTCGTCAACTCTACTGGTGATAACACCGAAAGTACATTTAGGATCCATGAAAGGGTTTTGGGTGATGAAATAAGGAACTAATATTTTCTATTTGTGTTTCGGTCTTTAGTTCATCTTGTTACGTGGATCTTGCCAATGTTGACTCATAAAAGGTTAGAAAGATGTATAAGCTACCACAAAATTTGTTTTCTATTTACCTGAGTCATAGGTATGTCATATTATCTAGAGGGGAATTTGGCAAAGCAGTGGAAAAGACTCCCTACCAAAAAAATCCACAAAGCTTGCCTCACAAATCCACACGAAATTTCTAATCTTCAAGTTTTCTTATTTCCTGAAAACTGTGGATCTCTATAGGCTTATAAGCGCATCCTGCAATAATTATTGTGTTGTAGTGTGTGCGTTTCGATGCAATTTAGTGCATCCTGCAATAAGTAAAGTCAAGCACTATGGACGCTTGCTTGTGCATTAAGAGATCACGTCTACCTCCATAAGTGTATTTAGATATGCAGACTGGGTAGAGTGCGTCGACGATCGACGACCAGCAGGAGGGTTTGCAGTCTTCCTAGTATAAAATATTATGGAGTTTCAAGAAGCATCCAATATTATGACGATCCAATATAGCACCTGAATACAAGGCACAACAAATGGCACTGTTGAAGCAATCTAGGTGTAGGTAGTGTTATAAAAAATTTGTGCTTTAGGATCGCTAGTTAATATTTTTGGTGTGAAAATCTTGGCGAAAGTTTTCTAGTTGTGGTCATGGTGTTCCACACACACAAGAAACACATTGAAATCAACTTTCATTATGTGCTTGAACGGGCCGGTTTCATCATGAGCCCTAGATGTCAGGTTTCATCTCCTCATAAAACTAGCTTGCCCAAATGTTCACAAAACTATAGCTAAGCATAATATGATAACTGATTTAAACACAATCTAACTTTTGTAAACAATGGTTTGGATTGAGAAGCCTATTAAATAGTAACTACGATCAATTAGATCGTTAGCTTGAATATAGGCGTAATAACATATCATAAATATATCTAACTACTTGTATCTATAATGTACGGAAGGGTGTATATAAGAGCATCTCGAAGAGAGTGCCAAAATGGGTCCAATACCCAAAGAACAAAAGAAAATGTGCATTTGTATTGAAAAACTCTCCAACAGCCAATCCACTTGGTCCCATACCCATATTTTTTGGGATAGGGGCCCAAAATTTTCCAGCCAAATATCCAAATTTGGCTATTCCCATCTTAATGTCCATATGTCTCAAACTCAGCGAGAACGAAGCAACAGCCCGAATGGGAAGTTTCCATGCTCGAGGCTCCTCCCTTGCCACCACACTTCATCGTCGACTCCGGCCACCGGAGCCTCCATGTAAGGCGAACCCCACATCCCCTGAAGTGGGTAGGATACTACCAGATCGAACCAATGCCTGACGAGGAAGCACTCATGAATCTGGAGTGTCGCTCCCTCGCAACCTTCTTGACATGATAATCGCGAGATAGACATGTCCAACTACAGGGTGTGGCATCAAGCTACGGTTGGAAGATGATGGAGGGGGCTTCAGCTGGTTGCCATCCTCCTCACCGACGCCAAGACTGTCGCATCGCATCACTACGAGTTCGGGGGGGGGCAATAGTTGGGCCACGCTTCGTTTCTCGCATGCTACCGGGGAATAATATGGGTCCCACATGCCCATCCACTCGATGACATATGGGTCCCACATGCCACTCACAAAAAAATATGGGTATGCACTTTTAAGGATGCCACAAAAGAAAATAAAATTGACTACTCATATCATCTTTCTCCTCTACCCAAGGGTAGCCAAAATTACCAACTCCGTTTGAGGTACTCTACGAGCATCTCGAGCGATGCCCAATAGGATGTCTATACACTGCCAATTGTGTTCTTTTGGGTGATGTCGGGACCAACGACAACCCCTAGACCAGGCATGGTGGGAGTGGCACGTACAACTAGCTAGCACAACAAATGGAGCGGGCATACGTAGACATAGCTCAAGTTTCGACACGTCCAGACTGCGCATCGAGTTTGCTTGGAAGCCATGGATGATTTTCGAATTTTTAACCGAGACAGTCTCATAGATTCAGTAATCACATCCATTCCAGGGCTTCATGCAACTAGATCAACTAAGAAAAAACTTGCAAGTTCATATAGTAGCAAGATTGGAGGGCCGTCGTACATAAGGACATCTAAAGCTGCTGCTGCTGCTGCAAACTGTATGCAGTCTGAAGACTCCAATATGATCCAAGTTCATAAACCCCAGAGGAAGAAGACAACAAAATACGCTAAGATAGACGTCCCCCAAACTAAAATAAAACACCAAATGACAATCCCACTACTAGGAAACTAGCTATAGGTGGATCATCATTCTGTGGCGCACCTTTTTGCCGTGCGCCACAGAAATGTATCAGTGGCGCATATCAGGTGGTGCGCCACTAATATCTGTGGCGCATTACTGTGCCGTGCGCCACTGAATATGGCATTTCTGTGGCGCACGTTGTGCCATGCGCCACAGAAACACGATGGGCCCCACCACCCACGGTTGAACTCGAGGCCCACCACCAATATCTGTGGCGCGTGGATGCTGATGCGCCACAGAAACTAGAATATCTGTGGCGCATGTTTGTGGATGCGCCACAGATATATGCCTTTCTGTGGCGCATCCAGATACATGCGCCACAGATATTCAAGAGATGGACTTATAACCGGCCTGCCCCCGCGCTGCCCTCTCTTTCTTCCCCAAATTCTCTATTTCGACGACCTCGATCCCCAGCACCACCCCTCGCCGCCGGCAGCCCACCACCTGCACTCGACGACCTCCCTAGCCACCTGGCACGCCGCCCAGGCCACCACCGCCCCGCCACACCGCCACCCGCATCGGCGCCGTCGGCACGCGCCCGTGCTCGAGGAGCGCCCGACGGCACGCGCCCGTGCTCGAGGACGACCTGCACCGCCACCCGCACTGGCGCCGCCCACCACGCGCCCGTGCCCCTCCACCATCCCCTCTCCCTCCTCTCCACCATCCCCTCCCCGAGGTACTGCTCCTTTCCTCCCCTCTCCCTCCCCTCCACACCTGCACACAAGGTGTTTGGTCAAATGCCAAACCCAGTTTTCTTACAGAATTTCTATGATTTGTTATTGATTGCTTGCTGCAAGTAGTTGGTAATGCTTCTAGTTGGTGCTAGTGGTGTTAGGAAAATTTTGGAAACCAAATTTTTTTAAGTTTTTTGCTAAGTTAAATATGGTCACTGTTTAAACATGCCTACAAAAATTCCTTCTATTAAGGTTCTCTCCCTCAATGTCATGGTTGTTTGTGCTCCGACCATCGTGTCGTGGAGATGCCGGCCGAAGATGTACATTTTTTATGAAATGATTGCAGGTACCCCGAGAGGCCCTTGAGATTGCCGGAATGTCGATTAACTTCCGTTCCGGCAAATTCGGGTACTCTCCATATATCCTTTTTTTAGCAAAGGTCATGCCGAAATTTTTCGTAAATTTTGGCATGAATTTGCTAAAAAAGGGACATATGGGGTATCTTTATTGTGTTCATATTTCACAGTGGTGTTATCTTTATTGTGTTATGCATGCTTTATTTTTGTTTTGTCTTTTTTTCTAAAGCCGATGATTAAAATGTTGTGGCACACTATGTTAATCAGGTAGGTGCTAGCGGACCTTGTGATATGCACAAATAAACATCTTGTGCATACTTTTACTTGGTCCGCTTGCCCCGTACCTGATCAATGTGTGTTCAATCTAAATATGAGGCACAAATCCAAAATTATTTTTCTTCGAAAGCCGATGATTAAAATGTTGTGACACTAGGCATTTTAGCCTCCCTGCAACGAACGGCACACAACGAGCGTCTACCTTTATCACCGAACCCAATGGCTGGATTTAGCCTACCTGCTGGCATGTTCCCTGGCATTATTGTGTTTGTCTCTGTTCACCGGCTAGCCATTGGATCCACCTCCTGTAGGTCGGTGAATAAAGACAACACAACGATGCTGTTGGAAACACAAGCTCTCAGGTAGGTTGAATCCAGCCACTGGATTTGGGTGACACAATGATGAATTGCCGAGGATACTGCAGGTCTACTTGTGTGTCCGAACTAAGTATGAGGCGCAAATTTAAGTCATTTTTATTTTGTTTTGTCTTTTTCTTCTAAGCCGATGATTAAAATATTGTGACACTGTATGATTCTCTATGAATTGACAAAGCCGATGATTTAAACTATGCCATGGTAAAGGCAAGGAGAGTGTGTACAATGCCTTGTAGTATATACAATTGGAGTGTTTGTATTAATACATGGTCTTGTACACACTCTTTTTGCCTTGTTTTGCACGGCAATGATATATGAGGCTTTCCATTGTTAACTTCTCGCATTTCGTAAATTTTAATATTACTTTTGTAACAAAATTTTGACTTAAGCATTTTTTACTTAGGTGTTCTCGGTGACGATGTCTATGTTGGACCAGAGGGGCGATGTGCGGGACTGGGCTCCACCGGGCTGGCACTGGGAGGTGCTACCTTCCGGGACGCGCAGCTTGGTGAGGAATCCGGGTGACGTCGTCGACCCTGATCTTCTGTGGTGGCAGTCGCGTGGGCCACGCTCGGTGCAGAGGGAGCCAGCTCCCGAGGAGGAGGTACGTCGCCGTATTAGGGAGGAGGACGAGCACGTCCGTCGATACATGTATCTGCTGGTTAGGCAGTATGACGGTAGGTGGTCGTTTCTTCAGAGGGTTCCTGCTCACGTGAGCTATGACCCTGTTAGGGTTCCTTCTCTTTGGATGCGTAGCGCCGCCGTCGACTCAGTACAGGTCGATGAATCAGAAGGTTCATGTTGAAATTAGCTAAGCTTCATGTATTAGCTACTGGATATGTAATAATATGATCGATGAACTATGATTGTGATCAACTTTGTGTAATAATATGATCGATGAACTATGATTGGAAATTATGTATTTATATTGGTTTATCAAATATTTCTCTCTATATAATATTGGAATATGAATTTCCTGTAATGTGATATATCTGTATTTTCTATAATATACTAGTTTTTTTCCTGTAATGATATATCTGTATTTTCTATAATATACCAGTATTTGTATGGCAGCAGAAAAATGAAAATACGTATAATATATTCTGTGGCGCACCGTTCGTGGTTTCTGTGGCGCATGCATTTCTGTGGCGCACGGGAAAAACATGCACCACAGAAATATTTCTGTGACGCATCCAGAAAAGTGCGTCACAGAAATATATTTTAGTAGTGAGACTTTTGTGGCGCATCATTCTGTTTCGCGGATGCGCCACAGAAAGTTCTAAAAGGTGCGTCACTAGTAGGCTGTTTCCTAGTAGTGTCCCTTCCAAACTCAGCAGGTAATTAAAACGGCGCATCTCCCAAACTCCAAAAGGATCACCAATTCACCATGCTTCTTCCATCGTTCGGCGGGCACATCCACATGTACGAACCTAAGCACAGTCCGGGAACTTCCTGGGACCCTGGCGAAAACGACGAGATCGAGCGAGATAGTCAGAACCCAATCTTCAGAACAAGATGCGAACACAGCACGAAGAACTCACCGCCACCAAAACCAGGTACAGGTTGAGCGCGAGGTGCAGGGTGCACGCGGCGGTGGACTCCGCGAAGAAGCGCCGGGCAGCCGGCGTCCCCGCCGTTGCAGCCACACTCGCCTGAAGACAGATGGATGTGACCTGCGTGACCACGGAGATCATCTGGAACTGGTCGCTGCCGAAGAAGGCGCGGAGCTCGGGGGGGCCGGCGAAGCACGCCACGCAGAGAGCCGCCGCCGTCAGAAGGAACATGGCCGCCACGCAGCCCGCCGCTATCTTGAAGATCTTGGCCTGCACAAAAGCAAAGCGTGCGTATTCAGACGGAGAGATCGAACGAACGAACGCAGGAACACGTTGCGAGAAATAAGTCGAGACAAATATGCGTGTATGGGTTTTGAACCTTGCTCATCCTCGCTCCTGCAGCAGCTTCACCAACCAGCATGCGGCCTTCAAGGTTCAGATAAGAAAAAACGAGATCAGATCTTGGTAACATACTAGCATGACAATGAAATGGCAGACCAAGATCATAAGTTGCCAGTCGCTCTGCTCTGCTAAGCAGAAGATCGTGGTCACAAGAACAACGCCAATAAACCCTCCAATCGAGCCTTTGTCAAGGAAATCAAAGGGAAAACAAAGTCAAAAGTTCTCCAAAAAAAACCAGCATCGCACTGCTTAGAGAGAGACGCGGAGAAAGTAAGAAAAGCAGGAACTTTCATGAGGAGAGGAAATCAAAAATCTTAAGCACAAATTTCTCGTGGACCTCATGTACGTGCGGAAAGAAAATCCTGGGCACAAATCCAGAAAAGAAAGTAGGAACACTTATGATCTTGGAGTTGTGAGCAGAACAAACCACCAATAGGAAATCAAATAGAAAGCTGATCCGTTTTAAAACCTTACGCGAAGGCAAAACATCTACAAAAAGAAACAGGATTTCTCTGCTAAGAAGAAGATGCAGGGAAACACAGGAACATTCATCGGGAGATCAAAGATCCTAAGTAAAGAAATTCGCTCGAATCGTTGTGATCTTTGATCAGTACGCAGAACAAACTACCAAGAACAAAACAAAAACAGATCGGAAGTAGAGGGATTCAGAGAGACAGATGGCAGCATACCAGTCATCTCGCTAACACTACTCTTTTCCCTAAGCACGGAGAGCCTTGGAGGTATGGTGAGGCTCTGATTTTGTTTCTGAATGGCTCAGTGGAAGAATCGCCGTGGAGGTGGCGTCTACTTATTCACAGCAGACAGGCGAGGCGAGGGGAGGTCACACGGTCGTGACCACATTGGTCAAGGTGGTGGTGTATATGGACGGTGGCAAAAATTTGCAGTCTGGAGGGAGCAGCGGACACAGCTTTGTCAGATTTCCGTTTTTGTCATTGCAGAGATCGTACTCGCGATCGCCTCCTTGTTTTTCTTTTCTTGCACCGAATAGCTAACAATGGCCATCATCACATACAGTATGACGCATTGGTTCACTTTAACGTACCGCGAAACGACCCACCGATTTGAAATGGTTTGGACGGAGGATCGAGACGAAAGAGGCTATAGTTACAATTGGCAGGAAACCACCGGCGGCGGAACTTCGGCATCGGAGAGCGAAATTTGGGCTGAGCCGATCAGCCCTAGCTGTGGATGCTAAATGCCTATCCTAAGCAGAGTACCGAATGGCCCAATGTCCGTTGCTGCATCACGATGATCTCCAATTAAGGGTGGAGAAGAGAAAAGAAACAGCATTGCCTGGAGCCCTGGACAGCCGGACAGTGTGCTCAAATAAATAAAAAAGACAGGACCGTCGTATAGTGATCAGGTAGCACAAACTAAATCATGTACAGTAGTTCGCAACATTGATCCAAATTTCTGAAAAGTGCAGTGTCAGTTTCTAGCTCTAAACACACGCGAAGGATTTTGATCACAGAGAGGATTGACACGAGAGTTTTGGTGCTGTGTAAAACGTACAGCTTTTCTGTTTCTCTTCTCTTCTATTTATGTAGGGTTACAACAATCTGATCCTAAAATTCAGCCCACTAACAGGTCCACAACGCTGCCATCCCAACGTCACCTGCAAGTTTCCTACAATGCCGCCATGACCCTTTCACCGTGCCATCCCACGATCGATCATGGCGCCACTCTATCCTATCTTCTTAACGGATAAAAGACCAAGTCACAGCTCGGTTTATTTTCAGCTAAAACTGGAAAGAAAACTAACTGTCAAACTGACAGAATCCCTAACTGAACTTTCTGAAGAACGACACCTGAAGCAGCTGTTCACTGACAATCTCCCCCTTAATCAGCTACTGATGCTGATGACGCCCAGCTTCTGACGCAGCTCCTGGAACTTGGCCTTTGGCAATGCCTTGGTCATGATGTCCGCCAGTTGCTCGCCGGTGGGCACGTACTCGACGGCGATCTTGCCGTCCTGCACACACTCGCGGATGAAGTGAAAGCGAGTCTCGATGTGCTTGCTCCTGTCGTGGAAGACAGGGTTCTTGCAGAGCTTGGATCGCGGACTTGTTGTCGACGTAGAGGGTTGCCGTGCCGCCAGCTTGCCCTAACAGCTCGCCGAGCATCCGCGGGAGCCAGACGCCCTGGCACGCCGCCGTGGTAGCTGCGATGTACTCAGCTTCGCATGATGAGAGCGCGATCACCTTCTGCTTCTGCGATTGCCAGCAGATCGCGCTCCCCCCAAGCGTAAACACCATGCCTGAGGTGCTTTTCCTATCGTCGACCTCGCCGGCGAAGTCGGCATCGCTGTAGCCGATCAACCGCGACTCCCCCGTGCTCCGCTCGAACCTACACCCAAAGTGCAGTGTTCCTGCAATGTACCGGAGCAGGTGCTTGACGGCAGCCCAGTGCTCCGTCGTAGGCGCCTCCATGAACCTGCTGATGTACCCCACGGCGTAGGTGATGTCGGGCCGCGTGTGCACCAGATAGCGCAGGCTTCCAACGAGGTTGCGGTAGAGCTTGATGTCGACCGGCGTGTTCGCACTCTCCTTGCTCAGCTTCAGCCTTGGCTCCATGGGAATTTGCACAGGATTGCATCCTGCTAACCCGGCCTTCTCCACCAGCTTTGCCGCATACGCCGTCTGCTTGATGGTGATCGCGTCGCCGCCCTGGTGCACCTCGATACCGAGATAGTAGCTCAGCCGTCCCAAGTCACTCATGGAGAACTTGTTCTGCATCTGTTGCTTGAAGTGCGTGATGGCGGTCGCACTTTAGCCGGTGACGATGAGGTCGTCGACGTACACGCCCAGGAGTAGCCGCTCATCACCGTTGCAGCGCATGTACACGGCGTGTTCCGACGGGCAGCGCTGAAATCCAAGCGACAACAGGGTGGCGTCCAGCTTGGCGTTCCAGGCACGTGGAGCCTGACGAAGACCGTACAGCGCCTTGGACAAGCGCAGCACCTTCTCTTCATCGCCGTCGCGCTCGAAGCCGGGCGGCTACGTGACGTAGACCTCCTCCTCCAGCTCGCCGTTCAGAAACGCCGACTTGACGTCGAGATGGTGCACGTCCCAGTCTGCATGTGCAGCAATGGCGAGTAGTAGCCGCATGGAGTCGAGCCGCGCCACCGGTGCGAACACTTCGTCGAAGTCCACCCCGGCGCGCTGGACGTACCCTTTGGCGACGAGCCTCGCCTTGTGCTTGATCACCTCGCCGGCGGAGTTCTTCTTCAGCTTGAACACCCACTTCAGCCCAATTGGGCGTTTGTCGGCAGGTAGCGGCGTCAGCGTCCATGTCTTGTTCTCCTCAATGGACGCCAGCTCGTCCAGCATCGCGGCGCGCCATGCCGCGTGTGGCTCTGCTTCGTCGAAGGTCGACGGTTCTTCACCTGCAGCCAGATGCAGCTCACCGTCCTTCATCACCAACACATAGACCCACAGGCGAGAGTTGGGCTGGACAATGCCATCCTGAGCACGCGTCGTCATCTGATGTCGTGGCGGTGCAGCGGTGGTATCGGTGTCGCCCTGCGGCGAGGGCACGCCGTTGTTCTGTTCCTGCTCCATGCCCTCCTCGTCAGGTTCGGAGAACGCAGAGGTCGATGGCGAGTTCCCTGGTGTCGCAGGAGAGCTACTGCCGCTTCGTCCATCCGCAGGAGCAGCAGCGCGGCTGGCACCGGTGTCTGGTAACCAGTGCGTGGTGACGGTGGGCTCGATAATGAAGCTGCTGCCGCTGACTTCTCCTTCCCAGTTCTAGCTCGCTGCCTCATCAAACACGGCGTCACGCGAGATGTGCACGCGTTTGGACACCGGGTCGTAGACGCGCCATGCCTTGGACTTGCCGTGCTCGTAGCCGATGAAGACAGTGCGGATGCTGCGATCATCCAGCTTCTTCAGGTTCGGCCGCGTCACCTTGATGTGTGCGATGCAGCCGAATGTACGGAAGTAGCCCACCGATGGCTTGCGTCCATGCCACGACTCGTATGGCGTCGCGCCCTGGACGGACTTGGTAGGCGCGCAGTTCAGGAGGTGTACAGCGGTGATTACCGCCTCTCCCCAGAACTCGTTCGGCATCCCCTTCGCCTTGAGCAAGCACCGTGCCATGCCAACCACGGACTGGTTGCGGCGCTCGACGACGCCGTTCTGCTGAGGCGAGTAGGGCGCGGTGAGGTGCCGAGCCACGCCATGGTCCGTGCAGTACTCTCTGAACTCCGTGGACGTGAACTCGCCGCCCCGGTCCGTGCGGAGCACGTGTAGCTGGACGCTGGTCTCCACCTCGACGCTCGCCTGCCAGCGCTTGATCGCCGCGGGCGCCTCGTCCTTCCTGTTCAACAGAGCCAGCCACATGTACCTGGACTTGTCGTCGACCAGGAGCAGGAAGTATCGCTTGCCGCCGTAGGTGGGCGGCGAGATTGGGCCGCAGAGATCGCCGTGCACCAGGTCCAGGCGATCGCTCGCCCTATAGCTCGCCTCCGTGGGGAACGCCGATCGACGCTGCTTGCCGATGAGGCAGCCATCGCAGACCTGGTCGACGTGCTCGATCGCGGGCATGCCGCGTACCATGTTCTTCTGTCCCAGCTTGCGCAGCGCGTCGAAGTTCAGGTGCCCGTATCTGGCATGCCACCTCCACGCGTCCTCGCTTGCCGATGCCGCCAGACAGACCGGGCGCGTGATCTGCAGCTCGACGGTGTACAGGCAGTTGCCGGTCCTTGGCACCTTGGCGATGAGGATGTCCTGGCGGTCACGCACCACCATGAAGCCACCACGGACGAGCGCTGAGCAGCCCACCTCGTCAAGCTGGCCGACGGACACGATCGACGTGCGCAGCCGCGGGATGTAGTACACCCGCGCGAGGACACGGTGGCGGCCGCCATACCCGATGAAGACCACGGTGCCGCGTCCCTTGATCTCGACCACCGATCCATCGCCGAAGCGCATGGTGCCGGTGATGCTCCGATCAAGATCGGAGAAGACGGTGGCGTTGCCGGTCATGTGGTTGGACGCGCCCGTGTCCATGTGCCACTTGGGGTCCTTGGCGTCGTCCTCGGCGCCGAGGCACACCTTGGCGCGGTCCTCGTGGAGGTGGACGACCATGTCTCCCTCCTCGTAAGCGGCGAGCTCCTCTGCCGACGGCATCACCTGCGCCATGTTCAGTGCGGGCTCATCGTCGTCCTCAGCCTCGGCCATGTGCGCGACGCCATTGGCTCGGTCGCGCGCCTTCTTGCGGCAATCGCGGGCCCAGTGTCCCTTGATCCCGCAATAACGGCAGTTGCCGTCGCGCTTGACGCCAGTCTTGTCGTTGCCGGTGCGGACGGCCTCCTTGCCGCGATCACCTTGGCCCTTGCCGTGCGGCTTCTTGCCGCTGTTTGAGCCGCCGCCAGACGAGCCGCTAGACTCGCGTCGTCCGGCGCGTGCACGCTACTCCTCCTCCGTGAGAAGCAGCTGGGTGCCGCCTCCCTCCTCGGCGTCATGCTCGTACCGCTCCTCGGCGGCTTGAAGCGGCCGATGATCTCCTCGATCGACGTCGTGTTCAGGTCAACAAGGTTGTCGATGGAGATCGCCAGCTGGGAGTAGCGCTTGGGGGCGATGCGGAGCCACTTCTGCATCACCTTCTTCTCGTCGATGGGATCGCCGAGCTCGCTAAGTCTCGCCGTCAGTCATGTCAGGCGCATTGCCAACTGATCAACAGACTCACCAGATTTGTGTCGGAGTTGGTCGTACTCGGAGCGCAGGCCTTGCGCCTTGGCCTCCCGCACCCTCTCCGATCCAGCCCGCATCTTGCGGATCGCCTCCCAGCAGGCCATGGAGGTCTTGTGCTTGCGCAGAACGGGCAGCAGCTCCGCCGGCACCGATCGGTAGATCAGCTCCAGCACGCTGCGGTCGTTGCGGTAGCCGTACTCGTCGTCGAGGTCCTCTGCACCCTCGATCGCAGCCCACAGGCCTCGCGTCTGCAAGCTCACCTCCATGAGGAGGCTCCACTCGGCGTAGTTCGAGCTCGTGAGTGGCGGCATGTTGGAGGTGACACGACCGGTGCGTACTGCCGCCCCATCGCCAGCTCGCGCCCGTGGCCGGCTGCGGTTGGATTCCGAATCCTGGAGCGCGGCGAGGTATCGCCACCGCTGTCGTCGTCGTCGCTGTTCGTCCTCCTCGATCGGCTGTCACCTGACATCACAGGAAATCGAACGCCCGTAGGCTCTGATACCACTTGTCAGTTTCTAGCTCTAAACACACGCGAAGGATTTTGATCACAGAGAGGATTGACACGAGAGTTTTGGTGCTGTGTAAAACGTACAGCTTTTCTGTTTCTCTTCTCTTCTATTTATGCAGGGGTACAACAATCTGATCCTAAAATTCAGGCCACTAACAGGTCCACAACGCTGCCATCCCAACGTCACCTGCAAGTTTCCTACAATGCCGCCATGACCCTTTCACCGTGCCATCCCACGATCGATCATGGCGCCACTCTATCCTATCTTCTTAACGGATAAAAGACCAAGTCACAGCTCGGTTTATTTTCAGCTAAAACTGGAAAGAAAACTAACTGTCAAACTGACAAAATCCCTAACTGAACTTTCTGAAGACCGACACCTGAAGCAACTGTTAACTGACATGCAGCTTTTTTTCCTTCAGAACTTTCAGTTTACACTGGAGGTAGCTCCACAGTACCGAAATGGAAGGAGTAAAATCCCGTGTGGCAGAAAATAAACGATCGGTTTCACAAGCGACCAAACATGACAGTCCAGCAGTACTTATTAGTGAAATTGTAGAACAGCACATACAAATACTCCATCCGCTTCACGAACTTATAACACTCAAAGGATCCGCTGATCTCGATAAAAACATAATATCAGAACGGAAGGCGGTGCAGTACTACAATGCAGTGCATTCGGTTTTGGGCTGTGCGTCTGAACCTAAGATGGGCTTGGTAATGCCCGGTGCAATAGAGGTCCTACTACATGCTGCAATTGGTATCCTGCTATTCATTGGGCCGCAGGTAAAGTCTAGGCATAAGCGGTTAGCTGGTCTATAATTGACCTACTCGGAATGCTCCATTTTAGTTCTCCTGCAATGTGTATGGGAGTGTTTGGTTACGTGCAGCCATTTTGACCATTTTGCTTTCGTGACCCGGCAGTGCTTGCCTCTGTAAAAACACGGTCCGAGCGACGTTGTGTAGCCCGTTTGATTGACTCGTTTTGCTTTTTTTTCTTCCTACCCGGCGTTTGGTGAGGTGTAAAAATTGTTGTTGCCCAATTAGATGCACTACAACGGTGTTTGGTTACCTGCTTGTGTTTTGTTCTACTCACCCCCTATGAAAGTGGTGGTCTTACCACCTCTATTTCAACTCATTACGCAGATTCAATCACACATCGACACATTCAAACACACATCATTAACACTGGAGGTAGTAGCAAATTGGTCATCAGATTCTTTAACCACTACTTGAGTACATAACATGGTAATGCACAAACTAGGCACTTCAAGACCTCACACACCCTAACCAAAAAAAAGTTTGTGGGCATCCATAAACTCTGGATTAACAACTAACAAGGGCAACCTGTGCCCCTGAATTAACAACTAACACGGGCATCCCATGGCCCTGATCAAAATGGACCGGTAGATAAGTCTATACACAAACTTATCCATCGTCGTGGAGGTAGCGCTCTTGAAGATGATGATCTTGAAGCGGGTGACAGACGGCTTGAAGACGATGACATCTTCTTCCTCCAGCTCATAGTTGAGCACGACGTACCGCCAGTTTCTGCCGAGCACTACCTCGCCGCCGTGCATGGTAATGGTAACCGACACCCACTCGTCACGGGAGGTGCAGGCCGACAGCGTCATGCAACATGGTAGTGGGATCTGGAGCCACTCCTTCAGCGCGGCCTGGAATAACGTGGGGATGACGAGCATGAACAGGTCATAGATGTCCAGCTAAACGTAGAAGCGTCGAGGTAGCAATGCTCTATTCATGTGGTTGATCGTCGCTTGCTGGCCATGGCTATAGTTGAACTGCTTGACCACCTCCTCTGTCCTACGGTCCTACCGGCCACCACGGCCTTCAATCTCCAGCGGTTGCGCGGGAGCATGCCCTCAGAGCCAGGAGGTGCAGGGGGCTTGTTTTCGTGGATATCCCACTCAGCCTTGAGTACCTTGTCAGGTAGGTGACGTTTGTTAGTAAAACACTAGCAATGCTGACATGCAAGAGCGGTGATCACCGCAATGGCAAGGCTAGCAATGCCAAGACATCCAAGGGCGGTGATCACCACGTTGTCAAGGCTACCAATGTCAGGACATCCAAGATGTAGTGTGGTTGTACACCCAGATGCAGGGCGGTTGTTATATGTAGAAGGGATGTACTTCCAGATGCAGGACAGTTGTACTCCCAGATGTAAGACGGTTATACTCGTAGGGGTATGGCGGATGTAATTTTACGTGCAGCGCATATGTATATTCCTAGGTGCAACGCCGACATACACTCATTCGCAGCATGAATGTACTTTATGCCTGACGGATTTACTTTCACGTGTCGCATGGATATACTCCCACGTTGAAGATGGATATACTTTGGGCACAGATACTTTCACGTGCAAATGTATTTAGTCTCACCACGGACTCCTTGTACTTACACTTTGTATTTTATTTAGTGTACTTTGTATTTCAATAATTAATAATAAAAAATTAACGCTCGCTATGTAGGTAGCTTTAGCCAAAATATTAAGTACAGTACGTCGTACAAAAGTAATGTGCAGAAGCGGGACATGATTTCAACGTTTTCCGGAACCTGTATCGTTATGTGTGCTCCGTGCTCGTTGCTGTATGTACTCCGTTTGGAAAAAGTCCAAAACAAACCTTGAACTTGTTGATAAAAGATAAATTGAACCCTGAACTCTCAATCCCGAAAGTTGGCACTCTGAACTTATCAATCCCGGTAATTAAACCCTGCACCTGTTTTACGAGTAAGAATTTTTCTACTCAAAGTGTTACTCTCACTGACATCATTGCCCCACTTGTCATATCTATCTTCAACCTTTTTTCTCTTTCCGTTTTTTCTATCACCATGCCCTTTTTCTACCATCGAGTCTGAACTCCGGCGACTCGACCACGTCCTCGTGGGTGTATCCGCGCGTGGTACATCTCGGCCTCTGCATGTGGCGGCTGGCGGCACCGGCGGACCATATGCCGCCGCTTGAATTCCTCCTTGCCCCGCCTCGATTAGCGACCTCATGGCCTCCATCCAGGGCCGGTCCTGACTTTCTAGAGGCCCTCGGGCGAACTGAAAAAGTGGGCCTAACTAGTTAGTACTTTGGTAGTGGACTTACTATACATATAACATAAATGCACACATGATTGGGCCCATAATCAGGTTGGGCCCTGGGGGCGTCGCCCTTTTTGCCCTGCCCCACGAACGGCCCTGCCTCCATCCTCACGGCCCGGCCACCTGTTCAAGGATGGGGAGCATCTGCTCTGAATCCATGGAGCTGCTCGCCAGTAAGCTTGGGCTAGAGACCTAGAGTAGGTGGATGATGTGGGGGTGTCCGGTTGGAGATCGGGCGGAGGGCACCGCTGCGCCTGCGGGGGACGGCGGCCTCTGACGCCCAGGTCACGGTGACGGCGCCCGTACATGTCCGGGAACGATGTCAGCCTTGATTTCCTCGCGAATGACTTGATCCAGTAAAGCTAGCTTGCTCCTTCCTCCTTGCGTCTTGATCCAGTATTGCTTAGCATGGCAAGCTAGCTTACATATAATCGATCGATTGATTAGAGGCGGTCGAGCTAGCTACCTACGTCAACTAGATTTAGTTTCGGGCGGAAGATTGAGAAAGGGGATGAATATGACATGTAGGTCCGCATCGTCGCGAGAGTAGCATGTTATCCTGGTCAGGATCGTTGTATTCCCGTTGCGCCAAATATGTTTAAGTTTTAAAATAGACTCGGATTGACAAGTTCGGAGTACCAATTTCCGGGATTCAAAATTCAGTGTTCGATTTAACTTTCATCTACAAGTTCAGGGTTGGTATTGGACTTTTTTCGCTCCGTTTCGAAACGGGAGACTGCATTCAAAGAAAAAAAAAAGAAAAGAACGGGAGACTGCCGTGCGTATACAGCAGAAGAAGGACGGACTCCAGACGTGACACGCGGCAGAGCGCTGCGAGCGGTCGTTCCCGTTCGTCTGCGTGTTAGGATCCAACTCTGATAATCACTCAATTACACAGATTGCTTGGGAATTTACTAGCTAGATACAGGAAAAAGCATGAAGAGGAGAGAAATCAGAGCCAAGGTGGGAGAGAGAGGTTTCCGCCGCCGCCGTTCGTGATCCAACTTGGATGCCCTGTTCGTTGTGCCTCCTCGTATATATGTAGGTGTCGATCCGTAGCTGGTTGTGGGCTGGACGAAGCCCGACATGGCGTGCCCAAGTCACCAGCCCAACAAGAGGTGCGTCAGGCGAGGGTCCTAACATCCCTCCCTCCTTGAAACTCGGCTTGTCCCCAAGCCGAAGCTTCAGAGTAGTGTGCTTGAAACTCGACTTGCCGGGGTCCCATGGCATGTGAACCTCCTTGGTCTTGATGGAGTCGTCGTGGGAGATGGTGTCGTTGCAAACTTTGTCGAAGGAGTATGCTTGGTTGAGGTAGTAGTCGTAGTGGAAGAGAATCTGATTGGCCCAGGCGATGTAGTAGTCGTGGCTGGTATGGACTTGGTCGTAGAAGGCTGCTCGGATGACATCCCTCTCTCCTTGAAATGGGGCATGTCCGCAACCCGTGGAGAAGTTCAAGACATCCACAGTCCATGCGACCAACCAGATCAGATATGCACCCACGAGATTGTTGGTTAACCACTGAATTAGTTCACCACTCCTTTTTGATTGCTCCATCTTCATGCCAGTGCACTTAAGGAAGCTAGAGTAGATAGCAATACCACCCCAACGAGAGGATATGTGGCGCACTTTGAAATATATTCCCTCTTGACAATGATCAATATCAGAAGACTTCCTGTAGATCTGAACCTTGCGAGCATCACATGTTCCACCTGAGAATAGCATGTAGGTTGATCCCTGCAGTACTGATGTTGCTGCACCACATTGTGCTCCCCAACAAGTATATGCCTCATATGTGCAGCCTGGGAACCAACAGTACAACTCCCATGTGCTATTGCCAGAAAACACAATGAAATGCAATTGAAGTGAGCTCGTGGCAGTAAGAGATGTGGAAATTTTCTTCACACCTGGAGTAGCTAGCAAAAACTCTTGAGCAGCCAAATTTGGATTATCAAAGCATGCTAGTTTCTCCGAAGGCCATGGTTGCAGCTGCGAAAGAATTGATACCTCATGGACTCCCTCAAGGAAGTGCAGATGACCACCACAATATCTCCTCAAATGGCCAGCACGAGCAGATGTTCTCTGTGTGACCATGCCCCAGAAGGAAGTGCAGACAGCATCCAAGTTCAGATATATTGCAACTGTCCCACCGTCCAATCGATCTGCCATAGGAAAACTTGGTGCAACACTGCTCAAAAATAAACTCAGCTGCGTACTTCTCATAATCATTTGCATAGGGATGCTAGTGACATGGCGCAAAAAGCCAGAAGGGATAATATGGATTGCACTTGTTGGCTTCTGAAGTTCACATCTCAAATAAGCACACACCGCTTCATGGACAGGCAGTAACCACGGTGGCTTAGGAATCGGGGTAGGTAGAAGTGGCTGCCGAAGAGGAAACATGGCGCTAGTGCAGTCCAGTGCGTCCAAAGGACGAGATGGTGCAGGCATCAGACACGTCCATTCCTGTATCATGCTGAAATCATCAGAGCTGACTTCTAAATTAGATCGCTCGTCAATTTCCCAAGCACCACAAACCAGAGTCCAAAAACTTCTAACAGCTCCAAAGTGCAAATACCAGTATGAACAACCAATCGATTCCTGATTTACTGACACTGCTGCACCTAATTCATGGCACTTCACTCCCCAGTAATTATGTGTCTCGGATATGCAGTAGAGAAACCACCAGTATGACCACCATTTGCCATCACCAAAAAACACCACTGATTGCAGCCTAAAGGAACACGTTGCAGTAAAGGATGTGTCAAATGGCTTCATACCTGCAGTAGCTAGCGAACACCCCTTAGCAACAAAATGCATAGTAGCCAGGCACGTAGGTATTTTTGAAGGCCACGGCTTCCATTGCACAAATGAAGGAGTTCTTGGTTCTGGTGGTAGGCCGGGCTGCTTCTGACGCCCGCCACCACAACCAGAAGTAAACGATGGCCACGACATGGGTCGGTTTTCTGTAGCAGTAAGCCGACCAAACTGAAACGATGGCCATGGTGTGGGTCGTAGCAGCAGCTCATGGCACCTGCAGCTCGAGGTCACAACTGTCACAAATGAGGACAACAGCAGGCTTGGTGTCGTGGTTGCAGGCATGGCTGACGGTGCAGTGCGATCGTTGGGAACATCGGGAGTGACCTCCAGTGACCAGTAAGTGGCGAGGGTCGCAGCCGTGGATGCTTGCCCTTGATGGGCTCGCCTTCGAGGGGTTCCGTTGCCTGCTGCCGCAACCGTGGGCGACGTTGGTAGGGGCTGTGTCCCCTCTCCATCAGCAAGAACATCCATGAAAGAGGGCCAGGGAATGGGCCGA
Organism: Puccinellia tenuiflora; assembly: GCA_012064385.1. Classification (NCBI taxonomy): domain Eukaryota; kingdom Viridiplantae; phylum Streptophyta; class Magnoliopsida; order Poales; family Poaceae; genus Puccinellia; species Puccinellia tenuiflora. The sequence continues at coordinate 785,724 of QRDG01001689.1, read as the reverse complement.
AGTACCGAGACCTTGCTTGTGATGCGCTGATCGGTCAGAGTCGGTGGCGAGGACGCAACCCGTACAGGGGTGTAGGAGCTGCCAAGGGCAGCTCCTCTTCTTCTACCTCTGAACTCTCACAAGAACAACAATGGAGACACAAGTATTTGGTGAGCTGCTGCCTCGCGCAGCCTAACTCTTTTCTCCTTCTATTTCTCTTAAACTGAAACATGATTACAATGCCTTAAATTGGCACACACGTACACACGGCCAGAGGCCACTCACGCCACTAGCCCCACTAACCCATGCACTAACCCTTTCCTCCTAGAATCACTCTAGTAGCCAACGACCTGGCCAACATGCATATCCATCTAACTCGTTAACTGCATGCAGCTAACAAACTAACTAGATGACCACACCGAATCACTCGGCTAACACTACACATCCATGGCGACTTGCCGGATCATCCGACAGACTTTTTCAGCAGCTTCAAGTAGTCACACCGCATCGCACGGCACCACGGCATCTCACCTTGCACACCGACTCGCACGGCAGCTCGGCATCTCGCCAATACGCTCTGCAGCTGAAACTTCATCGGCTTCGCACGTCTCGCACGCGCACCATGCCAGTCTACCATGCACCTAACTACATGCATATGAAACTAAACATGCTGATACAAAAATATCAAGATTAGTGCTAACAAGGGGCGGCCATTGGGTGTCGGGGCGCGCAAACCCTCAAACAGGTGGCGTGCGTCGATACAACGCCGCCGATGGCATGGCCGTCGAGGGTGCCGTCACTTGCTGCAGGTGCAGCCAGCACGTGGAGGATGTCGACGGTGGCTGTGTGCACTGTAGGCTTCGTCGTTGGGGTGGAAACAGGCGTCGACTCGTTGGCGTCACGCCTTCGACATTCCGTCGAACAGGTCGCGGGCGCCATAGCGATGCTGTCGTTGGGAGCAATGAGAGCGACCACTGGCGACGCCACGATGGAGGGGGCTAGAGCCGGGGGCTCGACCAGCCCTACCGACGCGATGGCGACCTCGGTCGTCCCGGAGTTCGCCGTCACGGGTGCGGTGATGCGTCTGGTGATGTCCTCCATAGATTGGAGTTGTGCATCCAATGAAGCCATAATATCATCGAAGACACGGTGTTGCTCGGCTTGCCAAGCATCGAGGTATGCCTTGAGCTCGGGATTCATGGTGAGATTCGTGGTGGGTGAAAAAATTTGGGGAATTTTGGTGGTGGGTGGATCGGGACTTGCTCTGATACCAAGATGTTAGGATCCAACTCTGATAATCACTCAATTACACAGATTGCTTGGGAATTTACTAGCTAGATACAGGAAAAAGCATGAAGAGGAGAGAAATCAGAGCCAAGGTGGGAGAGAGAGGTTTCCGCCGCCGCCGTTCGTGATCCAACTTGGATGCCCTGTTCGTTGTGCCTCCTCGTATATATGTAGGTGTCGATCCGTAGCTGGTTGTGGGCTGGACGAAGCCCGACATGGCGTGCCCAAGTCACCAGCCCAACAAGAGGTGCGTCAGGCGAGGGTCCTAACACTGCGCGCGTACGATCCGGCCTTCGGGAAACCTAGCCGCCGTCCTCTTTCTCGTATGCTTGGTTGGTTGGTGGAGGTATGGCTATGGCGCTGCGCACCATGGCCGCGAAGCTGAAGCAGAAGATCCCCGCCGCTGTCCAGCGGGTTTTTGCCTCTTCCCGTCCTCCGGTTCGCTCCCCATCTCAATCTTCTAGTTTTAGTCTTTTGATGGATGCAATCGATTGATTTGCCATGCCGTATTGCGTGAGTAATCAGGTCGACGGAAATTTCTTGCATGTTCTCGCAGTGATGGATCCGGGGATAAATATTGATAGTCACTACTAATCTTGTTGGTCTAGATTTGATATTACTACTTGTCAGAACAGGCTCCAGTATTGCTTTGCTTATCCCTTATTATCAGCAATATAGTTTTTTTCGATGGAAATAGCAATATATTGCTGGAATTTCTTGTAGTCTTGATATTGATATTGGGATCGATAGATAGTCACTAGTTATAATGGTTTGAACTCCTATAGTCAGATTCACTTATCTGAACTGAATACCACAACTTCACCAATAAATGCCACTCATCCAAACAGGCTCTAATGTTTCTTTCGTGGATTCATTATGTACCATCCAGGATCTCTCTTTTACGTGGGAAAATTTACAGACTGCCTTGATTCGATTCTTGTTATTAGCAATTAGGTTTTTCGACGAAATTAGCAATGCCTTTTCAATTGCTTGTTGTTAATTCTACATCGATTTTTTTAGCCTACATTGGCTGTCATCCCACCTTTAACTATTCAAACTCGACTGCTTGTAGGCAACCAGCAGCCTTGACCGCATCGACCCAGAAATTCGGTAGGGAACTAAACATGCAAGATCATTCTTTGATTGATTCTTTCATTGCGCTATTGATCCTAACACTCATTCTCAATCCTCTTCTGAAGCCGGGCAGTGGAGGAGTTTGTGAACCTAAACAGAAAGAACCGCAGGGATGAGTCATTGGCCCGTGGTGCTGGCTTGGGTCTGGCAGCACTCACCTTGACAATTGGGTTTCGTCGACTCGAAAGTTGATCCACTGGCTCAATAAGTGAACTACTAGTATATCATGCATCCTTAACTGCTGGTATATCCTGCATCCTTAACTACCCGGCGTACTAATAGGTTATCTTATGTAAGTGCACTGTATATGATGAGGAATCCAAGTTCTGGAGACTATTCATGATTAGGAATATAAGTTCTCTGGTGGCATGAGATGTAAGGGCACTCCCTTCTATTGTGAGAGATCGATCTGTGACCGTGTTACTCTCCAGAACACGCATAAGACATGTATGCAAAAGGATACACACATCGTATTCCAGAAACATTAAGTCCCACTTTGCTTGAACTGTATTTTGATAAAAGGTACAATTTGGCTTCGTATAAATATAAAGTAAGAATCCAACTAATTATCTTGCATTAACTAATATCTACTCTTTGAATGCTTTAAATATTCTCGTACGATGTCAGAGATGTTGTCTCCGCTTTCATTAATTTGCAGGGTGTAGTACAAAAATTCCTCAACTCGCAACCATCCTGCACAAGCAATATTTCTTGCTTTTAGTTATTTCCAAAGAAATACACTCTGGACCAAGAAGCCAGAAAAATATATCATAATCCCAACAAGGTTGTGCGTCATGTATCTAAATGCATCTCCTCAAGATCGAATAATTCTGCTAGAGATGACATACAGAAGTCCAAATAGACACAGATGATGCATGTTTGTCAGCGAACAAGGTGAAGTGCCGATGGATGTATGATGAAGCAAAATTTGCAAGCAATAGCCATTAGAAAGACATAAAATGCCAAAAAAAAGGACAAGAGATATATTATAGTATTTATTTGTGATCCAATTTTGTTGTTTGTTATGCTGGAGTAAATCAAGTGATAAATCAGGTCCGTGTGACTGAATAATCATCTGCATACAAATTTTGTGACGCCAACGGTTTATGTTCTGAAAATGCTTGGCAGGACCACTATAACAGTGGAATTTTTCCGAACAAAACATTTGAAAATTACTTCATCTTGGTTAATTTATATCAGGATATGAGCATTATGTTTAGAGTTACAGATTTCCTGCGATCTAGATTGAGAAGCAAATGAAGAGTACATAATATTGACTTGCCTTAGGCCCCCAATCATGTACATGTGAAAATTGACTGAGTATTAGTATAATGAAGACAATGCTTATCCTTGATACACACGTAACTACATGTCAAGATGTATTAGCACATGCGGGTCATATTATACGACTTTATAATCTGATACAAGAGAAATTCTTGCTACAAGGCTTGTGAAAGCAAGAAGCAGTGCAATAAAAAAGGTTGTCAGTTAAAAAAACTGGCAATAGTGCAGTAAGGCTAGAAATATTGTTATGAAAAATATGCTACACACCAAATAAAAACAATCTGTGTTCAAGGAAATATGCCGCTCCTCATGCGTCCGTCACGTATATATATTGTAAAAGCATCTCCAACTAGAATGGGCATATTTTTTGGCCCCTATCTGTCCGCGGATACGTTCGGACATGTCCGCGTAAAGAGTCCAGGAAACATCACCTCTCCAATCAAGATCCCAAATTTCATTCCTTAAAATCCATGCAACACCATGTATATTAGTTTTTCAATAGAAACATACAACTTCTTTTTATCTAGTGCATATAGATAAACCATACATAGCAACTATAGTCACAAATAATATAAATATAGCTCCCAATGCATAGTGAAGACGCATCTCCTTTTCAACTGCATGTTTCTTGATCCTCTTTATCTTCATTCGAGTTGCATCCATCTCCATCTTGTGATCATGGACGATATAGGCAGGACGCAAGTCCAACTTCATCTTATTTTGTTCAAGTATCTCCTTCTCTTCTTCTCTACTTCAATCGTCTTCATTGCCTCCTCCAGCTTATGGTTTGTTCCAATGGCGGCCTCTCTAGCTTTTCTTCGATCCTCTTCTTTTCTTCAATTGTGAAGTTCAAATCTTCCAAAATAAGCATCTTGCCTTTGAGTCAACCGTTCAACTCGGATATCACACCTCAGACGTTGCAACTACATTTTTTTTAATCCATGCAACTCAAATCAGGCCCGATTGGGTGCGCGTTTGGGCTGCCCGACAGGCCGGACGTTTAGGTTGACTTTGGGGAGGCCGGTTGGGTGCACGTTTTGTTCCTGGTCCGTGTTCAAGTTGTTCGCCCGGACGTAGAGGGAGGATTTGCCTATTCCAATTGGAAATGCTCTAAGATGTGCATATGTGTGGTAAGTTGACCATATGGATAATTTGCGTGTAACCAAGTGTTATCGCCCGTTTTTGGCAGGTTCCGGATCAAGCTTACTCGGAGGAGATGGCGACTCGGTGGTAATCCAGCAGGAGTCAACCCGACAGGAGTTAACCCGGTTTGATCAGAAACCGGGTCATAGGTTCAGGCTTACCCGAAGAAAGTGGACGACTCGGAGAGGACCAGGGATGACGACCTGGCGGGAGTTAACTCGGTCAGCCAGAACCTTTTTTCAAGACCCGGTGCAGGTTAGACTTGTGCTTCCTGAAGATTCCAGAAGCTGCACCAGAGATGCCGGACGCGAGGTGATGATGCTTGCAAAGCCCAAAAACGGAAGTCGGCGGCACCAAAAGGAGTTCGGGTTCAACCCGGAAGGTGGCTTTCCAAGAGAGGCCGGAAGCCGGAAGATGACGCTGAAGTCCTGATCTAATACGAATCCGGCCGGGAGTCTTACCTAGTTTAAAGTTAGAAACCGACCTGCGCTATGAATTGTAATCCGTGTAGAAGTACAATTGCTTGTACGGAAAGTCCAGCCGCCTCGCTATATATATGTAGGAGGTGACGGCCGATTAAAGCTAAGCAAACAATCGACAACTAATACCAAACCCTACTTTTTACCCTCAAACCCTTGTTCCTTCTTCCGTTATTCGGCGACTTTGCGAGAGTTCGACGAATATCGACAATCAAGTTGAGAGCGGTCCAATCCGGCTTAACTCAGCCAATCGTCGCCGGCCACCTCCGACGGGGTCCCTCCCGAGGTGCTGGGGCGTCTGGTTCGAAAAGCACCGGATCATTGTCTTGCGTATCGCGCCTTGATTCGGTCTCCCGCGGGGCGAGTTGCAAGTATCTCCCCCGGCGCCGCGGGTACACGAGGACGTGTTCGTGTGACGCGTTTTAATCGCAACACACTTTTTGGCGACTCCGCTGGGGACATCTCTAAACCTAAATCTGTCGGAGATTGTCCCCAGGAACTAGGGGTGTCTCCAAGGTATCGTGTAAGGGGCTGAACACGGAGTCAAACAGTCCACAACGTGCTCCGGCGACGGTGCTCGTCAGGCTCGCTGCGGACGACACTGCAGAGATTGACACAAGGTATTACCCAGGTTCAGGGCCCTCTTGTGGAGGTAAAACCCCTACGTCCTGCTATGGTGTATTGCACTGCTTGAAGAGTTTACAGTACAAGGAGAGCTTGTCGAGCTCGAGGTGGCTAACAATGGCTACTTGCTAGTCTTTAGATCTAGGGTTTTTGAGCAGGCTCCTAGACTCCAAAAACCGAACCCTTTGCTTGGGCGTGCTCCTCCTCCTTTTATAGGCGTCCTGGGCCTCTTCTGCCCAAACGTTTGGGCGGGAAGGGCTACCACATGGCGACGAAGGAGGAGGCGCGGTGCACCGTAAAGGTGAGGTCTACCATAAAGGTAAGGATCGTGGACGCGGTCCACGGCAGGGGAACGGCGTCACCAAAGCTGAAAAGGGGCACCGACCAGCTGGACAGGGAGCTGGCGCTTGCCGAGGTGGGAGGTGACCCACGGTGACGTCGTCCTTGGAGCGTAGCTGCAGACTGTTCCCTTGTCACCAAAGAGGCAATACTCGTTGTCCGCTTTGTTGACTGCTTTATACATGGAAACGGCAACTGCGGCGTCGTCGTCATCGCGCATAGGCACGCGCGTCACTCTGCGCATGGCGCAGAGTCCATGTGCGCTCTGCCGCGGGGGCAGAGATGGCTTCACGAGGAAAGTGCTTGTCGAGGCGAAAGGCCTCGCCAAGCCCTTCAGCTTGGTCCTTAGTAGAATTGCGGGCGGCGTCGGAGACGCCTTGTCGAAGAGCGATCCCTCGCCAAGGGAAAGAACCCTTGGCGAGGAAAAAACCCCTCGCGAGGAGAGAAATCCTCGCGAAACTCGCCAGGCTTGGAGAGCCTGGTCCTTAGCGAAAATCACCCGAAGGATCTTGTGGGCCCTGGCAGGCCGGCCCGTGGTACCCTGGTTTCCACTGTGCCGACAGTAGCCCCCGGGCCCGCGATGGGCACGCCGAGGCCCATGACGAAGGCGAAGCGTCGAGGGGCCAAAGATGCCTGACAGGGCCGCGACACGTGTCACGCAGCGGTTGCGCCCGCGGCCGCGGCCTCCTCGGCTCCAACGGGCGACGTGGCGGGGCCCGCCATGACTCGAGTGCTGGTCAATAAAGCCTGGGCGCGCAGGCGGCGCCCATTACTTCTCCCGTAACTCCTCCGCACGCTTCTCCCCACGCCTCCAATCTCTCCAGAGAACTCCAACCTCCAGAGCACTCTTCTTCTTCTCCGGCGACCATGGCGCCCAAGAGAGCAGGTGCCGACTTGAGGGGCAAGGCCACCGTGCAGGCGAGCTCGTCGGCGGCGGAGGCGCGGGACGCTGCGCCGGTGGCGGCGCGGGACGCTGCGCCCCAGGGGACAATGCCTGAGTCCCTTATCAGCGCGGCGACGGTTTCCAAGGTGCGGCTCTTTGTGGCCTCCAACACCCACGAGCTCGGTGTCACCAACATAGCGCCTGGCAGCAGCAGGGTCGGCGCGGGGTTCCACCCCATCTTCTTCCACACGCTCTTTGCCGGCTTCGTTCCTCCTTTTTCCAGTTTTCTCCTAGGGATCCTTGAGGCCTACCGGATCCAGCTGCTCCATCTTCACCCAAACTCCGTGCTCATTCTCGCCATCTTCGCCTACCTTTGCGAGGCGTACGTCGGTGTCCGCCCCTCGGTGGCGCTCTTCCGGAGCTTCTATTCTCTTCGGAACTCCGCCAAGGGCGAGCGGCTCGGATGCGTCTCCTTCCGCATCGCCGCCGCCAGGAGTGAAGGGTACATCCCCATAGCGTGGCAGGGGGAGAACGCCATCACCGAGGTGACGAAGAAAGTGGAGAAATTCCGCGAGAAGTGGGTTTTCGTCGGCACCAAGTCGACGAACCGCCACCTGGAGGTTCCCGTGGCACCCCCGAGGAAGTGGGCGCGTTGGTCGAGCGGTGAATTTGAGGGTCCCAAGCTTGAGGCAGTATACGAGCGTATCCAGGTGCTCCGCGAGGCCGGGCTCACCGGCCGGATGGTGGCGATGGACTTCGTTTCGCGCCGCATTGCCCCTCTCCAGTGGCACTCGAAACCGATGTGGACCTATTCGGGCCCGGACGACAGGATGCGCCTCAGCCCCGGCGACTTCACTCCGGACGAGATGAAGCGGATCATGAAAGTCCTCTTCGCCACGGCGTCCATTCCGGCCCCGAGCAACGACGACGCCTTGCCGCTGTTCGCCTACACAGAGGAGCGAGTGCGCGAAGCCCGCAAGCTCCTGCCCCACTTCGACGAATGGGATATCAAGCCCGCGAAGCTTGTTGGGCCCCGCCGCAACCCGTGGGCGGCGGAACAAGAGCAGGGGGGCGACGCGCTGGAGCCAGACGAGGACGAAGGGTCCGAGGAGGACGAGGCTTCTAAGGGTGCTGACCCTTCGGGAGGCGACGCAGGCTCAAGGAACGCGCCGCCCGGCGAGGGCCCCCAGGAGATTTCTTCCGGCGGCGACGGGGGTGCCCTCCGCGTGGTTCGCTCCCCGCGCCCCGCAGAGGAGGAGGACAGCGGCAGGGGAGGACACTGCGAGCCTCACGCCAAGGTCCTTCATGACAGGGACACCGGGGTCGCCACGAGGGAAGCTCCTCACGAGAAGGTAGCGGTGCCCCATGAGCAGGCCGGAGCGAGCACTCTCCAGCCGCCAAAAGGGAAGAAAAGAGTGTGGAGAGCGGTCGACGAGTGAGTTTGGCTCTTTCCTCTCCTTTCAGCGTTTGCTTCTGCAAATCCCCTCCGAAGGATTTTTGCTTGACTGTGTTTTTCCTTCAGCGTACCCGCGGCGCCGAAGAAACGGCGCCTCCGCAAGCTCGGGGAGATCGCCTGCACCGCCGAGACACCTGTGGCCGACGAGTCGCAGCAAGTGGCTGACGAGTCTCGGCAAGCGGCTGCCGGGCAGCAGCAGGAGTCCGCTCCTCTCGCGGGTGAGCACCGCGTGGAGGTGGTGATGATTGAAGAGGCGGCGTCGCCTCCAGCTAGGGCTGCCTCTCCCCCCGCGGTCGAGCACCGTGTGGAGGAGGTGATTGAGCTGGCGACGCCTCCGCCTACTCGGGCGGCTACTCCTCCCGCGGCGGAGCACCGCGCGGAAGAAGAGGAGGTGGACGAAGAGATCATCGCGGAGTCGCCCCCAGCAGCAAGGGAGGCTCCCACAAGGAGGGCAGGTACTCCCGCGGCCACGGCAGACGCGGCCACCACGGAGGGGGCGGGGAGCGCCCCTGAAGAGCGGGAGACAGAGACGCCTCCGGAGCCCCCGAGCGACGGGGCCAGGGGCGAGGAGATGCCCAGCCCCCACGCCGCGGCGGGGGCCGCTGCAAGTTCGGGGCAGGATGCCCTAGGCGCCTCGACAAGCGTCGAGGCCTCTGCACCCCACAAGGATGCAGGGGTCTTGGCGCTGGGTGAGCCGCGCCCTCGCGCGGTTCGCCGCGACGTCGTCATCCGCCAATCGCGGCAGGCGCTTGACGGGCTGGCGGCGCAGCTCGCCAAGGAGGATCTCGCCATGGAGAAGGAGCGGGCGAGGCTTGCCGACGCCTGGGCCCTCCTCCACGAGCGGGTGGAAATGTGTCGCCGACAGGACGCGGCCGCAAAGATGGCGCGCGAGGAAGCGATGCGCTTCGCGAAGGAGACCCGCGACAGCGTCCAGCGGGAGGCGGCCGAGGTCATGGGCCAGCTGGACGCTGCCCGGGAGGCGCTGAAGACGATACCACCGCCAAGCACCAGGGGCTGGCGGCTCGCGAAGAAAAGTTCGCCAACGAGTCCGAGGCCGCGAGGACCGTCTTGAAGGAGCTGCGCGAGCAGCTGGACGCCCGCGAGGGGCGGCTAATGCCTCGCGAAAACGAGCTGAAGAAACGCGAAGAAGAGCTCTCCCTCCGGGAGAAAGAGCTGGATCGGCGCGAAGAGCAAGTCCACTCTCTGGAGGAGGAGCAGGCCACCCGCGAGGGGCTGCTCCAGGAGCGCGAGAACTCAGTGGCCAGGAGCGAGGCCACCCGCAAGGAGCGCCACGACAAGGCCAACGCTGACCTCGCGATGAAGCAGAAACGGACCCAGGAAGAGGCTGACGCCAGGGTTGAGCGCATCCGCGAGAGCCTCGCCAATGACTATGACGCCAAGGCCACGAAACAGGAAGAACGCTTCACGATGAAACGCAACGAGTTCCTGCATCGGATCGAGGGGCTCGAAGAGTCGGAGAAGGAATTGACCTCCCGCCTTCAGCACGCTCAGGAGGCGCTGGCTCGCGCGGAGAAGGAGATTGCCGCCCTGAAGGATGACCTGAGCGACCTCCAGCAACAGGTGGGGCCGGCCGCGGACCGCGCAGAGCAAGCGCGGGACTCCGCGCGGCACAACCGGGCCATGACGCGCCAGCGCCAGCTCATACTCCACGAGTTGGTTCGCCGCGCGAACGCCATCGGGGACGACTTGAGGATCGAGGTCCCCCACCTTCCCTCCGAAGGGATCGTCGACGAGGCAGCGCACACGCAATTCTTTGGGCAATTCCTCGAGGAGATTGAAAAGGTCGCGAAGCGCTTCGACGAGCGCGTTGTGGCGGAGAGCCGCGATCTCCTCGTCCTTGCCATCAGCCGCGTCTTCAGCAATCTTCTGAGGCTCTGGCCCTCGTTCAACCTCGAGGCCGTGATGGAGCCGGTCGAGATCCGCAGCAAGGCAGGGGAGGCCGCCGAGGTGCTCGCCAAGAAGTACGACCAAGTCTTGGTCGATGAAGATGAAGGCGACGGCGAGGGAGATACCCTGGGAGCAGGAGCTGGCGCGGATGGAGCGGGGACCTCGGGAGGCGCGACGGCCTGAACTCCTTCCTGTAGCTGGTCGCGCATGAGGCATAGGCACATTATCGTGGTATTCTGGTTGTAATAACTTTCGTAAAGACTTGCTTTTAGCTTGGAACGTGCTTATGAATGCCCCTTGGGTGGCTTTTGTCTTTTCCCTTCATGTCTTTTTCGCTCTACGTCTTAGGATCCTCCCTTAGCGCTACACCACCGCCGCTTCGGTATGTGCGAGTCAGTGCTCCACAAGTCCGGGGGGTGCGTGAGGCCTCAAGAAGTAAGAGCTCCGCGAAGCGCGATGCTTGGGGCTCCCCTTTGACGTGCAAGCAGCCCATGAGGCGTGGGAGAGAGAAAAAAGACTCGAGGGGCAAAAACCAGCAAGAGGAAACTTAGCTTGACGAGGCGTTTCCGCCTTGGAGAGGGTGCTGGTTCCCTGGCGAGGTGTTTTCGCTTTGTTGTTGCCTGCGGCTTGGAGAGCCCGTTTTCCTGCACTTGGAGAAATAGGCATACCCACAAGCAATAGATAGCTAAAGAATCTTATGGTGCTCGTAGGTTCCTTCATGTGTGTCTCGCGAGGAGAAACAGGCACCAAGGTTTTGGTGATCCTTGGTGAGTTGACGTGCGCGGGAGCTGACCCATGAGTTCAGAGCTCCTTGGGAGTTGACATGCATGAGGGCTGACCCGCAAGTTCAGAGCTCGGATCCCTTGGGTTTTTAGGCGTTGCCGGGATGCTCCCGTAGCATGGCACCCTGCTAGCCCCCGCTCGTGAGATACACAGGAGGGATCATACGAGCGAGAAAGAAAGGCAAATAACATCGAAGCAAACAACACCGAAGCAACAAAATACGTTGGCGCGATGCGCAAATGTTCAAATTGGCCTGAAACATAGGTTCATTACACTGGCGTGGCCAGAAGCACAAAAAATCCGCCATGCTCTTGGCATGGGGTCCACATTCTGTGGCTGAGACTCTCGAGGGGCGTGCCCGAGGCAGACGCATGTAGAGAGAGCTCAGGGGGCCCCTATGCGGGGGTGGCTTTTTAGCCTGCGTTCCACCATGACCGGCATGGGGATCCACCTCGCCAAGACATGGTGCCTGAAGAGGTTACCATGCCGAGGCTTAGTGGCTTGGGAGTCTTCTCGAACGGCCCGCGGCAACGTGTAGTAGAGAGGGGAGCCCGAAATTTTTTTTTTTTGTGTGGAGGGTGATAGCGCGTGGCTCTCCCTTATGCAAAAAATTGCTCGCCGAGGGCGATCAGGGGTAGAACTTGCGTAGGTGCTGGATGTTCCAGGGGTTGGCGACGGGGATGCCGTCCTCCGTCTCGAGCCGCGCTGAGCCAGGCCTGGCGATGTGCACGACTCTGTAGGGGCCTTCCCACATTGGTGAGAGCTTGTGGAGGCCTGCCCTGGAGAGGACTCTCCTCAGGACAAGGTCTCCTGCTTCGAGAGTGCGTGGGCGGATGTGGCGGCTGTGGTAGCGACGGAGGTCTTGCTGATACCTTGCTGCTCTCAGGGCCGCATTGCGGCGGAGCCCTTCAAGCAGCAGTAGGTCGTCGTTGCGGAGTTCGTCCACCTCAGCCTCCTTGAAAGCCAAGACTCGCGGAGAGCCATGAGTGATCTCGCTGGGGAGGACGGCTTCAGCGCCATAGACAAGGGAGAACGGCGTCTCCCCAGTTGGCTTTGTTGGCGTGGTGCGGATAGACCAGAGCACCGAGGGGAGCTCATCGATCCAATGCTTGCCGCTGGCCTTGAGGCGGTTGAAGCTTCTCGTCTTGAGGCCCTTGAGCACCTCGGCGTTGGCTCGTTCGGCCTGCCCGTTGCTTCGTGGATGCGCCACCGAGGCGTAGCAGATTTGGGCACCGATGCTGCCGCAGTAGGACTTGAAGGCGCCACTGATGAATTGTGAGCCGTTGTCGGTGATGATGCGGTTGGGCACGCCGAAACGGCAGACCAGGCTCCTTATGAATTTTACTGCCGACTTCGCCGGAATGGTGCGCACGGGCTCCACCTCAGGCCACTTGGTGAATTTGTCGATGGCGACGTAGAGATAGCGGTAGCCCCCGAGCGCTCGCGGGAAGGGGCCCAGCAGGTCCAGCCCCCAGACCGCGAACGGCCAGGAGAGCGGGATCGTCTGGAGTCCTTGCGCGGGCTGGTGGATTTGCTTGGCGTGGAATTGGCATGCGTCGCAGGTTTGGACGATTTCGGCAGCATCTTGAAGCACTGAGGGCCAGTAGAAACCACTCCGGAAAACCTTGCCTGCAATGGTGCGCGAGGAAGAGTGGTGGCCGCACTCGCCGCTGTGTATGTCGTTGATGAGCTGGCGGCCCTCCTCGGCAGGGACACACCGCAACGCGACCCCATTAGGTCGTTTTCGGTACAGGTCCCCGTCGTGGAGGCAATAGGACTTGGCCTGGCGAGCAATTCTCTCGGCTTCTACGTCGTCTTCGGGGAGGGCTCGGTTCTGCAGGTAGTTCTTGATCTCGTCGATCCAACCAGTGTCTTGTTGTACTAGAGTCAGCAGCAAGCGATCGCCCGAGGGTAACCCACAGTTTGGTGCTCCGCTCGGTGGGGCGGGTGGGAGCTCCTCGTCGATGCTGAAGTTGACCACAGGTTGCTTGACTGAGGCCTTGGTGAGCCTCTCCTCGAACACTCCAGGTTTCTGGGCTTCTCTTCTTGCTGCTCGCCGAGCAATTTCATCTGCTTCTTGGTTTTCTGCTCGTGGGATGTGCTTAAGCTCCATGCCCCTGAAGTGTTTTTCCAGCCTGCGTACCTCTTCAAGGTAGGCCACCATGTAGGTGTCCTTAGGCGTGTAACTTTTGTTGGAGAAGTTGACGAGGAGCTGGGAGTCGCCCTTGATGAGGATGTACTTGATGCCGAGGGCGATGGCGGCTTTGAGCCCGGCGAGGAGGCCTTCATACTCAGCGATGTTGTTGGAGACCTTGTCGCTGTCCTTAAAGCACAGTTGGACGGCGTAGTAGAGCTTGTCGCCTGTTGGTGAGGTGAGAACGGCGCCAGCCCCTGCACTCCTGGCCGCAAAGGCACCGTCGAAGTGCATGGTCCAGTGGCTTGGCGTCGTTCCTCCTGAGGCTGTAACCTCCTCTTCTGGGAGCTCTTCGTCTTTGCGCGTGTCCGTCCACTCGGCCATGAAATCAGCCAGCACTCTGCCCTTGATGACCCTGGTGGTGTCAAACTCCAGCTCGAAAGGCTGTAGCTCAATGCCCCAGCCTGCGACGCGATCTGTCGCGTTCGGGTTGCGCAGAACCTGCTCCAGTGGATATGAGGTGACCACCTTGATGGGGTGACCCTGGAAGTAGTGGCGCAGCTTCCTGGAGGCGATGAGGAGCGAGAAAAGGAGCTTTTGCTGCATGGGATAGCGCTCGCGAGCATCCCGCAGCACTGTGCTGACGAAGTACACAGGGTGCTCGACGAGGGCAGTTGTTGGTGCGGTAGCGGCTGGCTCCTCCCCCGGCTCGGTGGAGTCCTTGGCGAGGTTTTCTTGGGGCTGGGGGCCTGACGAGACTGCTTCCTTGTCGGGGGGTTCTGGGCTTGGCGAGGTGGAGTTCTGCTTGTCGAGGACTGGCTCTTCTCTTTCAGCCACCAAGACCGCGCTTGCCGTCTGAGGAGTGGCTGCAAGGTACAGCTTCAGAGGCTCGCGAGGGCGTGGGGCGACCATGATGGGTGGGCTCGCCAGGTATTTCTTCAAGTCCTCAAAGGCCTTTGCTGCTTCGGGGGTCCACTTGAAAGGACCGGACCTCTTCATGATCTTGAAAAATGGCAACGCCCTCTCACCGAACTTGGAGATGAAACGGCCAAGGCTGGCCATACATCCCGCTAAGCGTTGCATGTCCTTGAGGCGACGAGGGGGCTGCATCTGCTCTATGGCCTTGATCTTGTCTGGGTTGGCCTCAATGCCGCGGTGGGATACCAGGAAACCGAGGAGCTTGCCTGAAGGGACCCCGAAGACGCACTTGGCGGGGTTCAGCTTGATGTTGACCTTGCGCAGGTTGGCAAAGGTCTCCTCGAGGTCCTGGATGAGCGTGTCCTTCTCGCGGGTTTTGACGACGATGTCGTCGACGTAGACCTCTGCATTCCTCCCCATTTGAGCTCCCAAGGCGATCCTCATGAGGCGCTGGAAAGTGGCGCCAGCGTTCTTCAGACCGAAGGGCATACAGACGTAGCAGAACACACCGCAAGGGGTGAGAAATGCTGGCTTCTCCTCGTCCTCCTTCGCCATCTTGATCTGGTGATAACCAGAGAAGGCATCCAGAAAACAGAGGAGCGCGCAGCCGGCGGTGGAGTCTACGATCTGGTCGATCCTCGGGAGGGGATAGGGGTCCTTGGGGCAGGCCTTGTTGAGGTCGGTGAAGTCGATGCAGAGGCGACTCCCTCCGGTGTGCTTGGGGACGACCACACCATTGGCGAGCCAAGTGGGGTGGACCACTTCCTTGATGATGCTGGCCTTTTTCAGCTTGTCTACTTCCTTGACGATGAAGTCTTGCTTCTCTGGCGCCTGGCGCCGCGCTTTTTGCTTGACGGGGCGTGCGTTTGGGCACACGGCTAAGTGGTGCTCGATCACCTCCCTCGGTACTCCGGACATATCTGACGGTGTCCAGGCGAACATGTCAGAGTTTGCCCTGAGGAAGGCGATGAGCGCGCTTTCCTATTTGGGAGGCAGGTTGGCGCCGATGGTGACGCAAGCCCCCGAGCCACTCGCCTCCAGAGACACTTGTTTTGTCGCAGCCTTCTCCTGGGAGAACAGCTGCTTCTTCTTTGCGGGGGGCCTCGAGAGGGGTTCCTCGTCCTCGTCGGCGGGTGACGCCACCGCGGCAGCCTTGTAGGCCGCCTGCGCAGCGTACAGGGCGTCCGAGACTACGCCGCGGATGACAATGGTGCCACCCGAGCCAGGGAGCTTGACGAGGTTGTAGGCGTGGTGGGTCACCGCCATGAACTTGGCGAGGGCGGGGTAGCCGAGTATGGCGTTGTAGGGTAGGCCGATGTGCGCGACGTCGAAGTCGATCAGCTCGGTGCGGTAGTTGGCCTGGGTGCCGAAAGTGACGGCGAGCCTCACCTGCCCCAAGGGGGTGGTGAGACCCTCTGTCACTCCCGAGAAGGGCCTGGTAGGCATGAGCCGCTCGTAGGGCACCTGCAGCTTCTCGAATGTCTCGACGGAGATGACGTTGAGGCCGGCGCCCCCATCAATGAGCGTCTTAGAGACGGCGATATTGTTGATGGTGGGGGTGCAGACCAACGGGATGGTGCCAACGGTTGACGTGGACTTGGGGTGGTCACCGGAGTCGAAAGTAATGGGGCACTGGGACCACTTGAGGGGCCTGGAGGCCTCGACTCCGGGGAGGGCTGCCGCGACCTCGCGAGCGAGTTGCTTGAAGTGGCGGTTGGAGCGAGGGGCCTGAGCCCCGCCAAGGATACAAGCTGCCCCGCGAGGCACCTGGTAGCCTTCGTCAGCCTCGGCAGGCAGATTGTCGTTTGCGGGCTGGGCAGCGTTGGCCTGGGGGTTCTGCTGGTAGTTGTCGTTGTAGTTGTTGTTCCAGCGTCGCCCCCCGCGGCCGCTGCGGCCTCCGCCGCGGCCTCCGCGGCCTCCGTTTGCCTCGCAAGCCTCGCGAGCCTCGCGAAGCCTCTTGATGTCGAAGCAGTCCTCGGTGGCGTGAGAATGCCTGTTGTGGTAGATGCAGAAGGGACGATCATCCTTCTTCTCAGGTCCTGCGGCTGGAGTGGCAGCTTGGCGAGACTGCTTGGCGTCAGGCTCTGCCGCGAGGACCGCAGTAGTCTTGCGCTTCTCGGAGGATTTCTTCTTTTTGGACCCCTCGGCGGGGTCCCCTGGCTCGTTCTTGACGAACAAGCGGCCCTCTTCAGCCTTGGCGCACTTGTCCGCCAAGTCGAAAAGCTTGACGACGGTGGTGATGTTGTCGTGGATGCCGAGCTTCTCGAGCATCCGCACGTCAGTGACCCCAGCCTGGAAGGCCGAAATGACCTGTGCGTCGGTGGCGTTGGGGATCTTGTTGCGCACTTGGCTGAAACGCTGGATGTACTTGCGGAGGGTCTCGCCGGGCTTCTGACGCACGGCGCGGAGGTCATTGTAGGTGAGGCCGCGCTCGTACGTGCCCTTGAAGTTGGCGACGAAGCACCGGCAGAGCTCCTCCCAAGAGTTGATGGACTCGGCGGGGAGGTTGGTGAGCCACGAGGACGCAGAGTCCTTGAGGGCCATAGGGAACCAGTTCGCCATGACCTTGTCGTCGCCCCCGGCAGCCTGGATGGCCAAAGAGTAGAGCTGCAGGAACTCCAGGGGGTTGTTCTTGCCGTCGTAGCGCGGAGGGAGGTCCGGCCTGAACTTGACCGGCCAAACGACGCGACGAAGGCTGCGAGTGAACGCGGCCGTCGTGCCGTAGGTGACCGTGCCGTTGGCAAGAGTGGCGCGGAGGTGGCGCCCGGCGGTGGCGATGTCCTGGACGGCGCGGTTGCGGCGCTCTTGCCCGCGCTCGATGCTCACGCGTGCGTCCTCAGGGGCTCGCTGCACGATCTGGCAGTCATGCGGCGACGACGCGTGCGATGCGGCGCGGCCGTCGCGAGGAGGAGCCCCCGCTGGAGCAGGTTGCGGTGCAACCGGTGGAGCCGGGGCGGGTGTGGGTTGGAGAGGAGGCGCGGGAGGTGCGCCGTGCGCCACGTCCCCCACGAGCGCAGAAGGAACCAGGGAGCGAGACGGCGCAGGTGCCGCGGCGCGAGCGGCGCCGATGAGCTCGGCAACGCGGTTGAGCCAGGCCTCCTGAGCCGCCGGCGTGGGGCGGTACTACAGCAGCTCCTGCGCCATGAGGAGCGCAGTCGCCGGGCTGGGCGCAGGGCGGCCCAGCGAGGAGGCAGCACGGTCCCGCGACGGGGGCAGGGAGGAGGCCTCCTCTTCGCCGAGGTCGTCCTCAGCGTGGTCGATGTCGTCGTCGTCAGGGTGCTCGACGCGGGGCTCGGGGTCGACACGACGCTCCGGAGCAGAGCCCCCACGCGGGCGGCCACGCGGGCGGCCTGCGGGAGCGGTGGCGGCGCTAGCCGTCCGGCGAGCGAGACGTTCGGCACGAGAACCGGCCATGGCTGTGTCGAGGATGAAGACGCGCCTCAGCCCCCTACCTGGCGCGCCAAATGTCGGAGATTGTCCCCAGGAACTAGGGGTGTCTCCAAGGTATCGTGTAAGGGGCTGAACACGGAGTCAAACAGTCCACAACGTGCTCCGGCGACGGTGCTCGTCAGGCTCGCTGCGGACGACACTGCAGAGATTGACACAAGGTATTACCCAGGTTCAGGGCCCTCTTGTGGAGGTAAAACCCCTACGTCCTGCTATGGTGTATTGCACTGCTTGAAGAGTTTACAGTACAAGGAGAGCTTGTCGAGCTCGAGGTGGCTAACAATGGCTACTTGCTAGTCTTTAGATCTAGGGTTTTTGAGCAGGCTCCTAGACTCCAAAAACCGAACCCTTTGCTTGGGCGTGCTCCTCCTCCTTTTATAGGCGTCCTGGGCCTCTTCTGCCCAAACGTTTGGGCGGGAAGGGCTACCACATAGCGACGAAGGAGGAGGCGCGATGCACCGTAAAGGTGAGGTCTACCATAAAGGTAAGGATCGTGGACGCGGTCCACGGCAGGGGAACGGCGTCACCAAAGCTGAAAAGGGGCACCGACCAGCTGGACAGGGAGCTGGCGCTTGCCGAGGTGGGAGGTGACCCACAGTGACGTCGTCCTTGGAGCGTAGCTGCAGACTGTTCCCTTGTCACCAAAGAGGCAATACTCGTTGTCCGCTTTGCTTGGCTCCGCTTTGTTGACTGCTTTATACATGGAAACGGCAACTGCGGCGTCGTCGTCATCGCGCATAGGCACGCGCGTCACTCTGCGCATGGCGCAGAGTCCATGTGCGCTCTGCCGCGGGGGCAGAGATGGCTTCACGAGGAAAGTGCTTGTCGAGGCGAAAGGCCTCGCCAAGCCCTTCAGCTTGGTCCTTAGTAGAATTGCGGGCGGCGTCGGAGACGCCTTGTCGAAGAGCGATCCCTCGCCAAGGGAAAGAACCCTTGGCGAGGAAAAAACCCCTCGCGAGGAGAGAAATCCTCGCGAAACTCGCCAGGCTTGGAGAGCCTGGTCCTTAGCGAAAATCACCCGAAGGATCTTGTGGGCCCTGGCAGGCCGGCCCGTGGTACCCTGGTTTCCACTGTGCCGACAAAATCGGGCAGCAATGACCGGTTCTAAGGCTACAGATCTATCCGGCATCACCACTGACAACATCATCAAGCCCACTCTCAAGGATTTGTCGGAGGCACAACGCCAAGGTCTGGATGAGTGGAAAAAGAAGAGAAGCGAGGAGTTCGAGGCACTGCGACTCAAGCGGGAACAGGAAGACGAAGAGTTATACTTGGCCAGCTTCAAGTTAGATCGGCAAGGTGTAACCACGCCGATCAAAGAACCGGCATATGCACCTCTAAACATCAACACCGACATACCCGCTGTAAGTAACAATATCTTTTCTCCTGAGCAAATAGCCGAGATCCAGTTTCATATTTCACAAGGTACGAATACTGTATAATGCTGTGCTGGAACATGAGAAGGCTAAGAAAAACACTATCCAAGCCCAAGCATCGGACACACAACCGATGAGCCCAAACAGGGAAAACCGGATCGTCAGTACATTACCTTGTCCGACTCCGATCCGAAGTTCACCCTACCCGGCAGGTCAGACGGGACCAGCGGTGCAACTTCCGGGTCGTGAGTCAATGCCGAATCTAAATTCGGCTCCTTCGATACAATCCGGCCCTGTGACCAATTCTGCTCCTGGTCTGAGTCAATCGGCCAATATGGACGATCTAGTGGTAGAGTTCAATAGGAAATTGGACCAGATAGCATACGACAAGCTCGGGGTTAGGCTGAGACCTAGAACCTACACTAAACCCTATTTCGAGTATTTTGATTTACAACCCTATCCGCCCGGGTATAGAGTTCCCGAGTTTTCTAAATTCAATGGGGTAGATAATAAATCGACATGGGAACATATTAGTCAGTACTTAGCTCAATTAGGTGAGGCTAATCATGATCATATCAAAGTTCGCCTGTTCTCTTTGTCGTTAACCGGGGTTGCTTTTTCTTGGTTTTCGGTTTTGGCTCCCAACTCTATATATACTTGGTTTCACCTGGAGCAAAAGTTTCATGAGCACTTCTATGCCAGAGAGATCGAGTTAAAATTGTCCCATCTTACGTCGGTTAGGCAAAAACATGATGAATCGGTATCCGATTATATTAAAAGATTTAGAAACACTAGAAACCGATGTTATAGCTTGGTGATAACCGAGAGAGATATGGCCGACTTAGTTTTTAACGGGTTAAGGACGTATGTGAGAGAGAAGCTAGAAGGACACGAGTTCTCCTCTGTCGGTCAGGTTCAGGAGAGGGCTCTGGCTCATGAAAACCGAGTCAACGAGTCCAAAGACTCGCATTAGATGAACAGGGGTCGGCTTAACGTTGTCGAGTATGATGCCAACTCCGGTGATGAAACCGATGTCTACGTAGCCGAGTTTGTTTGGCCGAGTAAGGCCAAACCCTTTATGTGTGATGATCTAAAGCCGGTTCGCAAAAACCGGGATGATGAGGTAAAATGTAGCTTTGACGTAGGCAAATGTGATAAAATATTTGATGCCTTGTTAAAGGACAAAGTGATCCGAGTCAATCATGTTATCCCGTCACCTGATGAATTAAGGCGACGTGCTTATTGTAAGTATCACAACTCTTTCTCTCATGCTACTAATGATTGCAATGTCTTTCGTCGACAGATTCAATCGGCCCTCAATGATGGACGATTAAGCTTTGCCGGCATGGCCATTGACACACAGCCGTTCCCAATGAACGTGCTAGACCTCGAGGGAAAGAAAGTTCTTCTTCGGCCAAAGGTGGCCGAAGGCGCTAACAAATCTAACGTGGTTGTTGGTGAGCCCATGAAGGAAGCCGGTATCAAGGGAGCAAGGAGAGAGATCACGTTGACCCGGCAACCCGATGGAAAGGAGGTTATCAAGATCACCGTCAAGAACTCTATACTCGGGGGGCAGCAACCACAAGTAAGAGAATCCGGAAACCGGAACCCCGAACTCGGGGGGCAACCTCGGTTCATGAAGCCCAAAAACCCGGAAGTCGTCAAATGGAAGACGAATCAAGTTGAGTACAAGCCAAAGAAAATTAAGCCGACCTTCGATATGTTGCTGAACAAGTATGTGCGCCAGGCCGGGTCAAAGGTAACCCGGCAATATGGGAAGCGACCGGGGTCACTGTAACAGCCCCAGTTTGGTACCCTAAAATATGGGCCAAATTTTCACTTTTTCTTTTCATCTTGCATCATGGCATTCATGTTAAAGTGCTTCACATGAAATAATGATCCCAGGAAAATGATGATCACATGAAATAATGAAATGACATTTTTAATAAACCAAAGTTGGTGAATGATGTTGGTCAAACAAAAATCCTTTTGAACTTACATATTTGTCCAGGAAGTTCCCTAACCTCAGATATAAATTTTGGAAATAGATAAATGCCCCAACTAAATGGATTTTGGAAATTATTAAATTTTGCCATATTCAAACCCTATGAACAATTGGTGTTCAAAACATTTTATTTTCCAACACCAATTTTTGTGGAGACTCTACATAACATGGGGAACCCACATGAATATTTGCAGCATTTTTGGAAAGAGTTTAAGTATCCCAGTTAAATGTTTTAAATAAAGGGCAGAGATGAAACTGAAACAAGTTGTTCTACAAACATTCTTCCAATGAGCTCAAAATTTTACCAGTAGTTCTTTATACCAAATAAGAAATTCCCACAAAATTTCATAAATTTTGGATTTGCCTAAGTGCCCCAACTAAATAGGGAAAGTTTGAAACAGAAAAGAAAAGGACAAAAAATTAAATAAAAGAATAAGTGGCAGGGGGTTTTCTGGGAAAATGGCTTCTCCCTCCTGTAGCCGGAGAAACCGCCGCCGTGTCTTCTCCGGCAGGGCGCCGCGCTGCACGTCCCCGTGCTCCCCTGCCCCCTCCCTCGCACTCACGACACCGCAGCAACCCCTGGACGCCGCGCCCGGGCCACCTCGCGACCGGAGGCGACCGGACAAGCACCGCCCGCGCACGCCTCCAAGCTCCCCGACAGGCAACCACGGCCACCACCTCGTGCTCCCTCTCCCCGTGCCCTCCAGCTGCTTTAAAAGGACCCCCTCCGCGGGAGAACAGAGCACAGCACCGCCGCACTCCCTCTCTCTCCCTTTTCCCTCGCACCAGCCGTTTCGTCGCACACACCAAGGGTAACGAGAAGCTCCTCCCCTCCATTTCTCCCTCTCCCTCTCGCCGTGCATTGTCGCCAACGGACATTTTGCTTTGGGTTGCCGCCATGCTCGCCGGCGGCGATGCTCCGGTGGGTTTCCGGTGAAACCAAGCACACCCACGCATAGCCCTCGACGAGTAGAGTAGGTTCGCGTCAACCTTTATCTCCGACGAGCCCTAAATCGGCGGCGCCGTCGTCGCCGAGCCGCTCCGGCCGGCGGGTGACGTCGTCATGCGTCAGCACCGACGTGGCGCTTACATGGGTGCCACCGTGGAAGCTGGCCCACCGGTCAGTGACCATGGCTAGCCAGCCTCCGAGTGAAAAACGGTTCGGGTGATTTCCAGGAAATTATTTTAAAAACAGAAAATGGTTTTAAACTTGTAAATTTCATATCTTTTGAACCACAAGTCAGAAAAATGCAAATAATATACCAAAATGCTCAGGGAGAAAATGTCTGCCTGTTAGTGCCCTTGGTAGAATTATTTGGCCAAAATAAATTTCCTTTATTTAATAAATACAGAAATGGCAGAATATAAATGAAATTTAGAAAATCCATAACTTTATGATGTTTGATCCAAAAATTGCATTTAAGATCTCAAAATGTTCAGGAAAACAACATATAATTGTTAGTTCTATTTCCATGTAATAATGAATCTTTTAAATTACTGTTTATTCAAAATTATTAAAAGTGGCAGATTTAATTCCAATTTTGGGAAATTCATAACTTGAGATTTTAATCACTCAAAAATTGTGAATAAGATACCAATGTGACCAACATGCCAAATTCTATCAGACCATGTTAACATCACCTCATGATCACAAATATGTATTTGAGGGTATTCATAATTTGATGAAAAGAATTAAAATTCAATTAATTATTTAATTCGCTATTTATTCATCGGTACTCCAAAAATTACAAATAAGGTACCAAGATGATCAGAAGAACGAAACCCTTTTTAACCATGTCATGTTCATGCATATTTGAACCATTTCTATAATAATGTAATATTTATAAGCAATGTGGACACTAAGTTAAATATGGGGTTGCTTCCAAATAATTGCCATAATTATTGGCTCTCCATTTAATTTTGCTTTTACCTTATATGATAATATACTTGCATAATCTTGTCATGTCATCATGTGATTGCGCATTGCACCTTGTCCTCGTGTGATTTATTTGTTCTTCTATATTTGCTTGGTATCGATAGATTCCGGAGTTGAGGTCACCCCGACCTATCCCGACGAGTCGTACTACACGCCCGGGCAGCAAGGCAAGAGATAACCTAACCTTCTTGGCATCTAGCATCCTATGTTTTTATCAACTTATTTTATCCACCATAATATTGCATGCGGTTCAAATGTCTCTTTGATCAAAATATAGAGAATCCTATGAATGCATGTTTTTCCCCGAGCCAATCACATGTATCCCTACCTATGAACCCTCGAGATGATGTGTTGGCCTGAGACAAATATTTAAGTGATGTAGTTGTATGCTTAGATGTGCTTAGCCATGCTTAGTCAACTGCTAGCAATGTCCGTTGTTTAAATTCCATAATTGTTGATGTTGATGGAATGGTTCGGACATGGTGGATATGTGGGGTGCTTAATTAAAATGCTAAGACGGCTTGGGTGAGTTGCCATTGGGGATGGTGTTTTGCCTCACTCTTGCCCCTAGGTGCGAGTTCTTTACCTCTTGAACCAAGACGAGCGTGATGCCATTGGTGGGTGTATGGGCGCCTTACTAACTGAATAACTTGTGCGGGCGTATCCAAGGGTCATCTAGTTCGGTTTTCCATTTGCGTGTGAGTGGAAAGATGATGTTGATGAGGATTTGTGTTTAGGATGTGGCGATGGGGCAGGGGCTGAAATAGGCTGGGTAAACTTGCCATGTGGCCACTGATGACTCTTGGATAGTCTCACGCGAGGTAAAGGTTTAACCGCGCCCGCTTGCCGGCCTTCCCCGGAAGAGGGCCACTCAGGTGAGCCGGACGGTACCAATGGGTAAATTAGTACACCCCTGCAGGGTTAATCTTTTCGAAAAGCCGTGTCCGCGGTTATGGACGACTTGGGAATAGACGATAAGATCATAGAGAACATTAACCTAATTGATATGGCAGCTAAAGGTTGCATAATCAACTTGTGATAAAGGTTCATTTCCTCGAGGGTGATTCGAGGGAGTGCCTTTGGTGGAGATGAGAGATGGCTATGGCTACAAGTAGGTTCGATGAGAACCGAATATGAAAAGTTACTCTCTTATCCCCTTTTGAAAAATCTTCTGAGTAGACGAATGCCTTGTGTCAATTATGTCTCGGTTTATGAAAATTAGCTTTATGCAAAAGAAATACATATATAGCCTTAGAGCCTCCGTCAGCTTTGGGCCTATATCGCCCTACTAAACTTGCGAGCACGTCGTACTCAGTCTCTCTTTGCTGCCTTTATATCTTGTTTCAGAGGAGGACGACACCGAGCAGTTAGGTGGTTCCTTCGTGGACATCGACGAATAGTTCGGGGTTCCCAGGTGGCAGCTTGGGACCGTGGAACAAGCTGGCTGGGATTGTTTATCTGTAGGCCTCTTAGGCCCTATCTGGATCTTGTTGTGTTAGACAACACTACTTCGCTTCCGCTTGATGAATTGCTGGGTCAGTGACCTCTTTGTGTAGTATTTGTATCTTTCTCATATATGAGTTGCTATATGATTTTGTGTCATAGCGTCTGCAATGTGCCAGTTGTTCCACAAGTCTTGATCTCTCTACTATACGTGATATCTATGTCTGTTGCACAAAGCTTCACTGTATAGTTCTGGGGTCGGGGCGTTACAATTTTGGTATCAGAGCAGGACTGCCTGTAGCAAACCCTTTCTATTGGTCGATGTCGAGTCTAGTTCGTGAAAATTATTTTTAACCTAAAAATGAGTTGTGAAAACCTTCTTGGGATTCTTTTTACTCCTTACCCAATTCACTCTGATCTTGGTGTCATCTTACCTCTATTTGATTTTGACGGTTTTCTGATCGTCGGCAACTTCTAAATCTCTAGGATCACGGGGTTGGGTTATATCTTTAGTTAGTGGTTAACTTGCTCGTCTGCCAGATTCTAAAGCCGAAGAAAGGAAGTGTTGTGGATCGTCAAGACATTCCTTGTTTTAGCTCAAGATCTTGAACCGAAGGTCCCGGATTGTGCTAGGGCTCTGGTGTAATGATTCATGAGGGTTGTCGCCCTTGTGAGCATTATGCTATTGTGAGTCCCGGTGCATGAAGCTGATCTTTAACCCAGGATCTTTTCCGTTGAACCCTGATGTTAATTGTCAAACCCTACATCAGGTTGGCAAATTTGAAGTTAGTCTTCAAACTCGAGGTTGCAGCCGTAATTGTTTTGCTCAACAATGCTCCTCTCTAGCACTAGCTTTAGCTAAAACTCCCTGTTATGGAACTAACTAGATCACGACGGGATTGCTCTTAGCGAGTTTTTCCATCAATAATTGTGATTCCTCCGGTAACACTCGTTCGTTAAACCCTTTCAGCACTAGTTGTCGGAAGAGTGCTAACAAGAGCTTCTACAATATCTTGGTACTGTTGTTACCCCGTTCCTTACTCTAGATCTTTCATCCGATCTCTATATGTCTGTTGACAGTCAAGTTTTATCGTGCATTGGGGTGTTCTGATGCATGATATTCTTGTGGTTCATCAAGACATTCCACTTCGGGATGTTAGGAGAAACAAACTCCGGTACCTTGTCCGTTCCTCGGCTAGGTCAAAGTTTTGTAATTCGCGGAATAAGAGGTTGTCTAGCTTTGATCCGTTCCACCTTGGAGTGTCACACTCTTTCATATCAAGAGGTCGTGCTTAGTCTCATGATGTACTCGATGAAGTGATGCTCTTACCCTTCCTTGTCCATCTACCTCCGAGCTACTCGGGCTCGAGAAAGTTGAGGATGAATATCGTTGTGGTAATCGGATATTCTTAGCAAATGATATTGCTTTGACGTCCAAGGACTTTGATGGCACTCTTAGCATGATTGGTAATCTGATCATCAAGCCGAGTTTGACTGTGCTACCAAGTCCATTCGTTCAGGTGCACACCTTCAGACAATAAGTTAGATTCGTGTCAAAACTCTAAAGATCACAGCGTTTCGCATGGAAAAGCAATTTTTCTCTCGCAAACTAGCTAGTGTTCTGGAGCTTGACGCGGTAGTCAATTCTTGAGATCCTTACCTCTCGTTAACTGTTGTAACTCCTCCCTCGGATATGTCAGGTCTGAAATATCCGCACGCCTAACCAAATCTGAATCTCAAGCAGAAATGATGGTTGGTGTTCCTTAAGAGTATGACATAGGCCTTGTGTAAATCCGCAAGTTTGAGGTGGTGGTTGCCCTACTTAACTGGAAGGTCTATTGTGATATCCTCTTGCCTTTCGTAAAATCAACCACTCTCCATGAGGATATTATGCTACTTATTCTAGAAGTTGCCCTTATGGTCTCTTTGCAATCTTAAGGGTCTGACCTCTACTTGATGACTTCTTGAAGGCTATTCCGAAGCCTGATAGTGGTATCTAGAACATCGAGGAGAACATTAATGTGGTGTTGCTAAAAATGTCTCTCGGTCATTCTCCTATCCTCTGCTCGACCTTGTTTGGTCAAGTTGTTCCTAGTTTTCCTCAATGGCTTATGGTCTTGTGCAAAGTTCATATTTCCAACCCTTGGAGAAAACTTGTATATCACCTTGAACTATCTTCTGTTTCTCGTCGGCACGTCGTGCTTGTTACCTTTTCTCTGCAACAAGGAAGATCAACGTGGGATCGAGAAGATCGTTGAAGTTAAGGGTTGTCATGTTTCCCTCCTCCCTCTTCCTACTCTAGCAATCTCGGGGCGAGATTCTTGTAAGGGGGGTAGATTTGTAATAGCCCCAGTTTGGTACCCTAAAATATGGGCCAAATTTTCACTTTTTCTTTTCATCTTGCATCATGGCATTCATGTTAAAGTGCTTCACATGAAATAATGATCCCATGAAAATGATGATCACATGAAATAATGAAATGACATTTTTAATAAACCAAAGTTGGTGAATGATGTTGGTCAAACAAAAATCCTTTTGAACTTACATATTTGTCCAGGAAGTTCCCTAACCTCAGATATAAATTTTGGAAATAGATAAATGCCCCAACTAAATGGATTTTGGAAATTATTAAATTTTGCCATATTCAAACCCTATGAACAATTGGTGTTCAAAACATTTTATTTTCCAACACCAATTTTTGTGGAGACTCTACATAACATGGGGAACCCACATGAATATTTGCAGCATTTTTGGAAAGAGTTTAAGTATCCCAATTAAATGTTTTAAATAAAGGGCAGAGATGAAACTGAAACAAGTTGTTCTACAAACATTCTTCCAATGAGCTCAAAATTTTACCAGTAGTTCTTTATACCAAATAAGAAATTCCCACAAAATTCCATAAATTTTGGATTTGCCTAAGTGCCCCAACTAAATAGGGAAAGTTTGAAACAGAAAAGAAAAGGACAAAAAATTAAATAAAAGAATAAGTGGCAGGGGGTTTTCTGGGAAAATGGCTTCTCCCTCCTGTAGCCGGAGAAACCGCCGCCATGTATTCTCGGCAGGGCGCCGCGCTGCACGTCCCCGTGCTCCCCTGCCCCTCCCTCGCACTCACGACACCGCAGCAACCCCTGGACGCCGCGCCCGGGCCACCTCGCGACCGGAGGCGACCGGACAAGCACCGCCCGCGCACGCCTCCAAGCTCCCCGACAGGCAACCACGGCCACCGCCTCGTGGTCCCTCTCCCCGTTGAAAGTGCATGGTTGATCCCATGCATGGTTTTGGTAATTAATGACAATCTCTATGGACTAATATTTGCATTGAGCTCTATGTGTAGGTTGTCCTTTAGCTTGTGTCAAGATCATTTGTTGATCAAGGCCAAGCTTGCTTGTCTCCATTGGTTGGAGTCAAGGTCAAGGTTAGAAGATCATTTGTTGATCAAGGCCAAGCTTGTCTCCATGTGTTGGAGTCAAGGTGCCTTGCTTGATCTCCATTTGTTGGAGTCAAGCTCAAGGGAAGAAAAGTTTTGTGTTGATCAAGGCTAAGTGCGGGTTGATCGACACTCAAGTCCAAGTGAAGATATGCCGAAGAGTGCTTTCCCCATCTTGGTGTATGGGGGAGCGTCATGTGAATCTTCACCAAGCGAAGCGCAATGAAGAAAGAGGAATGAAGAAAGGTGGTGCGTCTTGAGGAGTTGAAGATCGTCTTCATCGACCTCAAGTGGTTTATGCGCAAGGCAAAGGTATGATCTTGATAGGGTTTCTATTTTACCGGTCTCATGATGTTTAGTGAGGGACCGGGCTATAGGATAGATAGTCGTACTATCAAGAGGGGCTCTCGACCGAGTATCGTGATCGTATCATTCGTGGAGAGCTCAATCCTTTGCATCCATGCAATCATCTTTATTGGTTCTTATTTGGCTTTTATCCATGTGAGAATTTAGAGCTTGTGTTCATCTCCATACCAAGCTCTAGTTCACCAAAAACGGATTTAATGAATATCTTCTTGCGTTTTTGGTATTGGAGGTTTTACCGGTTTTGGTTTTGAGGTCAAACTCTCTTCTTATATTTTCCTCCTCACATGATAGACTATGATGTGTATATGCATGATCTTGTAGGGCTTGTGATTACCTTCGAAACAAGCCCAAGATCATAGAAAACGGAGTCTTGATGAAAAGCTTGTGCGTTTTCGGTGTTGGAGATTTTGCCGGTTCATCCGCTTGGAAAGGTCTCACCATTCCATCCCTCCGCACAATCTCCTTTGCTTGTTTTCATATTTTGACTTTTTGTAGTGTAAGCTCTTGTCGTCCTCTTTCCAACAAAATTGGATTCACTCAATTCGGAGTTGCCACGCAAAAGTTATTCAGTTTCAGGGTTTGCCAGTTTTCTCTGCTGGCCGGAAGTACCGGTCCCTGGACCAGTACTACCGCTGGGCACTTCCGGTGCCCAGTTCCGGTCCCTCTTCCGCTTATTTTTCCCAGGTACTGGAACTTTGAGTTCCCCCGAAATTTGGACCGGAAGTAGAACCGGAAGTACCGGGCCACCGGAAGTACCGGTGACCGTGGCGGTACTTCCGCTCTCTACTTCCGGTGGAAATTTCCGGAGGCACTTCCGCTTATGTTTTTAGGTTCTGGATGTTTTGGTGTCTCCCGGTTTTTGGCCGGAAGTAGCCCCGGTACTACCGGGCGACCGGAAGTACCGGGAGCCGCAGCGGTACTTCCGGCCATGCGGGTCTTTGCAAATGTCCGTTGGTGCGCTGATTCGTGTAGGGCGGTAGTACCGCCCTTTGGGCCGGTACTACCGGTCCTGCGGGAATCTGCACCCCAACGGCCAGATTTTTGGACCACCTATTTAAGGGGCCTTCTTCCCCAATAGGTGGTTAACTTTTTGGCCACCCTTTTGCTCTCTCTCTCCTCCATTGTTGCAAACCTTGAGAGCTTGATTCCTCCACTTCCCTCCAATGATCCTTGTCCATCTTTAGGGAAACAAGAGAGGATATCTAGATCTACCATTCCACCAATCTAATTCTCCTCTAAGTGAGGGGAACCTAGTGGATCTAGATTTAGGGTTGCTTTGTGTTCTTCCCTTTGTTCTTCCTCTCAAATCCTTCCATAGCATTAGTTGCTTTGGTTGGATTTCGGAGTGAAGGACTTGACCACTTTGTGTGCTCTTGCCTTTTGCATTTGTTGCATTGGGTTGCTCTCCCTACGGTGATACGTGAAGATCGACGTTGAGAAGCTTGTTACTCTTGGGTGCATTGTGTTCCCAAGAGCTTTGTGCCTCTTGGGTGCATTGTGTACCCTAGACGGTTTGGAGGTGCCGCGAAGACTTCGAGTTGTGGAGCTTCGGCACGAGTTTGGGAGCCCCCAATTGAGTTGTGGGTGTGTGCCCCAAGAGAAGTTGTAAAAGGGCTCCGAAATCCGTCCCGAAGGATTCTGTTAGTGGAAGGTGAACCAATCCCTTGGGTGAGGTTCATCGGAGAATAGGGTGAGGCCTTTGTGGCATCTTGAGTAGGCCTCTTGTGGCGAGCTCACACCCCTCCAACGAGACGTACTCCCTTAACAAGGAGGAACTCGGGAATACATCCTCGTCTCCGCGTTCCTCGGTTATTTCTATACCCGAGCTTTACTTATGCAATTTACTTTGTGATAGCCTTCGTGCTTGAAGTTCATATCTTGCTATCTCCTTGTTGCTTGAATTGTTTAGCATAAGTTGTTCGTGCACATAGGTAACCCTAGCATATTAGGTTGTTGGCTTGTTAATTTAAACACATAGTTTTATTCCGCAATTATCAAGCCCCTAATTAGAAAAAGTTTTAATCGCCTATTCACCCCCCCCCCCTCTAGGCGACATCTCGGGCATAGTTGTTCTTTCAATTGGTATCAGAGCCTCGTCTCTCTTGTTTGGCTTTACCGCCTAGAGAGTAAAGATGTCGTCTAGGGATTTAGTGCACAATTCCTTGTTTAAATTTAATGGCACAAATTTTAATGTTTGGAAAACTCATATGCTTAATCACTTACGGGTTTTGGACCCCAATATTGAGCGAATCTTAGATATAGGTTTTTCTTCTCCAAAAGGCTACGAAAGTACGACTTTAGAGGATGAGAAAAACTTATATCTAGATGCTCTAGCATCTAATGAGTTTTGCAAGTTTGTGAGTGTAGTTGTGTTTGAGTTAATCATGCCTCTCCGGGATGCTCATGAGCTATGGACCAAGCTTCAAGATAAATATGGCGTGTCCAACTCTATTGAGGATGATTGCTCTCCCTCCACCTCCGGCCGTGACATGCCCTCGTCTTCATCTACTTCACCAAAATGTGGTAAGCCACAATCCAATGTAATGGTGAGTAGTGATAGGTGTTGCAATATTGATAGTGAGCTCATTGTTAATGATCTTTTATCTCTATCATGTTGCAATGCCTTATCTTTGGACCCAAACACACATAGCACTACAAATATCATATATGCTAGTGTTGATAGTCCTTGCATATCATCCAAAAATTGCTTAGATAAATCTAATGATGATATGCTTGCTTTATCTTGTTCCAATGATAAAAATGCTTGTGTTCCCTCTAACTCTTGCATGAATATTAATGTAGAGGAAACTCAATTAATTGTGGAACAAGATTTGAACTTGAGTAGTTCAAAAAATAATTATTCTTCATCTTTCACCTCTCATTGTCTCATGGCTAAATCTTCTTCTAGTAATGACAATGATGATAATAATGATAATGATAATAATGATGAAGAAGATGATATGGAAAAAGGTAATGCCCTTCTTCAAAATAAAGGTCTAATGATTCTTAAAGCCATACCTACTAATGAAAGTGCTCAAGCTAACCTCTTTGAAATCATGAGCACTCTTATTGAGCGTGGGGAAACTATTGAGGCCTTGGAAGCAAGCCTTGAAGAAAAGGGTAAGATCGAAAGAGATGATGCTATGGAGAAAGCATCGTTAGAAGATGCTCTTGAGGAAGAGCAAGAGACTCGTGCTTCTCTAGAGGAGAAACTAGAATCTATCGAGGAGTCTCATAATGATATAATTGCTAAAATCATTAAAGAACGTGACCATGCTCATGCTAAATATAAAGTCACGAAAAATGAAAATGCTAAGTTAAATGAAGAGCTTGCTAAGATTTCTTCTTCCATCCCTAATGT
Organism: Puccinellia tenuiflora; assembly: GCA_012064385.1. NCBI lineage: Eukaryota > Viridiplantae > Streptophyta > Magnoliopsida > Poales > Poaceae > Puccinellia > Puccinellia tenuiflora. The sequence goes on along the minus strand of QRDG01001689.1, from coordinate 754,012 downwards.
CAATGATGCTTGTGCTACTAACTCAATTTCTTGTGAAGCATCTATGTTGAAGGAGAATGTTGAGCTAAGGGCTCAACTTGAGTTGCCAACTAGCAAGAATAGGGAGTTAGAAGAAAGTCATAAAAAGCTATCTAGCTCTAATGATGATCTTCTAGCATCCTATGCATGTCTCAAGTTGGCTCATGAGGCCGTCACTACAAAGGTAACATCTTGTGAGCCTCATGTGGATAATAGCACAACCATAACAAAAATTGCTAAAATGTCGTGTGCTAGTCCTAGTAGTTCATCCACTAAAAATGTTGGTACATCATGTGATGAATTACTTGCTTTGCCTTGTTGCTCTAACAATGATGCATCTACCTCCTCTAGTACTTGTGTTGTCACTAACCATGTAGAGAAAAGAGGAGAGCTCAAGGCCCAAGCCACTTCTATGAAGAAGGGCTTGGAAAAGCGTCATGGGGAGAAGAGTGCACTTGACAACATGTTGAGTGTGCAACAATCCCCAAATGACAAGAGTGGACTTGGATTCAACTCCAACAACAAGAACAAGTCCAGGGTTGACAACAAGAATAAGGGCCAAGTTCAAGTCAAGAATCCGGCCAAGATCACTTGCTTCAAGTGCAAGGTTGAAGGGCATCATGTTAGGGATTGCCCAATGAAGAAGAAGCCTCTTAGTGAGAAGCAACTAGGGAAGCGGCCCCTTGTTCAATCTCGTGCTCAACCACGAGTTGAACAAAGGCCACCTCCTAAGAAGACTCAAGTCAATGCTCCTCAAGTTAAGGAGCCCATTAAGAAGAAGAAGAGTCAGTGTCATTTTGCTTCTTCATGCACTAACGGTACCCCATCCAACCCTATCATAATTAATGATGTTTATTCTCTTGGGAAGGATAGAGTTGGCAATGTGTTTGCCAAGTATGTGGGAGCTCAAAGTGGTGGCAAGAAAAGCACCATTTGGGTTCCCAAACCTATTGTGACTAACCTCTTAGGACCCAACTCGGTTGGGGACCAACAAGCTCAAACTTGATCAATAGGTGTTGGTGGAGGACATTGGTGACTTGGCTATTTTTGAAGAATTAAGGGATCTTCATGGGTTTATTTCTCAAGCCAAGTCAATTGGATTATCACATATCTATCTCATATCCAATGCTTCCTCCTTGCGGTAACTTGTATTTAACTCAAATATTCATTGAAAGTTGCTTGCTCCCTTGCATGTGTTAGTCTTGTTTCTAATATGTGCTTGTATGTGATATGCTTCTTTCCTACTAGTCTTGTTACTCAAGGTTGTGTATGTTAGTTGTGTATCATGTATGTGTAATTTGTGTGTTGAGCTTTTTGGATCTTGTATTGATTTTAATTGGCTCTTTGAGATATTAATGGACTATCCCATTTTGGGGGAGTGATGTGCTTTGAGCACCTCACAAACCTAAAATGTATGTACATGAAGCACACCACCTAGTATTGATATTTCATATTATCTAGTTACTATGTGGTATGTCATTTTCATGAGAAATTCAAATTCTACATGTCCATTGATTTCTCTAGTTGGTTTTTATTTGCCTCGTGTTTAAAAATAAAATGAATTATCACATTATGGGGAAGTAATAAGCTATGTGCATATTACAATCCCATAAAAAATGTGAACATTTGAGGTTTGCCACTTAGAGTTGATATTGTACATTATCTTTCCTATGTGGCATGTTTACTCAAACAAGTTCCAATTTTCCTTTGTGGTTACCCTTTGGTTCTTGTTTGTGTGAGGTTGCTTGGTGTGGTTTCTCTCTAATATGCATTCCCATATATTATGTGAGAAACCATTTGTTTATTTTTATTCTAACCATGGCTTTGCCGGTTGGTTCGAATAATTGAAACTACCAACAAACCTCTCAAAAAATGGTGTTTTAATTCCTATCTTTTGCCATTTGCTAGTTTGTGGTGAAGTTGGTCTTGTACATCATTCCTTTACCACCGAGAAATATCTCTATATACTCCTTGTCCATGACAAGTGATATTAGTAATTGTGGTGGATTTTGTAGACCATCTTCACATTGGCTCTTGCGTTGATTTGCTTTATCTATTGCCTTCCTTGCCTTTTGAATGGATCCTTTCTTTCAATCGGTAGTGTTTAGTGTTTTAGATAAAACATGGAGAGTAATGATCCCTTGTGCATGCATTTTGTATTCAAATGCAAATATCTAAGATAATGCATTAATCTTGGGGGAGCATTCCTTTTTATTTAGAACACTAACCTATCTATCAATTTTTTGATCCTTTCAATTGGCATTTGTTTCTTTATCTTGTGTTGGTACCTTCAATTGGTATTAATTGGAATTTAATATCTCCTCATAGATATTTGTTCCAATTGATATTCATTGTGGGAGTCTTGATACCTTTTGCCTCACTTTACTTTACTTGATTTCGGTCAAGTATCACCCTCTTCTTGGTATCTTTTCTCTTAGTTGTTATTTTTGTTTTAATTGGTATCTTATTTTCAATTGGTGTCTTATCGATCATTTGTTTTGTTGATTCGATTCCTTTTGATATCACACTTCATGTGTTGATGTGCTTTGGAATCAATCATTTGTTGATTTGATTTTTCCTCAATCATGTGTTGATTTGGATTTTGATATAATTTGGACAACCTTTTGTGTCACACCTTGGTATGCTCTCTTCTTGGTTTACTTGGTGTTTTTGTCCAAATTGTATCTCGTTTGGTTCTTGTAAGTCTATGCATGCATATTTACTAGTATAAATATTTTATGGCATGCTAGCTGATGGGGGGATACTTTATAGGTAGGCCCATGGACCCGGAAAGTAGACCCGCCAAGACCAAGAAGGCCAAAGCCGAGTCACGTATCAAGTCACATGGGCTGGGCTGGAGACAAGCCGACCGAGGCCCATGATGAAGAAAGGACCCGTCCGGAAGGAGTCCAAGTACAACCCGGAGCCTTAACTTGGAAGACCAAGACGTAGAGTAGGATTCCGTGTTCTAGTGTGACTCGGTGTAACCTGTAAGTCCAGGGACCCGACAGTCTTTATAAGCGGGGTCCTGGACCTTAGATCGACAAGTTCTAAGCAATCTAGAGAGAGAGAGAAACACCAAGTCGCCGACTCCCCAGAGAGGAGCCGGAATCTTGTAATCGATACCAGATCAAGAGCAATAAAGAGAAGCAGGAAGTAGGTCTTTACCTCTACCAAGAGGGGCCGAACCTGGGTAAACCTGTGTCCCTAGGCGAGATTAATCTCTCCTACGTACTTCAAGCATCAATGGCCCCTGGAGGAAGGACTTGCCGTGACAACCCCACGACAGTTGGCGCCCACCGTGGGACAGGAGATGCGAGGAGTCGAGATCGTGGGAGCTGCTCGCCGAGCCATGGAGAAACTCGCCATCGGGCGAGTCTACACTGATGAGCATGGAGAAACAGAAATCGACGACTCTGGTTGGACTTCAAATATGCATGAAGTCGACGAGGGTTATCAGCTTGTCTTTGGAGGCATCAACGTGTTCGTCGGCATGGTTTGCGCGTCGGGTCTTCGCGCGAACTCGGCGGAATCTGTATCAGAGCCAACAGTTGTCGTCGAGTCCGACAGAGAGGAGTCGGTCGGCACATCAGAACTCGGCATCATCGCCGAGTCAGGGGAGCATCTTGCTGTCAACCATGAAGAGGAGTCGCTGGCGGAGCCATGTATGGAGCCAGGTTACGACGCCGATTCAGAGTCTATCTTGCCCTTGTTTGAGTATCGGCTTGGGTATAGAATTGAGGAAGAGGACTACGAGGAGTCGCCAGTTCGCGCTCGCGTTGTTGGAGTCTACATGTCTGGAAACGGCGGCAATCAGTTTGATCCAACTCTGTTAACAAAGGAAATCAATGCAAGCAATGCAGCTGAGCGGGCGGCCGAGTTAGCCAGTGCGCGTTCTGCGATGGAGAGGCAATTAGCAGAGATCAACGAGGCAAATCGCAGGTTAGCGGAAGAGCGGGCCCGGGTCCAGACTAAAGCCCAGGTCCTGCGGAGTCGCCAGGACGAACTCTCACCTCGATCCAGCATCGCAGAGCCAGAAGTCGCATGCGCGGAGGAGCCAATGTCAACCCTATTGCTTTGTTCACCACACCCACCGGTCCAGGCGCAGGAGCCGGGCTGGGGAGTTCATCAGCTGCAGGAGGCGGCGCAGGGGAAGGAGCAACACCACCACCACCACCAGAAGGACCCGGTGGCAGCCGTACCAACGGACCACCACCTGAAGGAGGAGTCGGAGGAGGAGCAACAGGTGGTATGGGACCTCCACCTGGCAGGTTCCGTACTCCAGAAGGGCATTACTCTAACCCAATGGACAATCTTCACGCGACAACAATGAGATTAGAGAATATCGAGATACCAGAAGGACCAGCGGGCCAGGAGACCCGCCTTGCTATTGAGCTGTTGAAGACAGCCATGACTCAGCAAGCTCTTTATCCAACGTTTCCAGACGCAAGCAGGCTGCACTCGACACCGTTCAACTCGGGTACGAGGAGTCGCCATGACGAGTCTAACCCGGCCAACTCTACAAGTGCAAGGCGCCGTGAGTAAGAGAGAAATAGAGCAAACATACCAACTACTTCACGGGCTCAGTTAGTGGTTGATGAAGCAAGGCAGCGACGAGAAAGGGAGGCGGCCAGGGCTCGGGAGGCTGAGAGGGACAGAGCCCTAGCTGGTGCAGATAACAGCCTCAGCCAACCCGGGCGCACACAGAGGTGACTTTTCCTGGTACCTCTCCCACACTGACAGGACCAGAGTGCCTGTCAGATGCCATCAGATCCGAGTCTTTCCCCAGCGACTTCAAGGAGCCGTGTAAAGTTCCCAATTATGAGCCCAATATGGACCCGACCTCTTGGTTGGGTACATACGAGATGGCGATGAGTATTCGCAATGCCACAGGTAATTTGTGTGCCAAATTCATGTATCTTATGATGGAGGGAGCAGCCAAGGTGTGGATGCGTAACTTGCCTCCTAGATCAATCAATTCTTGGGAGCAGTTGAAGTCGGCCTTTGTTCAGAACTTTCAGGGAACATGCAAAAAGTTGAGTACCATAGAGGATTTGGAGCGATGTGTTCAGAGAAAGGGCGAGTCTGCAAGGCACTGGATGAGGCGAGTCTCGGAGATAATTAACTCATCGCAAGGACTCCCAACAATTTTAGTGCTAATGGCAATGGAGAGGAACTGCAGCTACAACCCCTTGAGCTGGAAGCTAGGTCGTATGAAGGAGAGCCTGAATCAAGGTATTCCCCTTACGATTGGCGAGATCATGGCAGGTGCTAATAAGCACGCTGCCACAGACAAAACAAAGGATCAGGAGGAAGGGACTAAAGGACAAGGTGGCAATGGTCAGAATCAGAACCAGAATCAAAACCAGAATCAAGGTGGTAGCAAGCGGCCATATGGAGATAACTCTGACCTAGTGGATAACACAAATACTGGGGTCAGACGCAAGGACAATAATTCTCGTGGATACCAAGGCCGTACTCCAAGCACAGAGGAGGTCTTGAGGATTCCATGCCCTAAACACGCCAAGAACGGCAGATGTGGTCACACCTTGGGACAGTGCGTAGATTTGCAGCGTGCCGGGTTCCAAGGACCAGGAAACAGAGGAAACAACAATGGTTATAGAGGAAACAATGATGGTGGACGACCCGGCAACCAGGGTGGAGGAGTCGGCAACAACCCTAACCAACCTCAAGGAGGAGGTAACCAGCAGGGCGGGTTCCAGCAGAACCCGAAGCAGCTTCATGATGACAATGGGCAGTATTATGTCACAACTCGGCCACAGAACCCGAGTCGTGGCAGTTACCATGTCTTCACAACAAGCACGTCCAAACGTTCCAAGAAGTTAAAGTTTAGAGCTGTTAATGCAGTAGAGCCGGCGCTTCCACAGTGGCTCAGGTGGTCAGAGCAAACCATCACATGGAGTCGGGCAGATCATCCACCAAGAGTCAACGACCCAGGGCAGCTAGCCTTGGTGGTGGCACCTCAAGTTGGGGGCTATACATTGAACAAAGTGCTCATGGATGGTGGAAGTAGTATCAACATCTTATATTATGACACATTCAAGAGGATGCAGCTGCAAGATAGGCAGCTAATACCTACTGAGACGGTTTTTCATGGAATCGTACCAGGGAAGTCAGCCAAGCCAATCGGTAAGATTTATCTTGAGGTTGCTTTTGGCACAGTGGAGAATTTTCGTTCAGAAATCATGCCTTTTGAGGTAGTGGATCTTAAGAGTCCATACCATGCTCTCTTTGGTCGACCAGCATACTTTAAGTTTATGGCCAGGCCATGCTATGTTTACTTGAAGCTCAAGATGCCAGGTCCAGCAGGGGTCATTACAGTTAATGGCAGCAGACAGATGGCATTGGAGTGTGAACTAGGTGATGCAGCTATGGCTGAAACAGCTTATGCTCAAGAGGAGCTGAAGTTTTACAAGGCAAACGTGGACCCGGAGGACAACTCGGTCCTTAAGAAACCGGCCACAGAAGAGAAAATGAAATTCAAGTCAGCTCAGGACACAAAGCAAGTCGATTTTACCCCTGGTGATTCCTCCAAGCAGTTCACCATTGGGGCACACCTCTCTGATAAATAGGAAAGCGCGCTCGTCGAGTTCATCCGTGAGAACCAGGACGTCTTTGCATGGAAGCCATCTGATATGCCAGGAGTCCCGAGAGAACTCGCCGAGCACAGCTTACATGTTAACTGATGGGGGGAGACTTTATAGGTAGGCCCATGGACCCGGAAAGTAGACCCGCCAAGACCAAGAAGGCCAAAGCCGAGTCACGTGTCAAGTCACATGGGCTGGGCTGGAGACAAGCCGACCAAGGCCCGTGATGAAGAAAGGACCCATCGAGATGGAGTCCAAGTACAACCCGGAGTTCTAGTTTGGAAGGACAAAGCCTAGAGTAGGACTCCGTGTATGAGTAGAACTCGACACAGATTGTAAGTCCAGGGACCCGCCACCTTTATAAGGGGGGTCCTGGATCGTAGTAAGCTAAGCTTCAACCAGTAGAGAGAAACCCTAGCCACCAGAGAGAAGTCGCCGGCTCCTGAGTTGTAGGAGCCGGGTCCTTGTAATCGAGATACAATCAAGAGCAATAATATAGAAGCAGGAAGTAGGTCTTTACCTCTAATCAGAGGGGCCGAACCTGGGTAAATCCTTGTTCCCCGGCGAGATTAACCGTTCCCACGTACTTCAGTCATCAATGGCCCCAGAACTCATCTTCCCTGAGGAAGAACTTGCCGTGACAACCCCACGACAGTTGGCGCCCACCGTGGGGCCTACGGTGACAAAAGGAGTTGAGATCGTTGGAGCTGCTCGTTGGGCCATGGAGAAACTCGCCATCGGGCGAGTCTACACTGATGAGCATGGAGAAACAGAGATCGATGACTCAGGCTGGACCTCGGAGATGAACGAAGTCGACGAGGGTTATCAGCTTGTCTTTGAAGGAATCAACGTGTTCGTCGGGATGGTTTGCACGTCGGGTCTTCACGCGAACTCGGCGGAGTCAGTACCAGAGCCAACCGTTGTCGTCGAGTCCGACGGCGAGGAGTCGGTCGGAACTTCAGAGGTCGGCATCATCGCCGAGTCTGAGGAACCCCTAGCTGAGGAACCAGAGATGCTTTAAGAGTCAGATTCAGATTATGATGCAGATTCAGAGTCCATCCTACCCTTGTTTGAAGATCGGCTTGGGTATGGGATAGAGGAAGAGGATTATGAGGAGTCGCCAGTACGCGCTCGTGTTGTGGGAGTCTACATGTCTGGTAACACTGGGAATCAGTTTGATCCGACTCTGTTGACAAAGGAAATCAATGCAAGTAATGCCGCAGAGAGGGCGGCCGAGTTAACCAACGCTCGTGCTGCGTTGGAGAAGCAACTAGCTGATATTACAGAGGCAAACCGTAGACTAGCTGCAGAGCAGGCCCGAGTCCAAGATGAAGCTCAGGTCGTGCGGAGGCGCCGCGAGGAGCTTACTTCAATTCAACACCGTAGAGCTAGGAGTCGCTTGCATGATGGAGTCCACATCAATCCAACCAATCTATTCACCACACCCAATGGTCCAGGCAGAGGAGCCGACTGGGAGGCTCAGCGGCAGCAGGAGGCGCCGCAGGAGGAGCCGGAGGACCACCACCACCACCACCACCACCACCCCCAGAAGGACCGGGAGGCAGCCGTACCAACGGACCACCGCCTGAAGGAGGAGTCGGAGGAGGAGCATCTGGTGGCTTAGGGTCACAGCCTAACAGATTTCATACTCCAGAGGGACATTATTCTAATCCTATGGACAACGTTCATGCGGCGACTCTGAGATTGGAGAATATTGTGGTACCAGAGGGACCAGCAGGACAGGAGACTCGTGAGCCTATCGAGTTACTGAAAACAGCTTTGACTCAGCAGGCTTTGTATCCAACTTTCCCAGACGCAAGTAGGCTACATTCAACACCTTTCAACTCAGGCACGAGGAGTCGGCACGGCGAGTCCAACCCGGCAAACTCTACGAGTGCAAGGCGTCGTGAACTAGTGAGGAATCGTGCAAACATGCCAACTATTTCACAAGCTCAGCTAGTGGTTGATGAAGCAAGGCAACGACGAGAAAGAGAAGCTGCAAGAGCTCGGGAGGCAGAGAGGGACAGAGCGTTAGCGGGTGCAGCTAACCCGCCTCAGCCAACCCGGGTCCACGAGGAGGTGACTTCTCCTGGTGCTTCCCCAGCATTAACAGGACCTAGAGTGCCTGTCTGACGCCATCAGGTCCGAGTCCTTCCCCAGCAGTTTTAAGGAGCCGCGCAAGGTTCCAAACTATGAGCCCAACATGGACCCGACCTCTTGGTTGGGTACATACGAGATGGCGATGAGTATTCGCAATGCCACAGGTAATCTGTGTGCCAAGTTCATGTATCTTATGATGGAGGGAGCAGCCAAGGTTTGGATGCGCAACTTGCCTCCTAGGTCAATCAACTCTTGGGAGCAATTGAAGGCGGCTTTCATTCAGAACTTCCAGGGCACATGCAAAAAGCTCAGCACCATTGAGGACCTGGAGCGGTGTGTCCAGAGGAAGGGCGAGTCAGCAAGGCACTGGATGAAGCGAGTCTCAGAGATCATTAACTCCTCACAAGGACTCCCACCAGTTTCAGTGCTAATGGCGATGGAGAGAAATTGCAGTTACAATCCCTTGAGTTGGAAGCTAGGTCGTATGAAGGAGAGCCTGAATCAAGGTATTCCCCTTACAATTGGTGAGATCATGGCAGGTGCTAATAAGCACGCTGCCACAGACAAAACAAAGGATCAGGAGGAAGGGACTAAAGGACAAGGTGGCAATGGTCAGAATCAGAATCAGAACCAGAATCAAGGTGGTGGCAAGAGGCCGTATGGAGACAACTCTGACCTAGTGGCCAACACAAACACTGGAGTCAGACGCAAGGACAATAATTCTGGTGGATACCAAGGCCGTACTCCAAGCACAGAGGAGGTCTTGAGGATTCCATGCCCTAAACATGCCAAGAACGGTAGATGCGGTCATACTTTGGGACAGTGCGTAGATTTGCAGCGCGCCAGGTTCCAAGGACCAGGAGGAGGTAACAACAATGGTGGATATAGAGGAAACAATGGAGCCGGAGGACCCGGCAATAACGGTGGAGGAGCCGGCAATAACCCAAACCAACCTCAAGGAGGAGGTAACCAGCAGGGCGGGTTCCAGCAGAACCCGAAGCAGCTCAATGATGGCAATGGTCAGTATTATGTCACAACTCGGCAGCAAAACCCGAGTCGTGGCAGCTACCATGTCTTCACAACTAGCACGTCCAAACGTTCCAAGAAGTTAAAAGTTAGAGCAGTTAATGCAGTAGAGCCGGCCCTTCCACAGTGGCTCAGGTGGTCAGAGCAAACCATCACATGGAGTCGGGCAGATCATCCTCCAAGAGTCGACGAGCCAGGGCAGCTAGCCTTGGTGGTAGCACCTCAAGTTGGGGGCTATACATTGAACAAAGTGCTTATGGATGGTGGAAGTAGTATCAACATCTTATATTATGACACATTCAAGAGGATGCAGCTGCAAGATAGACAGCTAATTCCAACAGAGACAGTGTTTCATGGGATAGTACCAGGGAAGTCGGCCAAACCCATTGGTAAGATTTACCTTGAGGTTGCTTTCGGCACAGTGGAAAATTTTCGTTCAGAGATTATGCCTTTTGAGGTAGTGGATCTTAAGAGTCCATATCATGCTCTCTTTGGTCGACCTGCATATTTCAAGTTTATGGCCAGGCCATGTTATGTGTACTTGAAGCTCAAGATGCCAGGTCCAGCAGGAGTCATTACAGTTAATGGCAGCAGACAGATGGCATTGGAGTGCGAGTTAGGTGATGCAGCTATGGCTGAGACAGCTTGTGCTCAAGAGGAGCTAAAGTTTTACAAGGCAAACGTGGACCCGGAGGACAACTCGGTCCTTAAGAAGCCGGCCACAGAGGAGAAGATGAAATTCAAGTCAGCTCAGGACACAAAGCAAGTCGACTTTACCCCTGGCGACTCTTCCAAGCAGTTCACCATTGGGGCACACCTCTCTGATAAATAGGAAAGCGCGCTCGTCGAGTTCATCCGTGAGAACCGAGACGTCTTTGCATGGAAGCCATCTGACACGCCAGGAGTCCCGAGAGAACTCGCCGAGCACAGCTTACACGTTAATCCTAATGCAAGACCAGTTAAGCAGGGTCTGCGCAAGTTTCATGACGACAGAAGGAAAGCCATAGGAGAAGAGGTAGCTCGGCTCCTCGCAGCCGAGTTCATCAAGGAGGTCTTTTCACCCAGAGTGGGTGGCCAATCCAGTGTTGGTACCAAAGAAGACAGGAGAGTTGCGGATGTGCATCGACTTCACGGGCCTAAACAAGCATTGCCCTAAGGACCCGTTTGCACTACCTCGCATAGACCAGATCATCGACTCCACAGCGGGGTCAGAGTTGCTTTGTTTCTTGGATGCATATTCAGGGTACCATCAGATCAGACTCAACATAGAGGATGAGCTGAAGACGTCTTTTATTACACCCTTTGGAGCATTTTGTTACACAACAATGCCCTTCGGACTCAAGAATACAGGAGCTACATATAAAAGATGTATCCAGAACTGTTTCAAAAAACAGATTGGAAGGAATATTCATGCTTATGTGGATGATGTAGTTGTCAAGTCTCAGAAAGCCGACTCTCTGATAGCAGACCTGACAGAAACGTTTGAGAACCTACGCAAGTACAAGATGAAGCTCAACCCGACCAAGTGTGTTTTTGGAGTCCCTGCTGGCAAACTCCTAGGCTTCATCGTTTCAGAGAGAGGCATTGAGGCAAATCCAGAGAAAATTAAGGCTATCCATAACTTGCAGAAACCGACTTGTCTGAAGGATGTTCAAAAGCTCACTGGATGTGTGGCAGCGTTAAGCAGGTTTATTTCAAGACTCGGGGAGAGGGCTCAGGAGCTGGCGTGGTGTTAACCTCACCTAAAGGAGATAAGTTAGCATATGTCCTTCAGTTACACTTTGATTGTACCAACAACATGGCAGAGTATGAGGCTTTGCTACATGGCCTGCGTTTGGCCAAGGAGATGAACATCAAGCGTATCAGGTGCTTTGGAGACTTGGATCTCGTAGCTCAGCAAGTGTCTGGAACCTGGGACTCGAAGGATGCAAACATGGCGGCTTATAGAAGAGCAGTCGAACAGATAGCCGGGTTCTTTTCTGGTTATCAAGTGGAGCATATTGACAGGCGCAAGAACGAGGCTGCTGATGCGTTATCACGACTCGGCTCTCGTCGGGAGAAAGTACCACCAAATGTGTTCTTGGATGAACTCCATCATCCTTCAGTCAAATTGCCCTCAGAGGAGGAGTTAGCCTTTCCAGACCCAGAGTCGGTGTTGGTAGCAGCAACACGAGCAATCCCAACGTGGACAGAGCCCTACCTAGCATATCTCCTGCGGGGTGAACTCCCAAAGGATGAAGTCAAGCGAAAGCAACTCATCAGGCGATGCAAATCCTACACAGTCATTGATGGCGAGTTGTACAGAAGGAGTGTTACTGGAGTCTACCAGAGATGTGTGTCTCCAGAGGAGGGCAAGCAAATATTACAAGAGATTCACGCAGGAGATTGTGGTCATCATGCATCCACTAGATCCTTGGTGTCAAAAGCTTTCAGACACGGGTTCTTTTGGTTGACAGCACATTTGGATGCAGAAAGGATAGTTCGAGTCTGTGATGGATGTCAAAGGTACGCAAGGCAAGACCACGTGCCAGCTCAAGAACTCAGAACCATCCCTATCACCTGGCCATTTGCAGTTTGGGGACTCGACATGGTGGGCCCTTTCTCAAAGTCGCCTTGTCAGAAGACCCATCTGCTAGTAGCAGTTGACAAGTTCACCAAGTGGGTGGAAGTGGAACCCGTCAGCAGAGTCGACGGTGCATCAGCAGTGAGATTCTTCAAAAAGATAGCAACACGTTTTGGGTATCCTCACAGCATGATTACAGACAATGGTACCAACTTATCAGTTGGAGAGATGGCCAAGTTTTGTGGCGAGAACAACATCAGACTCGACCTAGCCTCAGTGGCACATCCACAGTCCAATGGACAAGCCGAGAGGGCAAATCAGGAGTTGTTAAAGGGGATTAAGCCTCGGCTCCGAGTCCCTTTGCTAAGAGCCGCCGGGTCTTGGGTTGAGGAGTTACCAGCAGTACTTTGGAGCATCAGGACGACTCCTAACAGATCCACTGGCTTCACACCTTTCTTCATGGTGTATGGAGCTGAAGCTGTCTTGCCAAGCGACTTGTTGCATGACTCGCCACGAGTCGCCAATTACGTTGAGACAGAAAACGAACTCGCCCGCCAGGACTCGGTCGATGCACTTGAGGAAGCAAGGGAGTTAGCCCTTGAGAGATCAGCAGTTTATCAACAGGACCTGCGGCGATATCACGCACGCAGAGTCAAGACCCGGACTTTCCAGGAAGGAGACTTAGTGCTTCGCCTAGTCCAGAATAAGGAAGGGATGCACAAGTTATCTCCACCATGGGAAGGACCGTTCGTCATAAGCAAGAATCTGAACAACGGGTCGTACTATCTAATGGATGTGCGAGAGCCGGCAAGTGTGGGCAAAGGAGCTGATACAACTCATACTCTAGATCCTTATGCAGAGGCAAAGAGGCCTTGGAACATAGCTCAGTTACGTCCTTATTATACTTAAGTTGTAACAGATTCATGAGTTGAAAGTCAATGAGCCCAGTGAGCCATGCCTAGATGTAATCGAATTATTATGATCAAATGAAATAAAGCCGGCTTTTGTGAACATGAGTCCTTTAGTCGAGTCACCCAGTGAGTGCGCTTTGTTCTTTAAATTTTGATCATCAGGTTCTTGGGGGCTTGCTTTTCAGTGAAAAAAGTTAAGCTTAAACTCTTGGACCTGGCACAGTAGCCAAATTTTCCTAGTTTTCTCGCTGGTAAGTCAGATGCATCCTGCACAATATGATCTATCTACAGGCATGACTTGTTTCTCTCTCTTATGGATCCCAAGGAACATATGAGTTAAGAACCTGTCAGCACAAGCTGTAAGAGAAGTCATGCAGGGCCTACTTATTCATCAGTGAAAAACTAGACGGGTTATAAGAACCAAGCCGATTGGCACAAATTTTAAAATAGCTAAACAAGCTCAATTGTTTAAAGCACCAGTAGTGCATCATTACAACTCAAAAGAGCTACCAAGCTCAATAGTTTAAAAGCACCAGTAGTGCATAATTACAAAGTTTCAATAGTAACACAACATTACATAGTAATCAAAAGTCATTCAGAGGGTTGTCTTCTAGAGGAGCTGACTCCTTCGCCAGAGTCGAGGAGTCCTTCTTAGCAGGCGACTTGTCCTTTGCTTGAACAGCAGGAGTTGAGGAACTTTTCTTCACAGGAGATTTGCCTTGTGCTTGAGCAGCAGAGGAAGGAGCAGGCTTCAATGGAGGCTTGGTGGCGACTCTCTTCGTTTGAAATCCAGTACCCTTGGGACTCTTCATATGCTTAGCAAGCTCTGCTTGTTTCTGAGCGTCTCCAGAGACAGCTCTAGAAGGAGTGGGCGCAGCAGGAGTCTTCAGGGTAGGCTCGGCACTTGGAACAGGAGCCGCCGGTGACGATGAACTCGGACCGGCAGAAGAAGAGAATACACCAGATGGGTCCTGTGATGGGCGGCCAAAGTTTACTATCTCAGGAGTTACTGGAGCGACTCTCTTGTTCTCCAAATCATAATGATGAACCCATACCTCAGGGTCCATCTTATTGGCAATCTCACAAGCATATGGCCGCACCAACTTTTCTTCGGCCTTGAAATCATCCTGAGTAAAAGGTTTGCCATCTTCATGCTGCTCAGTCTTCCCCATTGTAAGCATTGCTGGATCCAGAACAGTGGGGTAGTAGCTGTGTGCCAGTGCAAGTATCCTTATGGCAGATCTCCTCATGGAAGATTGTTTCCACAGACGCACATAGCCTGGTGCTCTGGACAACTCGTCCACCAGACGTTCAGGCTCTTTGGGGCACTTGCCTTTATGATTCAAATACCTGACCACAGAACGGGCTCCCTCTTGTAGCCCATGACAATAATCAAGCATCTCAGATAGTTGTTTGCTTATGGGCAATTTAAGCTTTGGGGAGTGAGCCCCTACAGAAAGGAAATCAAGGAGTCATTGTCAGTTGAAAAACAGTTCAGAAAGGTGCCAAAGGGAGCAAGCAAAAGTCATAAACTCACCAAATATGTGCTAACACATGGCACCAATGCCTTTTTTGCAAGTGTTGAACACAGCTTGTAGGTCATTGTGTGCTTTCTGAGCAATCTTTTTGGCCTCAGCCGACTCTTTCTTTACCTGCTCCAGTTGAGCAGCCAAGGTCTTCAGATCCTTCTCAAGTTGAAGGGAGTGTTCTTTTTCGGCCATGGCAGACCTGGAACTGGCAGCTGCCTGGTCCTCAAGCTCTTTCATGTCCCTCTTCATCTTGGAGACAATGCACTGCAATTACAAGTCATAAAGCACAAGTGAGCTCCACAAGCTACATAAAGAACTCATGAGCTCCAAGTCGTCACAAGTTAACAACTTGGCGCTTGGGGGCTACTCAGGAGTCAGTTTTTTCATAAACAGCAAGCAGGCATGAGTCCTAATCGACAAGTCCTAAGCTCCAAGTCGCCACAAGTTAGCAACTTGGTGCTTGGGGGCTACTGGCAGATCAGAATTTTTCATCAAGTTAAGTATGAGTAAAGTAAATATATTTGTAGCTCCATGTCGCCACAAGTAAGCAACTTGGCGCTTGGGGGCTACTCGCAGAACAGAAATTCTTCTTCAAGTAAGGTGTCAGTAAGCAACATATGTTGGTAGCTCCAAGTCGTCGCAGGCTGACAACTCGGCGCTTGGGGGCTACTCGTGCAAAAGTTTTTGGTCTAAGGACCCGACAGACAGTACATTAGCAGCCCCGAGTCCTAGTAGAGCTAAGGACTCAGTGCTTGGGGGCTACAGTGTGCAAATTTTTTCTATGTAGTAATTGAGTTCAGTTTCAAATCAAAGCACCTATCCTAGTCACAAGTCACCACAGACAGGTGCTTGGGGGCTACTGGGATAGGATGATGCTAGCAAGGCATATAAGGTGAAGTCAGAAAAGCTTACTTCATGAACCATATGAAGAGACCTAAGAGCCGCTTGCTCGTCGTCCTTCAGCCTAGCAGCTTGATCGTTCAAGTCGACTGCTTCAGCATAGGCTTCGGAAAATGACATGTTATCTGCCACCCGAAGTCGACTGTAGTCAGTAGATGACTTGATCTTGATGGATGGAGAGGCTGCAGGAGTCGGTTGACAGGAGCCGGATGAACTTGAGGCGCAGAATCAGGAGTCGCAGCACCAGAGCTGGGCTGGACTATTGTTGGAGTCGCCGCCCGAGCCTTTGAAGAGGACTCGGGAACGGTAGGAGTCGTGGTTGCGCCAGCTGATGCAGCGATGGAAGGACCTGTCCTTGTTCTGGTTGTTTCAGAGGCCGAAGGAGGGACAGGTCCACGCCCAGAGGATATATCAACCATGCCTGGGAGCTTGGTCACTTTGGCACAAGGCCGAGCCCTGAAAATACACAAGGATAGAAGTCAGCACCAGAATTAGTGAAAAGGGAAAAAGCAGAAGTCATTCAAGTGCAAGTATAGAAACAAAGAAATCTTACCCAACATTGGTCTCCAGGTCCAAGGAGGCCTGAGAGTCTGAAGAAGGCATTGACATGCCAGAGTGATAAGAATCGTCCTTCTGGGGAGGAGAAGCCGATTTCCGCTGGTGTGAAACTGGCAGAGGCTCAGGAGCATCTGCAGGCCCATCGGAGCGTAGCTTCCTCTTTCTGGCAGCGATAACACTCTGCACGTGTTCTTCAGGCTTAGTAGGAGAGCGAGAGGACCCAAGGACTCGTGAGAGTGGTACCTTGGGAACAGCCTCTCGAGAGCCATTATTATTTGAAGCCGGAGAAGAGGAGGAGTGACTCCTAGCAGAGGACTCCGCAGATGGCGACGGTTGAGCAGAGGCAGTATCAGTTTGTCTTGTGGTGGGAGCCTCTGGAGAGGACTCGTCATCGTCAATCTCTTCCACGATGGGAGCCTCCTGAGAGGACTCCTCTTCATCAGCATTTTCAGTTGGAGCCTCTGGCGAGGACTCCTCATCGGCAGCATCCTCTTCAGCGGGAGCCCCCTGGGAGGACTCCTCATCCGCATCATCAGTGTCTTCTGCCACAGTGGTTTGATCTGTGGCAGGAATCTCTTCTTCAGCCTCAGCCTCAGCTTCAGCTTTATTCTTAGTACCAGCTCCAGAGGCCGGCTTCCAGAAGGAGTCGGTGAGCTGCAACAGAGTCGACAAAAGTGAATTAGTAAGCAGTACAAGTGACATCGAGACAGAAATGAAGTAGAGAGCGATACTTACATCAGGAGCTGGGTTGGTCGAGCAGAAGGGCTGGAGCCCGAAGTGAGCTTGATCCTTCACCGGTTTCCCAGTCAACTTTTTGATAAGTCGACCAAGTTCGGGTCCATCGGATAATTGCTCCGTCACTCGGAGGTCGTCACCAGCGCATCTGGTATATGAGCATATCAACCGAGTCCTAGGACTCAGTGGCTAGATTCTCCAAGTCGTCCAGCAGCGGACCAGATCCATATTTTCCAAGTTATGGGACAAGAGGGCCCGGATGCGAGTGATCAGAGACTCGACTCTTGGCCGGGCGGCCTCGGGGCACCTAGCTTTCATCAGAGGAGTCGCCCGAAAGCGTTCCTCAGAGAACAAGGGAAGCTTGGGTTCATTTGCAGGGGAGGTATCCTTGCAATAGAAAAAGGTTT
Organism: Puccinellia tenuiflora; assembly: GCA_012064385.1. Taxonomy (NCBI): domain Eukaryota; kingdom Viridiplantae; phylum Streptophyta; class Magnoliopsida; order Poales; family Poaceae; genus Puccinellia; species Puccinellia tenuiflora. The sequence continues at coordinate 736,657 of QRDG01001689.1, read as the reverse complement.
TTTGCCAATCCTTGATGCGATTGGGAAAGATTGGCTTTGGGAAGACAGAATTGAGGCGCCGTTGAAGAGCGACGGCGCCACATTGGAGAAGAGGGCCCCCAGAGGTCTCGGGCTGAGGGTTGCAGTAGAAGAGCTCAAGCCAGAGATTGATGTCGGGTTTAATCTGGAGGTAATCCTCACAGAGAACGACGAAATTGGAAAGGGTGAGAATGGAGTTAGGAGCCAGATCATGAATCCGCAGCTCATAGAGTTCGAGGAGCTGGCGGAAGAAAAGATCGCCGGGGGGAGAAAATCCGCGGAACAGGTGCTCCACGAAGACAACTACTTCGCCCTTAGCGGGAGAGGGAACGACCTCATCCCCTGGGGCCCGAGCTTGAGCGCTAGAGGGAATCAAACCTAAGAGCCTATGAGTCTTTAATTGCTCCGCCGTGACCACAGATCCACCCCAATCGGCGGAAATCGATCGCTTGGAGGAAGATTTGGCGGCGGCGGCGGCCGCGGCGGCGATGTCCACCGTCCTGCTCGACGAGGATACCTTGGCCTTGGATGTGGTCTTTGCGCGCTTGGGAGCCATGGCGTGCGGGCGGTGCGTGCTGGGAGCGGGAAGAGATGGGCGCGAAGAGAGGAAGGAGAGGTTTTGAGCTGAAGGGGCAAGTGAGGTTTTAAACCTAACCCTTCGGTATTTATCGAGAGGGTAAAACCCTAAGAGAGTTACAGTGCAGGTCCACAACAAACTGTGGATGACGTTTCATTAGCAACGGTTCAGTGGTTAACGGTAAAGACATAGCAGAGAAAGGTTAAAGTCACAGAATTGGAAGAAGCCGGCTTGTCCCAGAGTGGCGAGTCCTGTGGCAGTGAAAGTCAAACTGTCTAGTCCTTGTTCGCAAGAGTCACAACAGACCCGGCCAGCATGTGCAAGGGCAAGGGTGATGACTTGAACAAGGAAAGAGGATAGACTCATCTTTTGTATTTATTATGTCTTTATGCAGGAATTCATCTTGGAGCTAGCAGCAAGCGACTTTGGAGCCTGTGGCTCAAGTGGAAGGAGTCGACCCAGGGAGTCGAACCAACAAGTCAGAGGAAGCCGCCAAGCTGCGCCCAAGATAAATTCGGGGGCTACTGATGGGGGGATACTTTATAGGTAGGCCCATGGACCCGGAAAGTAGACCCGCCAAGACCAAGAAGGCCAAAGCCGAGTCACGTGTCAAGTCACATGGGCTGGGCTGGAGACAAGCCGACCAAGGCCCGTGATGAAGAAAGGACCCATCGAGATGGAGTCCAAGTACAACCCGGAGTTCTAGTTTGGAAGGACAAAGCCTAGAGTAGGACTCCGTGTATGAGTAGAACTCGACACAGATTGTAAGTCCAGGGACCCGCCACCTTTATAAGGGGGGTCCTGGATCGTAGTAAGCTAAGCTTCAACCAGTAGAGAGAAACCCTAGCCACCAGAGAGAAGTCGCCGGCTCCTGAGTTGTAGGAGCTGGGTCCTTGTAATCGAGATACAATCAAGAGCAATAATATAGAAGCAGGAAGTAGGTCTTTACCTCTAATCAGAGGGGCCGAACCTGGGTAAATCCTTGTTCCCCGGCGAGATTAACCGTTCCCACGTACTTCAGTCATCAATGGCCCCAGAACTCATCTTCCCTGAGGAAGAACTTGCCGTGACAACCCCACGACATTAACCCTAATGCAAGACCAGTCAAGCAGGGTCTGCGCAAGTTTCATGATGACAGGAGGAAAGCCATAGGAGAAGAGGTGGCTCGGCTCCTCGCAGCCGAGTTCATCATGAGGTCTTTCACCCAGAGTGGGTGGCCAATCCAGTGTTAGTACCAAAGAAAACAGGAGAGTTGCGTATGTGCATCGACTTCACGGGCCTTAACAAGCATTGCCCTAAGGACCCGTTTGCATTACCTCGTATCGACCAGATCATTGACTCCGCAGCGGGGTCAGAGTTGCTTTGTTTCTTAGATGCCTATTCAGGGTACCACCAGATCAGACTCAACATAGAGGATGAGCTGAAGACGTCCTTCATTACGCCCTTTGGAGCATTTTGTTACACAATAATGCCCTTTGGACTCAAGAACGCAGGAGCTACATATCAGAGATGTATCCAAAATTGTTTCAAGGAACAGATTGGAAGGAATATTCATGCTTATGTGGATGATGTAGTGGTCAAGTCTCAGAAGGCCGACTCTCTGATAGCAGACCTGACAGAAACTTTTCATAACCTACGCAAGTACAAGATGAAGCTCAATCCAACCAAGTGTGTTTTTGGAGTCCCGGCAAGCAAACTCCTAGGCTTCATTGTTTCAGAGAGAGGCATTGAAGCAAACCCAGAGAAAATCAAGGCTATTCACAATCTGCAGAAGCCGACTTGTCTAAAGGACGTTCAGAAACTCGATGGTTGTGTAGCAGCTCTCAGCAGATTCATCTCAAGACTCGGAGAGAAGGCGGGTCCTCTCTACCGACTCTTGAAGAAGTCAGACAAATTCATATGGGACAAAGAAGCCGATGATGCTTTTGAAGGCTTGAAGAGAACCCTATCATCAGCACCAGTACTTGCAGCTCCTACAGATAAGGAGCCCATGCTGTTGTATGTGGCTGCCAACGAGAGGGTGGTCAGTGCAGTAGTAGTGGTGGAACGATCAGAGGAAGGAAAGGAGTACCCAGTGCAGAGGCCTGTTTATTATATCAGTGAAGTCCTCACAGAGTCAAAGCAAAGGTACCCTCAATGGCAGAAGTTAGTCTATGGAGTTTTTCTTGCTAGTAGGAAGCTCAAGCATTATTTCCAAGAGCATCCAATCAAAGTAGTGAGTTCAGCACCGCTAGCAGACATTATACGCAACAGAGATGCGACCGGCCGAGTCGCCAAGTGGGCAATCGAGCTAGGTCCTTATCATATTACATATGAGCCCAGAACAGCAATCAAATCGCAAGCTCTGGTCGACATTGTCAATGATTGGACTGATTGCACGTCCTCTCCAAGTTCACCTTGCACCAAGTATTGGACAATGCACTTCGACGGGTCCAGACAGCTAGAGGGCTCAGGAGCCGGCGTGGTTCTAACTTCACCGAAAGGAGATAAGTTGGCATATGTCCTTCAATTACATTTTGATTGCACAAACAACATGGCAGAGTATGAGGCTTTGCTACATGGCCTACGTTTGGCCAAGGAAATGAACATCAAGCGTATCAGGTGCTTTGGAGACTCGGATCTCGTAGCTCAGCAAGTGTCTGGAACCTGGGACTCGAAGGATGCAAACATGGCAGCTTATAGAAGAGCGGTCGAACAGATAGCCGGGTTCTTTTCTGGTTATCAAGTGGAGCATATTGATAGACGCAAGAACGAGGCCGCAGACGCGTTATCACGACTCGGCTCTCGTCGAGAGAAAGTACCACCAAACGTATTTGTGGATGAGCTTCACCACCCATCTGTCAAGTTGCCCACCGAGGAGGAGTTAGCATTCCCAGATCCAGAGTCGGCACTTGTGGCAGCAGTACGGGCAATCCCAGCATAGACGGAACCCTACATTGCATATCTCCTACGGGGTGAACTACCACAGAATGAAGTCAAGCAAAAGCAACTTATCAGGCGATGCAAGTCCTACACAGTCATTGATGGCGAGTTATATAGAAGGAGTGTCACTGGAGTCTACCAGAGATGTGTGTCTCCAGAGGAGGGCAAGCAAATACTGCAAGAGATTCATGCAGGTGATTGTGGTCATCATGCATCCACTAGATCCTTGGTGTCAAAAGCCTTCAGACACGGGTTCTTTTGGTTAACAGCACATTTGGACGCAGAAAAGATAGTTCGAGTCTGCGATGGATGTCAAAGGCACGCAAGGCAAGACCACGTGCCAGCCCAAGAGCTCAGAACCATCCCTATCACTTGGCCATTTGCAGTTTGGGGGCTTGATATGGTTGGTACTTTCTCAAAGTCGCCTTGTCAGAAGACCCATCTGCTAGTTGTAGTTGACAAGTTCACCAAGTGGGTGGAAGTAGAACGCGTCAGCAGAGTCGACGGTGCATCAGCTGTGAGATTCTTCAAGAAAATAGCAACACGCTTTGGATACCCTCACAGCATCATTACAGACAATGGTACCAACTTATCAGTTGGAGAGATGGCCAAGTTTTGCGGTGAGAACAACATCAGACTCGACCTAGCCTCAGTGGCACACCCACAGTCCAATGGACAGGCAGAGAGGGCAAATCAGGAGTTGCTGAAGGGAATTAAGCCTCAGCTCCGAGTTCCCTTGCTAAGAGCCGCCGGGTGTTGGGTTGAGGAGTTGCCAGCAGTACTTTGGAGTATCAGAACGACTCCTAACAGATCCACTGGTTTCACACCTTTCTTCATGGTGTATGGAGCAAAAGCCGTCCTGCCAAGCGACTTGTTGCATGACTCGCCACGAGTCGCCAATTACGTAGAGACAGAAAATGAACTCGCTCGCCAGGACTCGGTGGATGCACTTGAAGAAGCAAGGGAGTTAGCCCTTGAAAGATCAGCAGTTTATCAGCATGACTTGCGGCGATATCACGCACGCAGAATCAAGACCCGGACTTTCCAGGAGGGTGACTTAGTGCTTCGCCTAGTCCAGAATAAGGAAGGGATGCACAAGTTATCTCCACCATGGGAAGGACCGTTCGTCATAAGCAAGAACTTGCACAACGGATCGTACTATCTAATGGATTTACGAGAGCCGGCAAGTGAAAGTAAAGGAGCTGACACAGCTCATACACTATCCTTATGCAGAGGCAAAGAGGCAGTGGAACATAGCTCAGTTACGTCCATATTATACTTAAGTTGTAATAGTTTTATGAGTTGAAAGGCAAAGAGCCCAGTGAGCCATGCCTAGATGTAATCAAATTGTTATGATCAAATGAAATAAAGCCGGCTTCTGTGAACATGAGTCCTTTAGTCGAGTCACCCAGTGAGTGCGCTTTGTTCTTTAACTTTGATCATCAGGTTCTTGGGGGCTTGCTTTTCAGTGAAAAAAGTTAAGCTTAAACTCTTGGACCCGGCACAGCAGCCAAACTTTTTCTAGTTTTCTCGCTGGTAAGTTAGATGCATCCTGCACAATATGACCAATCTACAGGCATGATTCGTCTCCGGCTCTTATGAATCCTAAGGGACATGAGTTGTTAGGAGCTTGTCAGCACAAGCTGTAAGAGGAGTCATGCAGGGCCTACTTATTCATCAGTGGGTAATTAGATGGGTTATAAGAACCACAGAATGACTTGCATAGATGACACACATCAATCTCATAGTTTAACAAGCAAGTCATCATCAGCCGATTGGCACAACTTTAGAACAAGTAGTTCAAAAGACCTAACAAGGTTTAAGCACCAGCAGTGCATAATTACAAAGTTTCAATAGTAGCACAGCATTACATAGTTATCAAAAATCATTCAAAGGATTGTCTTCCAGAGGAGTCGACTTCTCGGCAGGAACTGAGGAGTCCTTCTTTGCAGGAGATTTGTCTTTCGTTTGAGCAGCAGAAGGAGGCTTGGTGGCGACTCTCTTCGTTTGAAAGCCAGTACCCTTGGGACTCCTCATGTGTTTAGCAAGCTCTGCTTGTTTCTGGGCGTCTCCAGAGATAGCTCTAGAAGGAGTGGGCGCAGCAGGAGTCTTAAGTGTGGGCTCTGCACCAGGAACAGGAGCCGCTGGCGATGAGGAACTTGGACCAGTAGAAGAAGAGGGGACACCAGCTGGGTCCTGTGATGGGCGGCCAAAGTTTACTATAGCAGGAGTTTCTGGAGCGACTCTTTTGTTCTCCAAATCATAGTGATAAACCCATACCTCAGGGTCCATCTTATTGGCAATCTCGCAAGCGTATGGCCGCACCAATTTCTCTTCAGCCTTGAAATCATCTTGAGTAAAAGGTTTGCCATCCTCATGTTGTTCTGGCTTCCCCATAGTAAGTAATGCCGGCTCTATGACAGTTGGATAATAGCTATGGGCCAAGGCCAGGATCCTGATGGAGGCTCTCCTCAATGAAGATTGTTTCCACAGCCGCATATAGCCTGGCGCCCTAGACAACTCGTCCACCAAACGCTCAGGCTCCTTGGGGCATTTGCCCTTGGCATTCAGATATTTGACCACAGCACGGGCTCCCTCTTGCAGCCCATGACAGTAATCTAGCATCTCATGCAACTGCTTGCTAGTAGGCATTTTAAGTTTTGGGGAGTCAGCCCCTGCAGACAGGAAGTCAAAGAGTGATTGTCAGTCTAAAAGCAACTTAGAAAGGTGCAAAAAGGAAGCAAGCGAAAGTTTTAAGCTTACCAAATATGTGTTGGCACATGGCCCCAATGCCTTTGCGGCAAGTGTCAAAAACAGCCTTTAGGTCATTGTGTGCCTTCTGGGCAATCTTTTTGGCATCAGCCGACTCTTTCTTTACTTGCTCTAGTTGAGAAGACAAGGCCTTCAGATCCTTCTCAAGCTGAAGGGAGTGTTCTTTTTCAGCGATGGCAGACCTGGCACTAGCAGCGGCCTGGTCCTCAAGCTCTTTCATATCTCTCTTCATCTTGGAGATAATGCACTGCAATCAAGAGTCAGATTTTTGCAAGTCAGAATGGACAAGTCATAAAGCACAAGTAAGCTTCACAAGTCAAGTAGAGAACTCATGAGCTCCAAGTCGTCACAAGTTAACAACTTGGCGCTTGGGGGCTACTAAGGATTCAGTTTTTCTCTTACAGCTAGCAGGCATGGGTCCTAATTGACAAGTCATCAGCTCCAAGTCGCCACAAGTAAGCAACTTGGCGCTTGGGGGCTACTCGCAGAATAGAAATTTTTCTTCAAGTTAAGGATGGGTAAATTACATATATTGGTAGCTCCAAGTCGTCGTAGGCTGACAACTCGGCGCTTGGGGGCTACTCGTGGAAAAGTTTTTGGTCTAAGGACCCAACAGACAGCAAATTAGCAGCCCCGAGTCCTAGTAGACCTAAGGACTCAGTGCTTGGGGGCTACAGTGCGCAAATTTTCCTATAAGCCAGGGGAGTTCAGTTTCAAATCAAAGCACCTATCCTAGGCACAAGTCACCACAGACAGGTGCTTGGGGGCTACTGGGATAGGATGATGCCAGGAAAGCATAAAGAAGTAGAAGTCAAAGAACTTACATTGTGAATCATATGGAGAGATCTAAGAGCAGCTTGCTCATCGTCCTTCAGCCTTGCAGATTGATCGTTCAAGTCAATGGCTTCAGCAAAGGCTTCAGAAAATGACATATTATCAGCCACCCGGAGTCGGCTGTAGTCAGTAGATGACTTGATCTTGATATTTGGAGAAGTTGCAGGAGTCGGCTTCACAGGAGCCGGATGAGTTTGAGGTGCAGTATCAGGAGTCGTAGCACCAGAGCAGGGCTGGACCATCGTTGGAGTCGCCGCCTGAGTCCTTGAAGGGGACTCGGGAATGGTAGGAGTTGTAGTTGCACCAGCCGATGCAGCAATGGAGGGACCTGTCCTCGTGCTTGTCGTTTCAGAGGCCGAAGGAGGGACAGGTCCACGCCCAGAGGTGACATCAACCATGCCTGGGAGCTTGGTTACTTTAGCACAAGGCCGAGCCCTGAAATATACAAAGATAGAAGTCAGCAACAGATCTAGTAAAAAGGGAAAAAGCAGAAGTCATTTGAATACAAGTACAGAAACAAAGGAGTCTTACCCAACATTGGTCTCCAGGTCCAAGGAGGCCTGAGAGTCTGAGGAAGGCATTGACATCCCGGAGTGATAGGAGTCGTCCTTGTGGGGAGGAGAAGCCGATTTCCGCTGGTGCGAGACAGGCAGAGGCTCAGGAGCATCTGTAGGCCCATCGGATCGCAGTTTCCTCTTCCTGGCGGCGATAACACTCTGCATGTGTTCTTCAGGCTTAGTAGGTGAGCGAGAGGACCCAAGGACTCGTGACAGTGGTACCTTGGGAACAGCCTCTCGAGATCCATTATTGTTAGAGGCTGGGGAAGAAGAAGAGTGACTCCTGGCTGAAGACTCTTCAGATAGCGATGGCTGAGCAGCAGCAGAAGTGGTGTCAGCTTGTCTAGTGACGGGAGCCTCTGGAGAGGACTCGTCATCGTCAATCTCCTCCACAGTGGGAGCCTCTTGAGAGGATTCCTCTTCAATAACGTTTCAGTTGGAGCCTCAGGCGAGGACTACTCATCGGCGGCATCATCTTCAGCAGGAGCCTCTTGCGAGGACTCCTCATCATCATTGTCAGTGTCTTCTGCCACAGCAGTTTGATCTGTGGCAGGAGTCTCCTCTTCAGCCTCAGCCTCGGCTTTAGCTTTGTTTTTAGTGCCAGCTCCAGAGGCCGGCTTCCAGAAGGAGTCGGTGAGCTGCAACAGAGTCAAAGAAAATGAGTTAGTAATTGATACAAGTGAGATCAAGTTGGAAGTGAAGTAAAGTGCAAAGCTTACATCGGGAGCTGGGTTGGTAGAGCAAAATGGCTGGAGCCCAAAATGGGCCTGGTGATGGGGTCGTAGCATAGAAAACAAAAATTTTCCTACGAAACGAGCGGAAGAAACCCCAAGGATCTAGATCTATTAGACGAAGGTAGCGAAGATGAGATCCAATCTCTTACCCTTGAAGATCAACAAACGCGTTTTGTCGGTGCAGGGGTTGGCTAGTCGATCCCCGCAACTAGACTCATCTAGTCGCGGGGAGATGTATTTCCTCGAAGTCCAATCCGACGAAGTGCCACAAGGGGTAGCACCTCCGCGGTATCCACACGTATGGCTCGATGTAGATCTCATCCTTCTTGATCCCGCAAGCAAGGTGGAGATGGCTAGATGGATCTCGGCACCACGACGGTTGTGGTGGCGTTGATGGTGTAGTCTCCACGAGCAGGGCTTCGCCAAGCCAAGCAAGAGGAGAGGGAGAGATGGTGCAGCAGCCCTACGGCTAGGGGTGGTGCAGCAAGGGAGGAGGTGCAACTCGCAGCAGCCCTCCGGGAGGGGTGGCGCAAGAGGAGGAGGTGGAGGAGCAAGAGGGGGCGGCTAGGGTTTGCCACAAGGGCTCCCAAAGGTGTGCCGCACCCCTCCCCTTGCCCTCCTTATATAGGTGGCAGGGGGGTGCGCCCCAAGGCCTCCCTAGGGCCGGCGGCTGGGGTGCCTTAGCCCCCAAGCCAGCCCCTAGGGTTAGGGTTTTGGCCGGCCCCCCCTTATGGGCCCCTTTGGCCCATATGGGCCTTTAATGCCCTGGTGGTGCGGCTGGCCTATGAGGCCAGTCCACCACCCCTTCATGCCATGTGGGCCCCATACTCCTATGGGCCCCACTTCTAGACTCCTCTAGAACCTTCTAGAATATTCCGGAACCCTTCCAGAAAATCCCGGAACTTTTCCGATACCTCCGGAAACCACTTTCCTTATATGAATCTTATTCTCCGGACCACTCCGGAACTCCTCGTGATGTCCGGGATCCCATCCGAGACTCCGAATCACTATTCGTTCATTCCATCAATTATCTCATCGCTAACTCTAGCTACATCGGAGCGTTAAGTGTGTGACCCTACGGGTTCGAGAACATGCAGACATGATCATATCAATAATCAACAGCGGGACCGGGATGCCCATATTGACTCCTACATATTCAACGAAGTTCTTTATCGATTGAACCACGATGCCGGAGATTCTTAATCTCGTATACGATTCCCTTTGTCTCACTGATATTTAATTTGCCCGAGATTTGATCGTCGATATCTCCATATCTAGTTCTATCTCGTTACCTGGCAAATTCTCTTTACTCGTCCATAATATAGGATCTCCGTGATTAACACTTAATCACATGGTTGCAACCTTTCTGATGCTATATTACCGAGAGGGCCCAGAGATATCTTTTCCGTCACAAGGAAGGACAAATCCTAGTCTTGATTCATGTCACCCAACAAATACCATCGGAGATACCTGAAAGCCACCTTTATAATCACCCAGTTACGAAGTGACGTTTGATGTCCACAAAGTATTCCTCTGGTAAACGGGAGTGACATAATCTCATGGTCTAAGGAAACTATACTTGGCATACTAAAAGTGTTGGCAATAAAACTGTTGTGACACGATCAATTGCAACTCTTTATTATTTGGGTCTTGTCCATCACATCATTACTCCTAATGATATGACTCCGTTATCAAGTGACTATAACAAGTCCATGGTTAGGAAACTCTAACCATCTCTTGACTATCGAACTAGTCCGGTAGAGGCTTACTAGGGACACCTGTTTGTTTATATTCCACACATGTATTATGTTTCCGGTTAATACAATTATAGCATGGATAATAAACTATTATCATAAACATGAATATGCTAATAAACCATTTTATTATTGCCTCTAGGGCATATTCCCAACAGTCTCCCACTTGCACTAGAGTCAATAATCTAGTTTACATTTTCTCGATCCAACACTCATGGTGTCTAACACTCATGGAGTCTCAGTGCTGATCATGTTTGCTCGTGGAAGAGGTTCTGTCCGTGCTCTGTACTATACAGTTATTTATGTTCTTTGCAAAACGCCAATGTCACCTAATTTGACATTACTTTATCGTCTCATGATAAACCTATTATCATCACATGATAATTCACATCATCACATGATGCATATAATATATTTGGTTAGAGAGTGAGATTTTCGTTTCCCTTTTATGCCTACATGACGTATGATTAGTCAAAAGGAACTTTCACATAGCATGTGCACTCGGAACTCACTCAGTCTTGAAACAAAATTTCTCAAACCATAATATTATATCTTTTAATCCTTGAATTAATCATATACTCGTATATGTTGTAGACTCACAAATCGACAGTGCAATCATGTCACTTCGATATTTTCGATCATGCTTTCGCTGCGCTTCTGCTATTATGAGATCCCCAATCTAGTTTGGTTTTATGACTTCAACCAAGTCTACCAATCTCTAGATTCTATTATCTCATCTTTATGTTAAAATGACTCCTCATTCCAACACGTTCTTCTAACCAAGAACTTGGGTCACATACCGTCAAATACAAACACATGGTTCTTATATGTTTTAGTCCTATGAACGATTCATAGCGAATTCTAACATATCCTCCAACCATCATTTTGTACTAAGTTATCAACTCAATGTTTCACCTATTTCTCACAAGCAGATGAACCTTTCTTCTCTTGTTTTATTTTGAACTCCTTCAAAATCTTACTTAGGTTAAACATCATGACATAATGTTTTATCAAACATATCTATCCTCCATAGATACATCCATCTCCATGGATATTTGACGTTCAAACTAACTTCATAAGTTATACGTTGGTTCCTGACTTATTTACAACATTTATGAAATCTCCATTTCACTCAAACAAGATGTTGTAAACTCCCACTCAAATATACACCATACACATATTAAATTGTGAAACCACTTTGGCTCCCACTCAGAAATATGTTATCATTATATTTGACCATGATTTAACTAGCTCCCACTCAAACATATGTCACCACATATTTTGATCTTGGAAAATAGTTTCTGCTCTAACTTAATATATGTCACCACATATTTTAATTAGATCACACTCGTGTATTTTCTTGATATTTTGGACACCTCCAAAATTCTTAATTAACTATTAATATCGAGAACTCTTTATACGAAATGCTAGTACTTTACTAGCTTTAAATTTTATTTATTCCCTGCAAAACCCCTTTTGAGGAATAAATATGTGAAACATCACTTTCACAAAATCAAGCAACAATTACTTTGTGATTTAAACTTAACATCGAATGACTCTTAGTCACTTTCGTATTTAAGGTTTCTATTTCTTCTTTGTAGTTTCGTAGGTATGTCTTGTTTCTCAAACATGACAAATAAATCATGAATATTATTTTGTAACCTGACAAAATTTTATATTCTTGAATCCTACTTTTCTTTAGACAAGCTAAACCGAAATTCAATGATCACCATCATTAATTCCTTTATGTGTCAAGTTTTAACCAACATAGCACTTTACATATGTGCCACATAAACAAGCAAGGTTTTAGCTTTTCCATTCCATCAATTCTTTTATCAATGAAACCTTTTCACGATAAATCCACTAAAACATTTGACACAATCAACAATTGATTTGTCCCTTTTAGTCTCTCATTGTGGAATCTCTATTCATAGTCACATATGAATATACTACAAACTTTATTTGCAATAGTTTCTAATTATCTCATAATTAATGAAACCACTGTTTCACATAACTCATATGCGAAATGCAAATCATTAAATAGATCCTTATTTAAAACAGAGTGTTTATCAAATAAATCTAAATGCTATTATCAAACCCCCGAAATAAAACCCTTCTTTGAGACCACACAATATCAAATAGTGTGTGATTACAATATCTTAGGACATATCAAACTCCTTTGAAAATATTCTAAATGTTGTAATTTGTGATGACACTTCTCACAAGTCCGCATACTAACATATAACTCAAATATTTTGTCTCTTTTGATCAAATCATAAAGACTCAATTTTCTTGTTAACTTAATATCCTAAACTCCAGAAATTTATTTGATCTCATCAAATATCATAACTCGAATAAATACACCTATTTAATCATTTCACTTATGATGGAGCGCACAAAATAATGACATCTCATATTTGCTGAAAATACAACCAACACTTGTGTTTATCTTCGGCAACTCATGACACACTTCCAAAGGGTGGCATTTTTAGTCATACTCCTTCAACAAGGCGCATTGATAAAACATCAAAATGTTTATTCAATATTTAGCATGACTAAAACAATTGTCATTATTAAGTTTTGGATATTTTAGTATGTCACATATTTTATAAATGTTCAACCAATTTATCGTCTAGATTATAATAAGAATAACACACTTATAATCGAAAACTTGTGATTTCCAAAAAGGATCACTCATGAAAATAGACCAACCATTGTCTTTAACATGAATAACCGTCTCACATGAGCAAGACACACTAATTAAAATCACACTTAATTCGATTACAAAACTTATTCAAATCCTTTAATCCAAATGATAAATGTAGAGACAGATCGTTGCCAGCATCAACTCCTTGATTGCCATCATTCCGCAACGTCTTCCCATATCCTTTATGCAAATCTCAAGCAGCAGGTTCTGTTTTCATAAAACAGAATGAGTATCAAATACTTATTGAAACCGCCACAATTGCAATTTGGATTTAAACACTTATAACTTGTATATCACTATATACTTTCTGCATTGTCAACTTCTCTTGCTATGGGTTCCACTTTGACATGACGCAGCCGAGACACAAACTCACAGAAAGTGATCAAATCCCTTCCCATGACCTAGTCTCCGACACAATTCTTGAAGCTGGGGAGAAGCTAGCGTATCACCCCATCTATCGCGAAACCGTCATTTATCTCGTGGTTCCAAACAAGCACTAGACGATGATGTATCTCATGCATTATCCTCAGGTGTTGTTCCAAGCAAGTGTTCTCTTCCATCTTGAGTGAAAGAAAACCGTTCAGACATTCAAACCTTACAATTCTAACTTGTGCTGAAAAACTATTTTTCAGCTCATCAACAATCTCCATTGCAATCAAGTTCTTGAATTGTCTACTTAGGTCAGAATTCATGAAGGTGCACATCATCCACTTGACTTTCAAGTAGGTGGTTCAAAAACACTCCATGTACTCTTCATCGCTTGCAGAAAAATTGGGTTTATCTCCTATTGGTTCTTCTAGCACGTAGAGCTGAGCATTGGTGTGTAGGACCTCTTTCAGGACGCTGGTACTACTCAACAAATTTGACCCATCGAGACGCAGTTTATCAGCAACGAACAGACTACCGAAGTCAACCATGATCTACAAGGATTTTTGCAAAGACATCTGGACTTTTGTTTATGATAATTTTAGTTCATCTTAATGAACTCCCACTAAACTCAACATCTCTCTGGTTGTTTAGTGACACACGATCCAAATCCACTACACCACAACCGATCATCACGTGAGATGATGTAGCTTCAAAGGTGAACATCGCCATGTTGATCATATCGTCCATATGACTCGTGTTTAACCTTTCGGTTCTTGTGTTCCGAGGCCATGTCTGTACATGCTAGGCTCGTCAAGGAAACCGTAGTATTTTCGCGTGTGTAAATCTGGCTTACACCCGTTGTATGTGAACGTTGAATCTATCACACCCGATCATCACGTGGTGTCTCAAAACGACGAACTTTCGCAACGGTGCATACTAGGGAAGAACACTTCTTGATATTAACGTGAGAGATCACCTTATCATGCTACCGTTGCGATCACATCTAAGCAAAACAATAAGGTGCATAATAGGATTAACATCACATGCAATTCATAATTGTGATATGATATGGCCTTTCTTCTTGTGCTTTTGATCTCCATCTCCAAAGCACCGGCATGATCTCCATCACCGGCATGATCTCCATCATTGTGGCGCCATCACCATGGTTGTCCACCAACTATTGCAACTACAACTAATGCTACTCTTAGCAATAAAGTAAAGCAATTACATGGTGATTCAATGACACGCAGGTCACATAAATTAAAAGACAACCATATGGCTCCTGCCGGTTGCCGTACTCGTCGACATGCAAGTCGCGAAAGATTACAAACATGATCATTGCATACATTATCACAAATCACATATTGGCCATACCACATCACATGACCCCCTCTGCAAAAACAAGTTAGACGACCTCTACTTTGTTTATGCAATTTTTACGTGGCTTGGGTCAACGAGATAGAACCGTTCTAATCTACGCAAAACCACAACGGTGATATAGTAGTTGCTTATTTACTCATCCTTTTGAAAGGCCTTCCATTGAAAATTGCATCTTCACTAAAGCAAGAGAAACAGACACCCGCCAGCCACTTATGCAAAACAAGTTGCATGTCAGTCGTGGAACCGGTCTCTTGTGCGTGGACGAGTAAGGTTGGTCCGGGCCGCTTCATCTCACAATACCGCAAAGACGCAAAGTGCACGCGAGAAGGTAGCAACATAAAATATCAACGCCCACAACACTTGTGTTCTAATCGCACCAACATCTACGAATAGATCTAGGCTCTGATACCACTGATGGGGTCGTAGCATAGAAAACAAAAATTTTCCTACGAAACGAGCGGAAGAAACCCCAAGGATCTAGATCTATTAGACGAAGGTAGCGAAGATGAGATCCAATCTCTTACCCTTGAAGATCAACAAACGCGTTTTGTCGGTGCAGGGGTTGGCTAGTCGATCCCCGCAACTAGACTCATCTAGTCGCGAGGAGATGTATTTCCTCGAAGTCCAATCCGACGAAGTGCCACAAGGGGTAGCACCTCCGCGGTATCCACACGTACGGCTCGATGTAGATCTCCTCCTTCTTGATCCCGCAAGCAAGGTGGAGATGGCTAGATGGATCTCGGCACCACGACGGTTGTGGTGGCGTTGATGGTGTAGTCTCCACGAGCAGGGCTTCGCCAAGCCAAGCAAGAGGAGAGGGAGAGATGGTGCAGAAGCCCTACGGCTAGGGGTGGTGCAGCAAGGGAGGAGGTGCAACTCGCGGCAGCCCTCCGGGAGGGGTGGCGCAAGAGGAGGAGGTGGAGGAGCAAGAGGGGGCGGCTAGGGTTTGCCACAAGGGCTCCCAAAGGTGTGCCGCACCCCTCCCCTTGCCCTCCTTATATAGG